>KZ308655.1:101018-165459 GCA_000376725.2 Ladona fulva
TTTTGTGGAGGAGTAAAAAACTGTGATATTTTATGCACAGAAAAAGTATCTCCACTGCAGGAAAACACCCACGAAGAGAAGGGGGATGTGAAAAACCTGCGAAAGATATAGGAAAGAGTGATGAAGGATAGTTTGCATCATAAGTGGTAGAAATTGAATAGAAGATTTTAAAGTTTGTAATACATAGCAGAAACATCATTGTCAATAAAAGGTAACATAACAGGTAATATATACAAATTAATTCACTATACAGAATGTCAGAGATTGTTCCTTGTCATGTAATCATATTTTGTCAATAAAATCGTGACTGTAATGTATGAACAATGATTCACTGTCAACAAGTTAGAATGTCATGAAGGAGCATGGAGTTTTCATCGTACCGGAGTGAAAATGAGAACAAAAACACTGGTACCTCGACTTGCGAACTACTCTAATTACGAACTTATTTCTTATTCCATTTTACCTCTAGATACGAACTTAATTTCGAGATACTAATTGAAAATATACTACGATAAACTGTTTTTCGATATACAAACTTTACCATTAAATAAAAAACACGAACTTCCAACTGGAATTAATGAAGTTCATAAATCAAGATACCACTGAAATTGTTCTTCGATGCCCTATTCACTGCTCGAATACTCTTACGAACAGAAATTAGAAACTGACTCCTAATTAAGAGAACCTAATTTTTCGTGCCATAAATGCGGAAACGACCATTACGTAATTACGATAAAGTTTCCTGCGTTTAAGAAGGGTAAACTGAAGTGAGCATCCCGGTCGCGACGAATCTGTTATTTCTCACGTAGGTAACGCTGTCGGCGCTGGAAAAAAAATCCCGATGGAGTCAATCAAGCAGGACTGGGAAAACTTTAAACCCGTTTCCCTTATTGTGTGTCGAGGATTCTCAATCAGTGGGAAATGGGTCGACCATAAGAGGGGAATGGAATCACCAGCTCAAAACTTGGACGTACTCTGGGGATTGTGTTTACGTTTTGAGATGCAATTCGAATAAAATGAATCTGAGGACGATAAAAGGACCCGTGAGTTTCTCCGCATCCCTAACGATGAGGGAATAAATGTCGCCAATCAAAAGAATTGTATTCAGGAACAAAATAAAAGATAAACCTTTACACACCACAAAATATTTTAATGGTACTACCAGGTTTCGACTCATGGAGACATCATCAGGTAGGAGTCATCATCAGGTACCTGATGATGTCTCCATGAGTCGAAACCTGGTAGTACCATTAAAATATTTTGTGGTGTGTAAAGGTTTATCTTTAATTTTGTTCCTGATGGAGCTCTACCACGAAGTCACGGCCCAAGCAGTTGATTCTAGAATTGTATTCACTTGTCTTCCATCTATCAAATGATTATTTGAAATGTTCCCAGCTTAACGCCTATGCAATCCTATTCTCGCTAACAGACCCTTCAATTTCCTCTGTCGTCGCTTAATTACCTCAATCAATACCTTACCTTCGACTACCATCTACAGCATTTACGTTTATGTTTTCCTGTCAATCCAACTTACTTCAATAATTATGGATAAACCTTATGGATAATATAGGCCCATGGTATTTACCATTCATTATTTAATTCAGCCGTGAAGAACCAACGCTGATTTTCTGCAGACACAGCTAATAGTAAACGGAGCACAGACCAGATTGACCCTTTATTCGATTAGGTCCTCGAGGACCTCTTTTCTACCTGACCTCGAATGCAGTTGCAACGCATTATACACAAATTAATGAAAAAAAGAAAGAAGAATACCCAAACAAATACATGTATGAAACACTCATCAAAATATGAAACTTGTTAAATATTTTTTTAACGTATTAAAAATAAAATCTACTCAAAAATTAAAAACTAATTAGTTTAGAACTTATTAACTCATTCACTACGCTAGCGTATTTCCAGAACCCCTCCCTAGATGTTTCAAATATCACCAGAAAGTTTTAAATCAATAATGCGGAAGTCTTTTGGCGTTGGAATCAAAAAGTAGGGGAAATACCCTACCTCAATTGGAATAAATTTTCCGAATTATATAAAAATTGAAAGAAGAAGAACAGAAAGCAAAACCTTTGTTATTTAACACTGAGTACTACTCGTATATTTAAAATACAACCACGAATGGAGTGTAACCGCACATAGATGTCAAAAACGGCAATTGTGCACAAGCAACAATTAACAGTCATACCGACCCAATCAACGATAATTTTTCTCAGACTCGGCTACTACCCGTTCGTCAACGACGAAACATACCCGGTGACTCGTCCCGAAATAAACTTCCAATTCCTGCAAGCCAAATTCTCCACGGAAACTTTTACAATGGTACATTAAATTGACCGTGAACACTGAGTTTCGCAGCACGGACACGTTTAAGACATTCTACGGCGGAACGAAAGCGTTTAACATTGCAGGGCACTCGTTAGCCGCGGAGGGAGGCGAGGGAAATGCATGTGACCTGCGAAAGAAACGCATCTAGGAAAAAGAGTTCCGTTTACAACCGTCTATACGACCGGTCCGAGAAAGCAACTCGGGTTGCTGCAGCCATCAGCTCTTTCCCCGGCTTAGAAAGTAGAAAGATGTCTCGCTTTAAATAACTCTTCGTGGAAGGCCTTCGGGATGTAAATTCCCACATGCTGGAGAACGGAAAAAATGCAAGCTAGCGAAAGAAGTAGAGACACGTCTTTCAAGACCGATGCTTTTGTGCAGTAAAAAATTCCCTGAGTCAACTCGTCCATTTCTTGGAATTTTGAACTGGTCTCGATTTAAGATCCTTTCGTCGGGAGAGCCACATTTGATTAAATAGGAAAACTGCGTGCTAATGCGGTGCCAAAACCTTGTGTGAGAAGGTCCCCCCAAGAGAAACGAAGATGAAAAAAGTCTGACGGAACCGGGACTTGAACCCGGATCTCCAATTTTGTTCTGGAAGGATAGCTCGGTGGCCAGAGCAAACAACCGTAGACCCGGGCTCAGACCCTGGTCACGTCAGACTTTTTCATGGCCTTAGATTAAGATATCCTCCACAAACCATCAAAAGTAACACGCATATTTCGCCTCCAAAGGGAGATCTTCAGAGCAAGAATACCGGTAGAGAACTGCGCTGGGCGAAGGGAACCGCCAGGAAAAATGTGTCCTAATCAAGACAGAGTTCAGATTTCGCTATTTCACGTAATTGTGTTTTATTTCCCTGTTGATCAAAACGATTGAAGCATAGTGACAGAAATGTTCAAAGTCAACTGTATCTACTCACTAGTATGTACATGAAATCTAAATAAAACCTCAACGTGTGTGAAAGAACGAAATTTAATTAATTTTAAGTAATTTTTATCCACAGCATCATTAAACGTTTAGTAAATAAAATAGTAAAACAGTAGCGCAGCAATGTTGCAAATATCGCCAACTCGCAATTTACATATATAGTAATAAGAAAGATACGTGAGGATCAAGTGAAACTAGTAGAAACAGAGATCGTAACAGCTAAAATGTTACGAGCAACTTTTCCAATGCCAACTTCCCACTCCGATCAAAGCGCTCCGTTGATTACTAATGCGGCCGATAATCCAAACGAGTTTCTTCGTTTGGATGGAAGGGGGCGCGAAAGGAAATGAACTTCGGGAAAGGCAAATCTGCACAGCTGGATTCAGAATCGAAAGACAGACATTCGGTATGGACTTCTAACAGTTCGCAGAAGACTGTGCGGTTTTAAATGTCTCTATCGAAAGCTTAGAAATCACGTAATTAAAGCCAAGATGGAATCCGGTTGTTCTACGAGATGATTTCCCTTATTTTCTTACGGTAAATGTAGTTTCATAGAAGCTGATAGTATAAAAAGTTACACTCTTCCATTGCGATTAATATAACTAATCGCAGATTTACCAATATTCCAAAGAAAATCTCTTTATAACCATAAATGTCAATATTTTAGGCATCCTAGATCTACGCCAAAGAAACATTTCTAGAAAGCCTAATTCTGGCGTCCAACAACCCAAATAAGGGGATGATAGGATACGCTCAACCCCTCGAGGGATTGGTAGATTCAAAGGGGGGCAATAGGGGGCTAACACCCCCCGCCTTCAGTTGATTTTCAGAACCATTAATTTGGTTAGGGTACGAGGAAGAGCTCAAAGTGATAGCAATTTTATTATATTTCAAAGTATGCAAGACAATTGAAGTATTCCAAATTTAGGCGTGATAGGAATATTTCCTGGTTATTCCAAGACACTACAGTCAGTAAGGTACCTATGACCTAATACCCACATTTTACTGTGACTGCGCAAAGGAAACTTTAGAATTTATTTCTTATATACTGTTAAAAACTGGTAAGAGATACTGTAACTTCAAAGGATGAACGGGGACCAAGAAGATATGAACCGTTTCTCTACCTTGCCTGAACCACAATTAGGTATTCACCCTATCTACATCACAAATATAATAGTAATAATAATAATAGAATATTTATTTCACTTGTCACAAAGGTGCATACAAAAAACGAAAACAAAAAAAAACGAGAAGTAAAAAGAAAAAAAGAACAAAATTACTTTTAAAAAACTTCTACATCCTTTTGTAGAAATAGCCGTTCTTTCAATTTACGAATAAAAACACTTTCATTGGGTAAAGATGAGATATTTTTTGGGAGTACAGAAAACAACTTAGGTGCTATATAGGAATAGAATTGTTTATAAACCTGTACATTTGGTCTGGGGATTTCCAAACAAAAAGTCCTTCTTAAATTATAAACAAACAAACAAGGCATATCAGCATGTCCAGGTTATGAAACACTCTCAAAACGTATACGAAGAGATACTTAAGCGGTAGAATGTGTAAGGTATTTTATTATGGAAAAGATTACTCTAATCTCGAAGAGTGCATCATTGCAAAACAATTATTATTGCTGTCTTCGTCCTCATTACACGCAGAGTACAAAATATGATAATTTATAAATTTAACTAAAGGCGGTTATAATCATATGGTCTTGGCCTACAAAATGCAAGGGGATTCCCAGCTATTCGAGATCTGACAGCTATCCATTGTATTCTCTTCAAAAGAAATAGTCACAATAATATCACCAAGGCCGAGGAAATACAGAATTCTTTACTTTCATCTAATGTCATGCTTACGGGGATGTTCCGCCGTCATCGCTCAGCATTAAAGGTCGGGAATACAAGCGCAATTTCACCGGAAAATTGTTCAATTCCGACAACCCATATTCCAAGGGAGAATTTCTCATCGCAACATCTGCAGCAGAACGTTGTAAGCTAAGCCTTCCAATGAAAATATCTACGCGTAAATCGAACTGCATTCCTAATACGGAGGGCACATGTTGAAGGAGGCCAGAGCTAAGGTCATTGGAAAACATGGCCAAGTCCGGACTTAGCAACTTCTCCAGCATTCACTTCATCAACGGCGCAACTTCGCAAATGACGTTTTTTCGCGCGTAGAGACAGAGTGAAAAAACCTACCTCCCCAGGGAAATTCTTCCGACGTCATTAAGGAAATATGTAAATTGATCGCTTCTTTCGCGGAAAAAGCTTTTTCTGAGCGCGTCGTTCCGCAGAAAAGTCTGCAGACCAACTTCAGAAGGCATGTCGCCCTTGTTTGCAGACGCGGTGATGAAACGGTGACGGAATCATTGGCAGGCAAAGCGTTGATAGCTGATTCGGCAGGCAACCGTTGCACGGTAACTCAAATGCATTGACGCCTTGAGTTAGCTATTGTCGCAATACTGTTGTTTGTTTTGACTTCCGCCAAAAACTTTTTAACGTCTATGACCCTTTATGCTGCATCGGTCGCAAAAGTCATCAATTATCGGTCATTATAAACATTTTAAAGGTTTACATGTTGGTGGATAGCTTAAGAGATTCATTATTCACAACTAAATAAAGAAGATCGTCATTGTTAAACAAAACATACAATGAAGCATGTTTTGGCTCATATTGTTACTGAATTACGCTACACATATATCACAATATCGCTTTTAGTTTTTTACTCTTCAGCGTAGTATAATAATTTATACACAAAATAGACTGTAACTAAACTTTTCTTTATGGCCTTGTATTATAATGGTTTGTCAGGGTTAAAAGGAAGAATACATTTTATATCTCTACTTAATATCTAATATAGGTGACGGATTATCATGGACATTAACTATATTCTTCGCTAAGAAACCATTAAAATACCGGGCCCTAAAGTGAACATTAATTAAAGTAAAATTTAAGCATGCTTTATAACACTGGGCCTTTCTATTTTAGCTTATTGATAAACTAGAAACATATAAAAATAGGTAAAATGTAATGTTTAATCTGTTTAATTAACACTCTTGAAGTTTGATTAACACTCTTTAACCTTAAATACTTAACAAATCATGACTTTATTCATAATCTCGTCCTAATTTCATTACGAAGGGTTATACATTTTCAGTTAGTTTAATATAAATCGTCCATTATATAAAGCTGTTGCATGGTTTCTGTCGTATTCCGTAGCATTATCCTAAAAATTTAACTATGTTTTGCTTCGGTCATTGAAAAGCTGCTTACTGTCGGATTGAAAATAGTATAGACCTGGACTTTGACGCGTTCCCTTTTGATGATCTGCCACTATATTGGGATATGTTATACATCTTTCGAAAGAGCATTTATTTGCCTTTAAAATTATATACATTAAGAGTCTATACCGATCTCCTGCTTTATGTGAGTCGACGTAAACCAAATCAAAACACGGTAAATTCGCGCAACTCACTCACGACTCGGTCATCTTCACACCTTTGTGTAACAATGACCAGTAGTCACAGACAAACCAAACTTTTAACAAAAATGTGGTTTATAGTCATGAAGCAAAATCCGCGTTTCTGATATGCGATCGTGATTTATTGACTTTTGATAATCGTCTGAATTAAAAATCGCTCTCCTACAAATTTGATCCTACGCAGTTGAAATTTTTACTGCGCGCAAATTTAAATGATTTGGAAAATATAAGCGAGGTACTACATGAAGACAAATAGTTGACAATTATGGACAAATATTCCTTGAGTAAAGTAAATTCCTACGCGAAGTTGTAGATGCTTGGATTTTACCCACGAATGCGATACCCCTAACATTTAACATTCATATATTGACGCCTCTAATCTCCGCGCCCTGCAGCGCTTGGCCGCCGTTGATTACAGTTCAAAGCGAGACTTTCTCTAACGAACTGGCCTACAGATGGGACCAAACGGCTTATTTCAGATAAAGTAACACAAACCGCGGGCCTCAATTAGAGTATTTCACAGTCGTATAATTATGAACCGATTTTGAAAAGGTTAACACCCTGAGGCAAGCCAACACCCCCTACGATTAAATCCACTTGAATGTTTTCTTTACCATAAGTTAATTTACCACATCGAACTCTATCGAATGCATGTTAACTCAATGAGTAATTCAATTCCCATTAACATATTTCACGGCATGAAGAGGAATCAAAAAATCGCCAATGAAAATTTGTCAAATTATTAGCCATTATTCAAACTACGGGCTCATACTAGCGGCTTAACCAACAATAGTATTACGCATATAATACACTCGTAATGGGCTTTATTTTTAACAATACATTGTATTGGCGTAATATGTATTGGCGCGCATGCATTGTTGTAATTGTGATAGTACCAAAGAGCCAGTATTTCTTGTACTAACATTAAAATTGCTGAAGCATCTTTGAACGCCCCTTTAATCATACATCCTGAGTCTGTTGCGCATCTCTGTTTGAGGAAGCAATCAGCCACCCTATATCGAATAAACAGATTGTGGAAACAATCTGTTTATTGTGTATTAATATCGAGCCCGTAACCACATAAGACCTATATTTTTTTAAACAAGGAACTCGATTCACAAACAAATAGCTGAATACGGGGCCGTGTTGATTTAAGTCTTTTTTTCCTTTGATTCTATACGGTTACGAGGCAGCTTAGAAAAACAACGTTGAAAGGAATAATACAATATTTCGATTCCTTCGAGATAAACAAATAATCTAATACAGCCATCTAGTATACCTAATTACTCAAACACGAAACGTAGGCTTTGTATTTAGGAGATTTTTACGCTAAATTACGCTCGGAAAATAAAATATCTAAGATTTGAATAGTGACCTTGTTGAGCAATCAAACTTAACTCTGAGATAGGAAACTTTGCTCGTATTTACACCACACACATTATTTTGATTTCTGTCGGGGATTTTCATAAAGAAAACTCAATATTATCTAAAAATACGTAATACCCGTACCATCAAAATATTCGCAATAAAACTGCCGAATCAATTTCCGTTATTACTGGTATAGGAATATTCCAAATTCCTCCTCTTCCTTAAAGAAAATCACGCAAATGTTTTCAAGAGAAGTTCCCCTAATGTTTTATATAATTCGTCATTGTATATTACTCTTTCTTAGCAAGCCTTGGCTACACAAACTGAGCAATTATGTAGAATCTTTCATCAATGAAATATCCTGCGCTGAATTCCGTTCACCGCATGTAGTCCGCAGATTGCCTTTTCCACCTACATGGGATTACATCCCTCCCTTAGGCATATAAATCAGTGATTGCCAATCTTCGCTGCTCATGATTACGATTTCACACCACGTTAAGCAAGTTATTCTCCTGTAACGAAATGTTCCGATATGTTAGCAAACATAAATGGTGCAGAAAATGGACGAAAAACTCAACGCCAACGTTTTTCACATTCACCATTACCATTCACACTCTCGATAGTGCAAATGTATTTACTTTGTACATCAATTACCCATATTCTTCCAACGACAGTATGATTTAAGGACGCCCTAAGAAAAATAAAACTTTCGAAAATTATAAATTGGAAGGGTTATTTCAAAGCATTTGCAAAATCGCTCGCGGAAACATTAAAGGAGGCAAAATCGCTTCCGAATGTTGCGTTATAACTTATTTACATACATTAAGTATACATCACTGACGCTGCTCCCTTTCCGAGTGAACCCTCGCCTCATTTATTCGAAGTAGTCCTCAATCTTTTCTTATCCTCGTAAATCTTTTGCTGCAGACTCATACATATTTTCACACGCTATCTTTACTCTTCTTCAGCTTTGCATTCATCATATTAAACATTTTTCCTCCGTTTAGAAACATTCGTATACGTCATACTTGTTATTATCCTTTCTTTTCGTCCGTCCAAACCAGCGGAAAATACTCCACTTAACCAAATTATAATCACAAGGAAAAGGGATAGCTTAACCAATAGAGCAACCAACCGAAAATTCGGAGACCCGGGATCGAGTCCCGGTTACGTCAAACCTTTTCATCTCCGTTTCTCCTTGGGACTAATTATAAACCCCAACTATTCACATGCACCATTAAAGATTTCCAGCACACCTATTTCACAACACAATTAACACTCGTTAATATCTGCATAATGCTCGAACGACGCAAAGATACTGCCGTTTAACTCCATGGCTCAGGAACATTATGTGGTTCATATCCAAGTGGAAGTTGGACAGAATTAAGAGCTCACATTTGAAACAGAATCCTGTGTGGGATTTTCCAGTCGCCTCTCGGAGCTAACCTTTGCTAATGACTCCGCTTTCACTGAGAACGCATCCAAGTTCTATAATTACCAATACTCCGCCTTTTGGTCCACATAAAATAAATGCGTCACTGGTTGACAGGGAACCAACGACCGGACAAAGACTTTACTGTAACAAGACGGGTAACTAATAAAACAATGAATGATTAGATTTGAATTCTTCAGCTTTTTTTTTAACTCTTAAAAGGAAGATCTTTTGAACAGACTGGGTGATGCAAATATGAGTTAGAGAAATGAGTGTATCAGTAGGACTACTGCCGTTTAACTCCATGGTTCAGGAACCTTATGTGGTTCATAATGGAATTTAACCTAAGAATTTACTGTGGAAGAGAGATCTTTATGCGGTATCCATGGCGTACGCAGTGGACGGGAATTTGGCTAGATTAGCATAAAAATAATTTGGTGAGACAATAATTTTGTTACCGAATGAATTTACATTAACACAATATTTTAAACATTGTCATTTTAAATAAAATCTGCCAAATTGTGCTCGAATACGTGTTAGTTTTCCACCTTGATTTTTCATTTTCCTCACTAAATATGTTTAAATATTAAGGCTTAAGGAATGGTTAATTACTAATCACGGAAGAGCCGTGCGGCTGAAACCCAAGAAATAATAGGTGTGAAAAATAGCGACATGACTGGGACTCGAACCCAGGCGGGAGTTCGTGTCACTATTAGCTGCTCGCCTTGTTCACAAAAAATAATACCAAACAGTGTGGAATAGACGCGGCATGGCTGTTCAGTGGTTAGAATAGCTGCCTGGAAAGTGGGAGACCTGGGTTCGAGTCCTAGTCATGTCGCTATCTTTCACCTTGAGTTTAAATATTGTTTAAAGTTGTAACTTAAATC
Organism: Ladona fulva; assembly: GCA_000376725.2. NCBI lineage: Eukaryota > Metazoa > Arthropoda > Insecta > Odonata > Libellulidae > Ladona > Ladona fulva. The sequence continues at coordinate 111,456 of KZ308655.1, forward strand.
TCGATACGTGACAAAATATTTAATTGAACACCAATTAGCTTCTACATCTTATCGGCATACCACATCGCAAAAATTATTTTGCGATGTGATATGCCGATTATGTGGTATTTATTATTATTTAAAACAGACAGTAGGAGTTCGAAGTATCAAGAATGACTTAAATTCGTAGGCAATAGCCTCTTATTAGGTTGAAATAAATCCGAATTTTTCCACTCAGTGCAGTGTAGGCAAGTTTAATTAAACTTATAATCGCTTTTCAAACAACGCAGAAACACAGACCAATATTAGGATAAACAGCGTGACAACACACTCGCGTAATACTATTATGGAGATGAAAATACAATTAATTCCGTTTATGAGAGAAGAATTTCCTCTTTACCGCAAACGACATCTTGATTTCAGCTGCAGACCGCAAATGATATAAATACGCCGGCATTCTATGCAAAGAAAATCATACTTTCCGATTCCAAACGCCCTACTTTCTTTCTCTTCCACGCATTCGAGCTCGCCAAGTCTGTTGATTGCTCGAGGGCAAAGCGAATATTGCGTTCAATCTGTCTAGTGATCACGATGACTGCAGATTCAAGGAAGCAGGAACGAGTATTGCAAATTAATTAGTATAATTCCGAACGGAATTTGATTCTCAAAATTAACTCACAACAGTAAAATCCGAACCATTCAGCTCTTACGAGGAAATCGAATTCGGAACTTCTTGCGATAGATGCGAAATTACAATCCAAGGATAAATTCGGGGAGAGGCTACAAATAGAGGGAATTTTGATATATATCTACACTGGACGTACTTCACCTGTTGGGAGCACATTTATAACATGCAAAAGTCACTATATCTATCATTATTCAATGAAAATCTTGATGGATGAAATATAAACGCTAGTTAACAGTGATATTTTTTGCTAGTATTAGCATAAATATCGTTTGTTCATCAAGCTAATGCCATTTATGCAATCATGATGGAATCCTTCATAAAAGAGGGTTGAAATTCAATTTTAACCTAATCATGACGCCTTGAAACCCCGGTAATGAAAATAAACCGACGAGTTACGTAGAAAAAATTGTATTCCATTCTTCTCTTACCACGGAGCGCTACCACAAAGTCGACGGCATATCAGTGGGCTCAAGAAAGAATCAACTTTTGAGCAAATACACAAATCAATTAAAATAATAACAAATTACTGGATTAGATTAAGCAGAAACAGAAATGCGGTGGTGATAAAACTTAAAACTCAAACACGATCGGAATGATAAATAGGAACGCGAAAAATCGATAGAGAACCCCGTAACGATCGGTTGAATAAGAGACACACACACACGCACAACTACTGCATTTTAACTCCCTGGTCCAAGAAAAACCATACAGTTTTACAATGGAACGTAACGCAAAAATTCGCTGTGGAAATGAAATCTTTATGCGGTATCCATGTCGTACGCAGTGGACAGGATTTCCGCTGTACACATCAATACTCTGGTGTAATGGGGGGTGGAAGATGGTACTTTTCAATCTCAACTAGGACGAATCCTTTGTCTGACCGTCGGTCTGTCTGTCTGTAACGAAGTGTTCGATTTTAACCTGTATGATTATAATCCGCTCTCGGCAATCTCGATATTGCAAACTTGTGCTAACTGCACCAACTTGCCACGGTTTTGCAATTATGTACTGAGGAGATAACCAATAAAAAGCTCACTGCGAATAATTGCCTTCCTTTCATTTTCCACTCTCACTTTCAAACCACAATCCTCCGACTTCCCCGAAAGCTACATCAGCTTACGTTCTCACAATCAGTTCCGGTACAAAAGCAGGGCTGAAGGGTTTAGAATACCTCCATACTCCGACAGTATTCCTAAGGCACATTCGTGCATTCCCACGACAACTCAGCCGGAAGAAGTGAGTTACTCAAACGAGACGTTTATTTGATGCGATCAGACGTAGATGAGACCACTCCACATACACAGCCATGGAAAACCACATTCGCGGAATGAGAACACATCTCATTGGGCCAAAGATAGTTGGCTAGCCATCACAATACACGATACCTTCGGCTTGTGACTAACTTTTGAGATGGAAAATTCAAAAAGAATAAGTTTTACTGGAAGAAATTGGTAAAAGTACCATTCTTCCTCTCTCAGATACGAGAAATTTCCAAATTTTCTACATCGTTACTTAAATACCACAAAAGGGGAAATGTGCTCACCATTCTACAACAAGCTGGTAACATAAGCGCTGAAAAATAACTAACGAACGTCACAAAATAATTTAATCTTTACTTTTCCCTACGGAATTTTCGATAAATTTTTATGCGCATTTTTTTCTAAATCGCCAAAAACATCAGCTAAATTGGTCATAATTCATGAAATACACCGTAAGAACCTATGTTAATAGCATAGCTTAGCTGACATAAAAAACGAGGATTTTTATTCCATAAAACTTACATGTATAAAGCTAAATCAATAAAAATAGTTCACAAATACCCAATCAGTATTAATCATCGAGCCTTTCCGTGTTTTCCCTAATGAAACTTGTTCTCGTAGAACATGACAACATGTATACACAACTAAATGAAGTTTTCTGTAAATTTCACCATTAAAATCAGAACTGCGAATGGAAAATACATGAAAAAATGGCCAGTTCAATACTTTAGATAGGAAAGAATAAACTTAGCAATTACGTAAAACAAGCACTAACGGAAACTGATGTCGAATAGACGAAACTAGTCGCCTCTGTGAAATAAAATATATCTGTGGAAGTTACTAAGTGTTCTTACCTCATTTAGTAGAACGGAAACTACTCTAAACACTGTCTAAAACCATTCTAGCAAACCTAAACAAGTATACCGAAAATTTTTAAACTGTTACCACGAAAACAAAAATGTGTACAATACACAGTAATAACAGAATAAAATGTCATAAAATCATCATTAGATATTGTACTGATTGATTCTAACAAGAGGAGCTATCCTATAAATGGGGGTAATATAATTTTACGCATTTAAAAAGTCACGATCGCATAATACTCTCGAAAAGAACGGTTTAAAATTAACAGTCGGCAAAGAATACAACATTCTACCTCGAATTTCGAGATGTACTAATTTCAGAAGACCATAACGTAATGTTTCACGCAGTTTCGTCCTATTGGAATTGAAAGTTGCCGTGAGGCGCTGGTCCCTTCTTCCCTTCGTGTGTCCATAACACCGAAAAGGAGCGACCGATACCATAACGAAGGCCCCCCCGTCCGGAAGATTCGTGACTGCCCGTGGCATTTTTTTCTGTGACTCGTACCGGTGACCTCGTTCAAGGTCGGCGGCGAGCACTTGGCGTCCGCGTAAAAGCAAAAGTATTTTCGCCGCGCGAAAATTCGGATGCCATGCCAAAGGCACAGAGAAGCGATGCTGTTATTATTTGCGCCGCGCAGATGGATGGCTTTGTCGCACTCTACCAAAAGCACTTTGTTACTCCCGCTAATCACTTGTAAGACACTTGGATGTGTATATCAAAACCGGCAGAATCCAAGCACAGCAGTCGTAACTGAATAATACAATACAAAATGCCGACAATGAAAGTTTTACAATAGAATTTCATTGTCGACAATACCAATACTTCGTTTCATCCAAAACAATGGCACTTGCTTACATTTCGTAACAATGCTGACATTCGTTTGCCTACTGTTATGGTACTAACAGACGGGTATGTATTCTAGAAATTCATCGTTTAGACGATAGTGAATGATTGCCATGTCGTTACACGTGCAATTCGAACACTTGATTATTTTATGAAATAAAGTTACTAATAATGTCCTCCTATAACTAAATAACTCCTAATACAAAAAATACTTGTCTCCGCATTTGTAACCACTTCCAAATTCGATTCGATGGATCACGTCTATTATAACAACAGTTTAAGGTTCCAATTACGTGTCGGAAAAGTTATTACGTTATAAATTCACAGCGAGCAACACTATATTAAACAAACACCCGATTTTGCGGATTAACGTCGGCCGCCATTTATAATGTTTGAGCGATCATGGGTTAATGGGTTAATAAGTTCTATTAGATAATGATAATTGATGACGAAATAAAAACTCTCTTAATATACTCCTAGAAACGCGAACCTGTAACTCCTTGGATGTCTTCCAACTAATGTAATACCGTAACAATTGAAAACACTCCCAAAACCAATCTTCCACTCAAGTAAACGCAAATCTACCTCTTGTTTACTACTCTCCACGAGAAATCACTCGAAAATTTTTCCTTATGAACCAACGACGTAAACAGACTCTGCTTCAACAACCCACCAATCCCACGATTTCGCAGTAACCAAACACCTTAACCTGTCGAACTTTTTCGGGCGAGACTGAAACAAGACACTGCTCTCACAAAAACAAAGACAAAACACGAGACAAATGAGTCCGAGGCGCCAGCCTCAGCCTACCTTTGCTTGGAAACATATCCCGTGCTGGAAGGCCTCATCGGTGTGCAGAGGTATCCTCGTGTCGTAGTCGTCGTTCTGGACCAAGTTGTACTGCTTTTTCGAAGGCATCTTCCAGGTCTCAATGGCCTCGCGGAGCGCAATGGTTGTGGTTACTCCTTCCAACGGTCACAAAAAGAAACACCAGAGGGTGGGGAAGAGAGCTATCTCTTCTCGTTGGTGCCCGATAAGCGGTCACCGAAACATAATCCAGTGGGGGAGATGGGCTATAATTCCACCGGGGAGGGCACACTTACTTCCCGCACACAGTCGACGTCGATGTGAGCAGTCGCTCTCTTGAAAGCGATTACACCGAGTGATTCGATCTGACTGCTAAAAGTGAATCACTTCACTTCCGAATAGGAAACGGATAAAAAAATACATGCGCCGCTCCTGCCCTCCTTCAGGCCATCAAGTTGACGTCACCTTTCAAGCACTCATTCACTTCGGCCGTGATTCACGGAGGCGCGATTTCACCGCGTGCAGCTTCAGACTCGCAACCCGCGATGGGCCTTCCGGCTCAACATTCCACCTGGCGGGTGACGTAACCGCCGCAGCAGACTCCGAAAGAACTCCTCTATCTCCCGATCGAAAATGCGGAGGATTGGGGAAGGTCCCGAGACCCGATTATGCCCCCCTGCTCTCCTTTCGGGGCACCGTCGAGGACCGGTCTGTTGTCTGCTGGTCTACAGGTGCCCGAGGCGAAGTCGTCCCTCGGATCTCCGAAGGTCGCGCCGGAGATGCTGTTCGGTGAGTTGAGCGCCCGGTAGATCCACAGAGCGCGGGCGGAAGAAAACTTGTTCCGCAGCGACGTTCCCGCGCGATGTCGAAAAAACCCGCGCTCCGGAAACTTCCCTTTCGGCACGAGGACGAGAGGGTTGCATCTGCCGGTTGGAAGCGGATGAGCACCCCCAGTCGAACAGTGGTGCAATAGTCGACTGTGGCACCTTCCCCGGCTGTTTTAACTCGAACTGATTCAAAACTATTTCGGTGGAGAAAAGCGTCGGGTTGCTCCAAGAAGCGATTGACTCCAAGGGAAGAGTTGTCGCTCCTTTCCGGAAGAAGGAAAATTCCTCGTGGTCGAGTTTCGTGTGATGTTCCGAGAGAAAACTCGCCGAGGGACGACTGAAACTCGGATCCTCGTGGTCCGTCTCCGCTGAGATCTCGCGCTATTCTACTCGAGTTGGACCAATCGCATTCACGTGCTGACTCCGCCCGTGCCACCTGACGGCGAGAAGGGGAAACCGGACTGGCTGACTCGAAGGGAAGCCGGCGGGAAGCTGAAGGGTACGCCCGTTGGTTTCCCTGCGGTTTCACTGCATGCGTCCTGCGACAGAAATGAGATGAATGAATACTGAATTGTATAGAGACATTGAGAAAGAATGGTTCTCTCTATGATACTATTACTCTTTCTTATACAGTCAGCGACATTATCAACAGACTCATTGGAAGCAGTACTCCGTCGAAAGCTTTGGTTCCACAGAAACGTAACAATTTCCCTTTGATATGCATATTTAATGTAACATCGCTCTCTGAATACGCCGCTAAGTAAAAAACAACAACAGACTTTTTCTGAGGAATCACTGTCAACTCATCATTAAGGAAATAAAGTTTTTTCATTCAGTTTTAAACTACTACCACATGAATAAGGATATTCTTTCGAAAACAAAGTTACTTCCATTCATCATTGGAATAGGTTATCTTAAAGAAAAATGGCGAAATATCTTCCGAAATTGATAAATTCGCTCCGTACTTTATGAATGAAGTGAAAGTTTTGGTACTTTCATTCCTAATTTAACTTAGTTTAGAACAGAAATTATAAAAATTGAAAATTCTGTTATGCTCTTATTTATAAATTTCCGTGAAAAATAGATTACCCCAGAGTTTAAATTATTTATAAGTTATGCACATTAAAAATATTTGAAATCCAAGAAATGTATGTAACACACAAATAACTCACCAACAGTTACTCAATAAGCTGAGGCTAACCGATCGGAAATATCTTCGTTAAATAAAAGTAACACGAGAGCAAAAACTATACGAATTAGCAATATTATTTTTGTTATCTTCAATACTTCCATTCTGTAATTGAAACACTTTAAAAGCTCAGATCATTAATAGTCAAGCATAGTGGTCCCCAAAGTGGGCGATACCGTCCCCTAGGGGCGCTGGTCTAATCTAATCAATGGGGACGCTAGACGAAAAATAATTTTATCCAAATTCGTGTCATCTTTCTTCCTCAATTGAGTTTTACTGGATTAATGGCATCAATATAATATTAGAAAATTCTCATACAGTAATTCGGTGGACAATTTTATCATTGCAGTTTTTAATTTCCTTTTTATCTTTCTTCAGTTTTGGCTATACAGATGTTGATTTTCATAGACGGTGGTTGGGGGGGCGGTGGTATGGATCTAAGGGGGCTAAAAGTATGGGAAACACTGGCCAAGCATATGGCTCTCGCATTTTAGTATTTAAAAAAGAGCATCGACAGCTGAGGTAATTTCGCACATATGGCTCCAATCCACCGGGAATCGAACCCGTGATCGCTTTCACAAAAGGTGAATGCGCCACACACTTGGTAATCCGAGATCTCATATGGCAGTTCTCAAGAATCATAAGTGCTTCCCGCACTATCAGCGGACATTCTTTTGATTCGTTTTATATCTTAAGGCTTTCAATATTAAAAAGAAACATAATTCTTCTTGTTTCATGAAATATTTTGTCTCCGAGCGAAATAAAACTAAGGCTAATATATGACAGAAACGTTTGTGATAGTATCCCTATTACAGTCGAAGTTTCAAGACTCCTCTAAAGTTTGACTTGATTACTTCTCCATAGACATGAATAAGTGAAATTATTTCTATAGTATCAGGCCGGACTTCGTGGAAAGCCATAATGAGAATTAAAGAAGGCACTTCGTAGTTTCCACACTAAACGTTTTATTTAAACACGACCGGTTTAAATATGGCATGATGGCGTTAGCCGAAACCGGTCGTGTTTAAATAAAACATTTAGTGTGGAAACTACGAAAAGCCTTCTTTAATTCTCAAGTGAAATTGTATTTCGTTTCTATAGAAATCCCCGTATTTCCATATTGCTCGCCCAATGTCAGCAAACTTTAATATTGACCACCTGAATCAGTTTTTTTGCTAACATAGTAAAATCTCGTGTACCCCATCAATAGAATTCTTCCACAGCTTTTGTACTAAAATATCTTTCCCTAAGATCCCTGAATGAAACCTTAGTGAGATCGGATATTTCATCTACAATAAATTAAACTCCCATTTCGATTCTCCCGAATTAGTGTCACTATTCAGATATCATGTTCCATCCACGACAACTAAACTTACACCTTTCTCCATGTTCCTGCATTTAGATTATCTCTTGCTCAACGTTCTTTGCTATATCGACCTCGTAACCTTCTGAACTCCCTTCCACCCTCCACAGACCCTTTCAGACTGTCGTGACACTCTTTCTTAAAAGATTGTTTCAATCATGGTTCATGTAAATAATTCTGTACTTGTGAGAAAAAGAAGGTTAAAACACGGCTGTATATGAATTAGAGGTATAAAAACACTCCGTAAGCCGTCTTTCGGCATGCGGAACTCGCGCTCAGAGACAAACGGGAAGCTCCGGATTACCGATTTCTGGGAAGGCCCAATGATCATTTCGGAGACAAAGCATCCATCCTCAGGGGGTTAGGCCTATTCACTACCTTTGTGGAGACCCCCTGCGGATGGAGGCTTTGTCTCCGAAATGATCATTGGGCCTTCCCATAAATCGGTAATCCGGAGCTTCCCGTTTGTCTCTGAGCGCGAGTTCCGCTTGCCGAAAGACGGCTTACGGAGTGTTTTTAAACCTCTAATTCTGTACCTAGTAAATATTTCCTTCGGTTAGTTTTGTATATTAGTTATTGTGTATGTTTTCCTGTATATAACTGTTAATTTGTTATACTTTATTGTTTGGAATTCACTCTAAAATGGTGCTACAACTGTATGTGAACCTACTAAATAAATAAGTGCGTGCCATTTTCTTTCAAGTTTACCAAACTATCGGCCCCATTTACTAACTGCTCTTCTCAAAACATATATATATCCTTGCATAGATATTTCGCTTAACACACACCCATCGTTTTATTATAAATCTCCTCCAGCTATGTAAGCCTTTTCTCCTCAGGATCTTCAAAAGTGAATTTAGCCGCCCTTTCGTCTATCTCTGCGTTTGTAATGGACAAATGATACCTTATTCATGAACTATCTTTGTCATTTCCTTCCATGTATCCTTTCCATGTTTCCAAGCCAACATAACTAACCCCTTTCAATGTAGTTCTCACGATAGCAATAAATTAAATCAATTATTCAGAACGTAATCTACGGTATCAAATGCAACATTTTTGTTATGTTTTGCAAAATATTTTCCCTCTATATTGCTGAAATATTTGCTGTGTTTACTGGGCCTATCAGCTGAGGTGAATAAACTTCAGTTCTGCGTTCTTGTGCCCTTAACTGTTATCTGCGTGTAAAGTCATCATCAGACCTAAGGCTGGTTAGATCCTCAACCCCTCCAACATCAGCCAACAAAATCTTTGTGGAGGGAATGAATCGAACTTGGCATGATGAAAAGTGAGGTGGTTTGCCCAGGCTTCCCTCTCAGAAGTATACTATGAGTCGAAAAAGTCTAGGTATAGCCAGCATAGGGGAATGAAATGCATTTGGAACGGAATAACATTTTCATAGCGTTTAATATTGAGAGTTTAAGATGAGTGCCAAGATTTAGCATAACTCAAACCTCAGTTGCTTCCACATTATCAGTCGTGTACGCAGCTGAAAGGAAAAGGGGCAGATGAAAGATGTATCTTCGGCCTAAACCAAAAGATAAACGAAAATAACGCTTATTCCATTCACCAAGGCAAGGTAGCAGAAGCTGTTATTATGCGCAGAAATAATGATACACTAGGGAGACTCAGGGCCGCTTTTAGTTTCGGGCGAACTAGTCCGACAGCAAAAGCGAACCAAGGATCGCTTGGGGCGGCTAAACTCTGGGGAAAGATCTATATTTGCAATGAAAGGTCCTCAGTCTGTTTTACTGGCAGTTGACAAAAATAAGGAACGATATCAGATAGAGAAAATGGGCAAAAAAAACTTCTGCATTTACCTTCGGAATAAATCGATCAAAGAAGACAGACGGAGGGGATATGAAAACACCAAATTGTTTCACCTATATCGAGACCCCCTGAAATGGTAAAGAAACAAAACTTTGTATGTTCCTCAGTAGAACATACGACTTTTTGTTTCTTTACTATCTTGGTATGGGGTTCCACGAAGTCCAGTTAACTCCCATTATTTTTTCCTCTAAACCCCTCGTTTTTGCCAATATTTCCTGACAGTCCAATCCAATCGTAACAGTACAGCAACGAGACTAACAAAACTTTTCGTTTTCTTTATTGCTTATCACTTTCATTACAAATCCTTTACGTTTGCATTGCATTAATAAAGAAATTTTGTCATTCGACCTTCATTAAACATTAATTTTTCATCGCAGATTGGAATGGTAGAAATTTTATAAATAATTTACGATGACGTCACCCTGGGGATCCTGCGGATGCCAAATTATTGCTCATTTGCGATAACCTGGCCGATGACAACTCGCGAAGGGAAATAAGTGGAGAAGAGGGGAATCACTTGAGGGGTATTTGTCTGCCTGTCTGTATGTAGACTTGCTCAACAAATGTAAACCAACCTTCAGTCGAAGTAGATGGAAGTGGATGGAATATTTCTTTTCTCCAAACCTTTCAGCATTTCAGAGTTTTATGAATATCAAAAGGAAGGGAATTCTAATTAAGGTAATGATAAATCTGCCTCGTATGTAGCCTTTTCTCTGAATTACTCTCAAGGTTTCGAGCTAGCGAAGAATCCTCTCTCGGCTCGTTTAAATTGTCTATCAGCTACAAATTTTCCGCAACTTTTAGTTACCTACCTCATCCCTCATCTTGCCTCATTCCCTTTATAGAGCTTTCGGTAGCAAATGGTGGAGGCTTTAAGGATCGGATCTGCCTTTATGCTAATGGCTACATATAGAGATAAAGAAAGTACCAAACATTCCAGATTCTTCAAAACTTCAACTAATACTAACGAATAGAGCCGCGCCCAGCCAATTGGCCGCCCGGGTGCGAACATAATTTGCTGCCCCTTAAAATTGAATACCAAAACACGCATATACTGATTTGCAGGTAAAAATTATTTTGTAAGACTGAAAAATCATTGTTTTATTACTTCGTTCCCCAGATTATATGGGCCAAAAAACATCAGTAACGATTAATTGTGCATATTCCTCAAGCTACATGCGTCATTACGATGAGGTCACCATGGGGATCCTGGGGATGCAAAAATATTACTCATTTGCGTTAACCTTGCCGATGACAACTCACGAGACGGGAAATAAGTGGAGAAGAGGGGAATCACTTGAGTGTTGACTCGTACGTGTTAATGGTTATCATTATCTTAGCAACAAGAGTCCCCGGAAGTGTCAATAAAACACCCAAAACTATTTGGAAATTAGTAAAAGAATTCGATGAAATTTTTTGATATTATATATTCCAAAACCTGAGACTTTATTCTTGTTTCCAGATAATCTTTCGTCGATTCCAATTCTTAGATTAAATCCACTGCTCAAATAATCATTCCTCGTCTTGAGTTATCCATACTTATTGCCTCCAAATGTTCGCTTATCTTTAATTTCACATCATAATCTTTCCAAGTTAAGTTGTGTGTATCATACAGAAAACAACAACTAATGTAATGGCTACGCTTCTGCCACCGCCCTTTAGATGCCGCCGCCCAGGTGCGATGCACCCATAGGATGGATCGCCTCTGCTCCTATACATATTATGAATTAGCATAGAGTATGGACCCCATATTATTGAGTATAGACTTAAACAAAATACTATATCACCGTGTCCTATAGTGGAAATTAGTTGAAGTCGGTTTTAAATATACGAAAGTATACTTACAAGCGACTTAAGTACCGTACATCGTAACACTTAAGTATCATACGTTACTTAAGTATCGTACATCATAATACTGGGACTGAGCCTTTTCAAAGTAATTCTATCCTATAAATGCTTAAAAAACGATAGAAGAATTTGTAGGAATCATAAGGAAGACGAGAAATACTTTAATTACGGAGATTCGATAAAGACGACTTCCTCAGAAGCAAACGAGAAAAGTGTCGCTGTCTAAGTTTAATTTTTATTTTTGTTAAATGCAAACCTACCTTGGAATACGGATTCCATGAAGTTCTGCATATTTAAGCCTAAAAACGGTTTTTTACAGCAAGAGTTGAAGGAAAAAGGTGTAATGGATGCTGCAGAATGTGACAGTGGTTATAACTTGTTCCTATCGGCTAAAAGTCGGAATAACTAACGAGAAACTGAAATGGAGAAATGGGGTTGAGAATATGGAAATACCTCGTATTCTTTAACCTATTTTTACCTTTAATAGAAAAGGGAATTTACATAGAACTAGATAAATGTGGTAAATCGGCAAAATAAAAGTAATTAACCGACATGAGCAAACAGACCATGAAAACATAAGGAAAAAATCCGAAATAACTATATAAAAATTATATGAACGAAGAACAGACATAAATATTATACTCTAATTATTGATCAAATCGTTACATCAAATTATGTGATCAAAATGGTATAATTAATAACAAAGTAATTACAAATATAATAACAAATCCAAATAATACATTATTTTTCTGATAATTATAACGTTCGGATGATGAACAAGTGTGCATTTCAATTCCAATTTCAAATAAATTAATTCACATGCCGTTATGTTTAATACAGTTAAATACTAACAAACTTCTTATTCTGTATTCACAATGGAAAGTGTGCGAGTTTTGAAAATAAGGACTGAACTATGTTGATACAAAAAAGCTAAGCCTTTGATACAAAAGTCACGTCGTCAACATATGGTAAAATATAAGAAAACGATTAAAAATAATTCAACTTACGACAGGATATTGCCGTTAATAGTTATCAATAATGCGTAAATAATAAGTTATAAAAAGTGGGTAGTTATATTTGAAGTATGCGATACCTTTTTGACTGCTCGTGACAGCAATATTTCGGTACAAATCAAATCAGACTGCAATTTTGAACTAAAGCATATTATCCTGACGTGAATCAAAATATGAAGAGATATACGCTTACCCAGCGAAGGCAGCTGATGGAAATCTCTGGCATCCTCTCGTACGCTGCTCTGGGTTGGCTGGGCTAGGGACGATTTATCCAAGTTTACATTGCTTAAAACACCCCAATTGATTGCAAATTTAAGATAATGTTACAGTACAGCAAAACCGAAAAGACTAAGACCGAACAGCCCCTCTGAACGATAACCTTGGATAAGAACCCTTGCCGCTACCAAGTCGGTTAGGACGCTCGACGGCACTTTCCTAGTCTGCAATATTTTGTCGGTGAGGACGCTCGGATGGCACTTTCCTCGTCTCATACGTCAATAGAAGAGGAGCCACCAATGGCCATTCCCGCTTCTATTAGTCAGTCAGTCAGTGGGGGCGCTCTGACGGCACTTCCCCCGTCAGTGACAGTTGTCGGTGAGGGCGCTAGGATGGCACCTCCCTCGTCCCTAAGCAGTAGTCGGTGAGGACGCTCGGATGGCACTTTCCTCGTCTCATACGTCAATAGAAGAGGAGCCACCATAAGCTATTCCCACTTCTATCGGTCAGTCTGTCGGTGAGGGCGCTCGGATGGCGCTTCCCTCGTCAATACTATAGCAGCAAAGGAACCACCCATGGTAGTAGTAGTAGTAGTATTGGTAAAAGTGCTTTGACAGCTTAGTCTATTTTGTACATGTGATCCACCCGCTGGGAATCGAACCCGGGAGCGTTTCCACCAAAATAAAACGCTCTGCCCTCTTTGCTATCCGGGAGCCCGTCACCCACGGTCCATAGCATAAAGTCAGCGAGATCACTTGATAGCATAGTCAATGGTTACTACATTCGTCATTATGCCCGTGAAAAAGAAAGCATTAAACTAATGTTATAGTTAATTCTGATTTCGTTGTGGTAAAGTTTTAAGCTCTCTCTGCATTAGCGACCCAAGATATTCGTCCGCGGATGAACTGTCCGAAAAAAACCTGTGAAATAAATGAGAGAGAAAGATTATTTCCTAAAAAAAACAAAAGAGGAAAATCAANGGGTAACATGGGTTGTACTCCAAAAATTCCCATTAGGTCAATTGTCTTCTAAGAAAAATATTTCATCGCTATTTGAAAATTGATTCATTTACCTTCCCGATGAGAAAGGCGTGTGAGATTTATATATTTTACTGTAAAATTCCACCACAGTAAAATGCAGGGTCAGGTGGCACCGTTAACCTCTACATCATCATTAAACACTTGACTTCAATAATTTAATAATAGTTAACAATAGTAATACGTAAACAACGCGACTGATAATTAATTATTTTACTAACAAAGTGGTGATAAATAAATATAATTTCCACATGGATATATATTTACCTTGTAATAGCTTTACCACGATTTGCCGGTATTACTTGTCCTACAAAATTTATAAGGGTTCTTGATAAGCCTTCACGGCAAACGGTGACCACAGGGCCTCCGAAATCCTCACCGTAAATCATCCTACCAGGCAATCGCCGATACGAAATTTAGAATAGAATAAATATTCAATGATTATACATTAAATGGGGTTCCAGATAGTCAAGTGGGCAGAGCGTTCGACTTCGATGAAAGTAGTCATATAAAGCTCATATTTGCGAAATGATCTAAGCTGTCGAAGCACTTTTAACATTCCCTACTACTAGGTACTAATAATATAGCATCGGAATGGAATATCCTTTCTTATGGTTGGTCATCGCCCCAGTTTCTTACAACCATCAATCATTTCTTACTAAATTAACAGTGATCAATCTCCATATGTAGAAATTCTTGTCCTATTTAATTTGTAATTTTAGATTTTAATCAAAATTGTATTTCGATAAAAATCGATGTAAAATTGAATTTTGATTAACTCCGTCATGCAAGAGCGATCTCTTTTATTAAGCACAACATAATTATTTCAAATTTAATTGGTGTTTGTTACGCATCGGGGCTCCAGGATGGCCAAGTGAGCTGAAAAAAACTTTACAAAGGTGCCCGTACTAGGATAGTACGGCATTCTCTTACTTTACTCATAAATTTTTCGGGTGATGGCGAAAATAGATATGAACATTGGGTTTAAGCTAATAATTTATCATACTTACGATTCACTATCATTACTTATGCAGGCTAATTAAACCTTATTATCAAGTGCGCAACATCGGAACTAGACCCGCGCCCGGCCTATCTTCCGCCAACATAATTTGTTGCCCCTCAAAATCCATAAATTTCCTGACTTGTAGGTAAAAATTATTTTGAAAGACTGAAAAAACAGTGCTTTATGAATTCATTTCCCAACTTAAATTGGTTACAAAACATTAGTAACAATTAATTATGCTTATTCCGTATGCTGACATTGTAAATAGTCAGCATACGGAATAGTAAATCGTTAACAGTTCACGTTACCTTCGAGTAAAATTATCATCGCAATGCGCATAACTTAAAATTATATGATTTGTATGAAATCTCTCGCAACTAACTATGAAAGTTTCCAATAGAAATTGTTCTGCAACATTAATCGATTAAATCCACTGAACAAATGTTCCCTTCTCGCCTTGAGTTATTCATAATTCTTTACTCTAAATGTTTGTCAGTCTTTAACTTCATATCGTAATCTTTCCTTGGCAAGCCGTGTGTGTCACACAGAAAACTACAGGTAATGTTGTTGTAATAAGACAAATGGTCGACTACGCTTCTGTTGCCGCTCCTAAGATGCCGCCGCCCGGGTGCAATGCACCCTTTGCACCCATAGGACGGATCTGTCGACGGAGGTAATACATCAGGAGTATTAAATAGGCATCACGCACGCAGTGAAGTAGACGGACTTTAATTACTGAGTGCAAGCGGAGGAGTAAATTGACAAGATTCTCGGGAAAAGCCACGTCGGAGGGAATTCTAGCACGCGGATGATGATCTCTGCAGATACGATCGCAATGCCAAGGTCAGAGCAATTACGTAGAGATGGGGCAACCCATCCGTCTTCCCCGTATCATAAAATTTGCTAATTAATCCAACGATCATTAGCCGGACCCAGTTGGCAAAACCTGTGAATAATTGCGTAACAAAATCTCGCGCCGAATCCCTCCTTTCGGATTTTATTTCATTTGAAAAAATTCGCTCGGCCATAAATTACTCGTTAATTTCGCCGAAAAAAGGAAAACAATCTCGAGATTGCCATTCCTTAACTCTCAGAGAATTTAGTTTTTCGCATTAAATACGTTTTTAACAATAGCATCTCGTGCTTTGAGTTAACGACCATGCTAAAAAAATAAGCGAATGAATTAATCGTTTTTTTTACCGTTCTTAGTGCTCCATTTACTTACTTTATTATTTTTTTTTATTTTCCCACGATGAGACTTAACATTCATCAATGTTGATGACATTTTTTCGTTACTTTGCTATTCCTGAGCGAAAGTGGGGGTTGCTAATAATTGCCCGAACATTCTCCCAGAAATTCGTTTCCTTGAATCGGTCCATTCTCATCTGTGATACAATTACAGTTATTACAATTGTGGTCCACTACGATGATACTATTCCTAAATTACGAGAAAATCGTGTGCCTTGTTGTGCAATAAATTGCAATAATCACATTCATGTATGTGTTTATATATTTATTTATCCTATGCAAGTAATTCCTCCTCGGCGTTCATTAATCAATAGTGCAGAATTAACCAGAATTCACAATGATTGAAGAAAGGGGCAATTACTTTGAATGGTAAAGCCGTGCGGCTGAATCCTGAGGAATAACAAGTGTGAAGAAAAGCGACATGACTGGGACTCGAACCCAGGTCTCCCACTTTTTCGGGCACGTATTCCAACCACTGAACTACCATTCCGCGTCTCTTCCACGGAAAGTGTGAGACCTGGGTTCGAGTCCCAGTCATGTCGCTATTTTTTACACTTGTTACTCCTTGGGATTAACCAAAATTGTCACCGGTATAAACTTATTTGAAAATCATAAGCCCAAGGGAAAATCCGCGATGAAATGTGGGTTCTGCCCTCGGGGTAACATGGGTTGTACTCCAAAAATTCCCATTAGGTCAATTGTCTTCTAAGAAAAATATTTCATCGCTATTTGAAAATTGATTCATTTACCTTCCCGATGAGAAAGGCGTGTGAGATTTATATATTTTACTGTAAAATTCCACCACAGTAAAATGCAGGGTCAGGTGGCACCGTTAACCTCTACATCATCATTAAACACTTGACTTCAATAATTTAATAATAGTTAACAATAGTAATACGTAAACAACGCGACTGATAATTAATTATTTTACTAACAAAGTGGTGATAAATAAATATAATTTCCACATGGATATATATTTACCTTGTAATAGCTTTACCACGATTTGCCGGTATTACTTGTCCTACAAAATTTATAAGGGTTCTTGATAAGCCTTCACGGCAAACGGTGACCACAGGGCCTCCGAAATCCTCACCGTAAATCATCCTACCAGGCAATCGCCGATACGAAATTTAGAATAGAATAAATATTCAATGATTATACATTAAATGGGGTTCCAGATAGTCAAGTGGGCAGAGCGTTCGACTTCGATGAAAGTAGTCATATAAAGCTCATATTTGCGAAATGATCTAAGCTGTCGAAGCACTTTTAACATTCCCTACTACTAGGTACTAATAATATAGCATCGGAATGGAATATCCTTTCTTATGGTTGGTCATCGCCCCAGTTTCTTACAACCATCAATCATTTCTTACTAAATTAACAGTGATCAATCTCCATATGTAGAAATTCTTGTCCTATTTAATTTGTAATTTTAGATTTTAATCAAAATTGTATTTCGATAAAAATCGATGTAAAATTGAATTTTGATTAACTCCGTCATGCAAGAGCGATCTTTTATTAAGCACAACATAATTATTTCAAATTTAATTGGTGTTTGTTACGCATCGGGGCTCCAGGATGGCCAAGTGGGCAACTCGTTCGACTTCAGTGAAAGCGGTCCCGAGTTCAATTCCCGGTGGGGCCTACGTGCGATATGACCTAAGCAGTCGAAGCACTTTTAAAAATACTATTATACTACTCGTTACGCATCTTTGTGGCGATAATAACTTTCAAAATTTACACTTAAGAATTGGTGATTAACTTTATACCGTTCCTATATTAGATGGGGATCTAAATTTAGTCTTAAATAAATCCTCTGAAGGTGCACTTAGAAAACAAGGATGTGCATTAAGTTGGCTGGATGAATAAATTTTCAGTATCTCATATCGATTGCTTTTTTATTGCGTTAATTACAAGATGGTCATCAAACTCGAAAATTTTAATCATATATGAGGGACCAGATTTGCAAACTTAAATATTTTTTTACAAAATCCTTTTACTACTAGGACAGGGCTCCTGTTTGCTCCTAAAAACATGCGCCTAAATAACCCTAAGGATAAACTGAAAGTAAACAGTCCTACGTGAAGGGTACTCAAGCTTAGAACAACCTTCGTTCCCGGTCGAATAATCTAGCTAATTATTCCATGAAGGTTATGCGTTAGATTAAAATACTAGTTGAAATGAGAATAATGAATAGCTAACCTAGAATCTGAATTATAATTTTGGTATTAGTAACTTTTTAATTCTTATATTATAAAGTCGAGTGTGTGTATGTATGAATGTTTGTCCTCCTTAAACTCGAGAATCTGAACTCGCACGGCTTTCAAAATTTCGAGATTTATAAATGTCTTCCCAGATTATAAAATAGGCTATTCTTTATCACCTAACTGTCCCCGTTTTGACACCAGACGTTTAAACTGTTTCCATAAGAAATGCATGTAAATCTCATTTTTTGCTTGCAGGGTTTATTTCTTTCTCAAAACTAAATTAGATAGAATAGCAGTACGAAATCGATAAAAGCACCAAAAGAAGAAAAATTCAATGTGAACTTTATATTGGCCGTGAACATTTGCTTTCCATAGAGATTGCAAGAATTTTGATAAAATACACGAATTTCTCTTTTTATTTTCAGGTTGTAAACAAACCGTACCCATGACGACCAAGCAAATTGTTGAGTTCGAGCTCATGCATTTTCCTATAGGAATACATGGTGAATTGGACCCCACATAAAATACACGGTGAGAATGAGTGTTAAACTATGAGATGAGGAAGAAATTTTATGAGATTTTAGCATTTGTAGTTGCGAATGTTTGCATTGACGAATTGCAGGGACACACATTCCATCCTTTGGGAGTGATTTATTAATCCGCTCATTCTTGCCAACAGGATTTCAAAATTGTGGAGTTTCCAAATATTCTGAATAAACCTGCACCTACGAATCTACCCTATAGGACTAATGTATTTAATCCGATCTCTATTTTCCCCGCTGAGAATCAACGGGCCCTTCAGCTAGTCCATAAATAAGTCGGAGAGAATTATTTTTCTTGAAAATAACATTAATAAGCTACCTTTCTCCGTGATTAAGATATGCATACCAAGTATTTGCGTATTTCAGGGGAGAGCAAAAGGGGAATATGCACCCCTTTCAAAAAAATCGAGGAAAAAAATTTGTTTACTTTTAAGTTTTAAGCAAAAAGCTATTTCAGTTCTGTTTTCATGAACTCCTCATAATTTTCTTCAGACGATTACCCGAGTATCGCGATCAGAAAAGATTATTAAACATCTCTATTTACTATTGACTAATCGACCTATCTTCGTAAATATTGCCAAAAAATAGTCAATCTATTGGCACAAGTGTAACCCAGAATTCTCATTCTTCGCTAAAGGAAATTCATTCACATTTTTCGATATTTTAGAATCTCGCGTAATACAACGATTATGCAAAGTTGGAAATGTAAAATACCAAAATAAAAATCAAGAACAGTTTGACGAAGGCATAGAGTCATTCAAACCTCCGTTAGAAAAGCCTTCTGCGACGCGTCGAAGCTGAGCTTAACGTTGATAAAATCCATCTGCAAATCCTCTCAGACACCTACACACGTATATCACCAACACATCTGCCACTTTCCTCTTCGCTGCTGGAAAGTGAGAGTAGCAAAAGAAAAGTCATGTTTCACATACCGATAGACCTTTCACTCCGCAGATCGTTCAAGAGTTGAGAATAAGTCATCGTCGCCGTGACAAAAAAAGACTTCAGAACGCGTCATTTCATTCTAAGAACCTAACGGCACCTAACACACGAGTGGCGTACAATAAGTTCGTGGAATCTTACTTAATCTCTTCTGAGATATTCTCAAAATAGTATGAAACCGAGCGAGACGGTCGTGTAGCACTGTTGGAGGAAAATAACAAGTATCAACAAACTCACGCGCACAACAATGAAATGTAAAAATAGCTTTCTAATGACTAAGAGAGTTTTCTGAAAACTACGTAAGTCCTACGTATAAGATAATACGAGTGTAGGGATTAATTGATGCCTAAATTTTATTATAAATTTAATCCAAATGTGCAGCACTTATAAACCTTAACATGACAGAGCTTCAAGGTGTGAAACGTGGACGGTAGGTGAAATTGGGATAAGGCTTGAAGTCCTGGAGCTATGAAAAATGTTTTGAAGGTGGAAGTGAGGATAAGGCTTGAAGTCCTGGAGCTATGAAAAATGTTTTGAAGGTGCGAAACGTGGACGGTAGGTGAAATTGGGATAAGGCTTGAAGTCCTGGAGCTATGAAAAATGTTTTGAAGGTGTGAAAGGTGGACGGTAGGTGAAATGGGGATAAGGCTAGAAGTCCTGGAGCTACTGAAAAACGTTAACGATAATAAAAATAATCATGTCTTTATTTAAGGGAATTTAAGTATAACGAGACCACTCTTATAATTAAGCTAGTAAATACGACAAACACGAACAATGCCCAACAATGAGCTTGAAGGAACGAGGACCCTCCAACTAGGAGAAACATTTTTTTTTAATGTCCCTCTAGTAAACGATTCAAACCAATCAAACTCTCTACCGAGACATTTAAGAAGGTCACATTCGATCGCCATCTTACTTCTAATAAATAATCGTACCAATTAATTATAGTTCAAAAACACACCCATTTATAAATATTGGAAGTTGACAAATTCTTCGCATCTTGGAATACTGGTTATGCCCAATTTAAGGAAAATTGGAGGAGTAACGATGCAATCAACAAAATTTAAATTAAATTATATCTTGTCTTGTACCTCTCATCTTTAGTTACTCTATTTCTCATACCAACACTTATGTTAACTCCTTCTTAATAAAAGCCTCCCAATTTTGGAACTCTTTACCAGATAGGATTAAGAACTCTACTTCCTTAAGACATTTAATAGACAAACTATTTAATCATCTAATTATTACTTACGATTAAACTTATTTTGTTTTCTTCGTGTACTTTGTAAACATTGGAACATATTTAGTAGTCTTTTTATTTTGTTCCTTTGTGTCTATTTTTGAGAGCAATAGTGTACAGTCATGAGCAAAAAAAACTTAAAAACGTTGCGGGTAACATAAGATTCGGGATACTCTTAAAACTCCTTCTTGAACGGAACATGTTGCAACACTGTATGGAGTCTACCTCAAATATAACGGTACTTATATTCGCTGCAAGGGTTCGGTTTAAAGAAATGGTAGGAACATCGCGAGCGGCTACTGTAGCGGACACCCATTTAGAAGGACGGANTCCACACAAACAGACGCAACTGATGAGCCCTGTAAAATCCAACAAACAAATAAGTTAACAGGATAAATGTTAAATTGTAATTATATTCTAGGAAGACTAAAGATATTAAGAACACCACATAGCAAAGTGTACCTAAAAGACAACTGCAGCAAAATCTCATTAAGATGCAACAGTGGGATCTCAATATGTGATTCAAAATGTGTACATGCTGCATTAAGAAAGGTTTTCTCAATGAAATTTTCTGATCATTGAAAAGAGAATCTTTAGAATCAGAATTTTAGAACAGAATTTAGAATCAGAGAAAAGAGAAATTTTTAAAATAGCAATTTATATCTTACTATCAGAAATGGATATCTCTTTTACAATATGAAATATCTACCAAGAAAAATGATTTTTTCCAGTGTCTTGAAATACACTGGTGTGTTTGAAGCAGCAAAATTGTTATCTACTAAAGGGATAGGGCACAAAGTACATAATCTAGGGAGAGACAAAAACACCTAACAAGAAATTCTCCAACATTGCCATCGATCAATTACACCAAAATTCCATGCTAAATCTGGCTGTAATTTCCATAAAAGTTCCAGCAGTTTTTAATTGTGATCTAGTGATGAATAATGTTCCATCAATACATGAATATACAATCTACTTCTACAGCAAAAAAATACATAATTTAACTTCTGAAATTTGTACACTAATGAAATGTATTCAATGTGCTAACTGTTTATCATTTTCTACTTATCATGGTTCTCTCAATTTCCCACACAAATGTTCATATTATCCTTCCCCTCCTCGCACTCTGCTTAGGGGCCATCCAGTATACCAGGTCACAGTACTTTAAGGACTCCTGAATACCCATATGTCACATAGTGTACTGTGGAGCGTCTCACCCTATGCGACCAAGTGTCCCCAGAACCCCCCTAGATTTTCACATCATTTATGAATGCCCCCTTTGTAAAATTTTTATGATGGTATGAAAGTTCTCATACTTGTAGATTATTAAGCAATGTGAGTTGGGTGGCACCAATACTTTATTAAAGTATGAGAAGATCTCATTGCTTGCAATTTCTTGAAGGATTCACAATATGAGCATACAAAAATGTCTTTGAAATAAGCTGAAATAAAATGTAATTGAAACATATATAAGAAATGTTGTTTTCGTTTATTGTTATTAATAGCTCTTTGAGAATAATCGTGAGGCAAATTATATTTTGCAACTGAAAACCTAAATCCTAACCAAACTATGCATGAAGTTTGTATTGTCCATTTTACCCATTTATATACTTATCAAAAAGATAGTAATATTTAAGATCCTAATAAATTACTCTCTGTATTCCTCATAGAGGCTTTTCTTTATCTTTTTGGAGACATTATTTCTTAATCTTCCAGTAATTGCTACTTCAAATTTCAAAGTTTTTGAAGTAAATATTAATAGAGTAAAAAATTCAAAATTTCACCGCATTATGATTCCTTCACAAGTAGTCCCATATCCGTCAACAGAAATTTGCCTAGGTAAGTGATTCACATAATGAAAAAATAAGATGGTTTTCTTACCTCCTTAACTTTCCTCGATATGAATTCTCCAATATGGCATATGAACATCCTTTCGCACAAAAAAATCTGAGCACTAGATAGAAGCTGACTGTGTTATTTAAGAAAAAAGTTAGCCGCGTTAAATATCACTGATGAGAACATTCACAAAGCGCTCGGTACGCGGGATTAAAATCATGCAAGTTTTGGCAGAATATGAAAAACCATGTCAATCACTCTGACACACAGATTCATCGATGTATATCAGTCACTCTTTTCTCACGCTCAGCTTTCGAAAGACGAATTCGGTGCCAAAATCATAGTTTTACAGGATGGTATTAAAAAAGTAATATGTATTAGCTTTGAAGATGAGTTTACGTCATCTTTAATCAGTCACTTCCTGGTAGATAAGTATTTATGTTATAAATTTATTTCACCAATGGCGTACTTCTAAGATCCACGCAACACAATTCACTATCCACCCACTGTTTTCAACGCGAGATATTCCCAGCCTATCTTTTGCATTGCAACCACTAAATCGGCACCGAAATTTCCTGCTAAACAACACGTCGCACACCTCTCGTCCACAGATCCACTTCCGATGCACACTGCTCGAATGCATGTCACGAACAAAACGCGAAGGCCGAAATTATGACTGAATGGCAAGAATTATCGTTGCTCTCTTTTTCTAGAATTTTCTTTGGGCGTGACTCAACATGTTTACTATGCAACCAAACCACGTTGCCAAGGAGAAGCAATTGGCTTAACTAGAGCTGGTCTAATTGCGCTCTGTATTCCTTTCCGGCGAGGGTCTTGTCATACCGCTTTGCTACTCAGCGTAGAACTATAGACAATTAGCCCCATGTTGTCGAATCCACATTGAGAATTCCTTAGTGAATCCGTAGCAGAACGCGTAGTCTTTTAAAATTCCTCATCACTAACTCAACTGGCGGACGAACGAAAGGAAAACCATTAGAAATCATATTGAGAACAAAACATTTCACGTAGACCAGTGGAGAGGGGTATTTGATGAGGAGGAAGGCTTTACATTCGACTTCCGAATCATAAGGATCGGAGTTATTTTGACTGAGTGGACACAAATGGGAAACGGAAAATATTACTTCGTTATTTGCAACGTCAGAGGTGTATTTGAGACTGTGTCCATCTACGACCTATCTCTTGATCAACCCTCAGTATTGTGTGGAATTCTTTAACCCTATATTGGCAAACATCTCAAGTAAATTCATCTGTGAGAACTGTTTTATCAGATTAGAATTCAAAATTCTCCGCTAAAATACTCCATTTTAGGATAATTTGAGGTATTTATTCAGTTTTCGTTCCCAGTGAATATAATTTAACCCCCAACATCGGCGTTATTTCTTTTCATCTTCAATTCTCTTTCATATTGAATCGACAATCTAGATTTGAAATCGAGTAAGGGATGGAATTGAATCTAATAAACTTACTCATCAACTACTACATTATCATAAAAATACTTCTTATAACAACCGGCGTGTAGTTAAATAAATATACCTTGCCCTTATAAATGGAATGTTTACATTCTTACTGTGTAAAGTCGGAAAAATTGCGTACTCCAGTAATTTTCATTCTTACCCTTTGAGATTTTAAGGTATTTTTATACAACACGTCTGTCATTCGTAGAAATACGAGAAAATCTTTCTGAATTATATTTGGACTTGCATTGTAGCTTACAAGCCATACTAAAATTCAATACATTTTCAAAAGCAAAAACGCAAAAAGAATTATGTAAGCAATTACATTCTACATTAGTGAAAAAATCTGTCCTATGTAGAGTGTTATTTTTGTGACACAGCTATATTTTCACAACTCAAGCAGTAGGGGTGAAGAAATTGAGAATATGTATGTATGTATGTACCAATAAATTAAGACCTATTGATCGATAACCGGTGAAGAAATTTTGACAATAAAACCGCCATGATTTTAACGGAGGACTTCTATGCAACGACGCAGAGAGAGTTCTGTGAGCTATATCATTATATTTTTACAAATTCGTGTTACAAAGTACCTCATAGGAGATGCTACACTTGGGAGACCGAAACAGATACTAATTTAATTTCAGTTAGTTAAGTAAAGGTTGGTGAAGGAAAGGCTAGCTGGTAAAGGTTGAGTGAAATCCACTTACTCTTACCCCACGATAGGATAAAAGGGTTTTTTATTCTTGGATTACAAAGGACATTTAGATTTTCGTAAAGTATCCATTAACGCATTTATGAAACGTGCATGATTCGTAGATTCATTAGGACGCTTAAGTCCGTCATCCGCGCCCATTGGAGCACACTTCACATTTCAAACACCTCTCAATATATCCATACTCGCGGAAAGTTATTTGAATTGGAGTTCAGCGTTTAATAAAGTTGTCAAATCATGTTATTGATTTATTGGTTAGAATGGGTAGAAAAATACGATCAAATCTATGAGGAAAAGATTATTTAAAAAATTTCAGACAAATCTTGAATGGAAACAATCAAATGGATTTTTTTCACTTGGAGTGAATACGATGGGTATCTTTCTATAACTGTTCAATCGCAACTGAAGTTATTTTTTCACATTTCACAGAATCAGCTGAAATAAATTTTCTAGGTGAGGTGGAATAAGGGAAAGGAGGAACCTGAAGTTACCGATGAATAACAATCCTCAAAACCTTTTTAAACCGAAATAAAAATGACACTAAAAATATTAAAAGATTATCTTTCAATGGTGAATGAATGAAATTAAGGAATATTATCAATAACTAAATACTAGATAATGGTAGAATATAATATTTAAATCTACACGTTAAATTAATAATTTAATGCAATTAGGTGCAGTTTCTAAGTAGCGGTGGTATTTTCAGGATTTAGTATTAGTATCGTGAGATGAAGAATGTGTGCAAGATGTCTTCCTGAATTCTGACCTAGGAAGAGTTATTAATACTTGAGTAATATTTTATTGTTTATTATTTGCTCTGAAATAAGGAAATCTTGTCAATTATTAATACTAATCACCCAAGGAATTGCAGCCAACTATGCAATAAGCTTAATTAAATTATGCAGTATGGAATACTAAGGATATTACACTTCCAGTAATTCAAGAATAATTCAAGAATAATTCAAGAATAATTCAAGAATAAATTCAAGAATAAAAGAATTTGGGTTCGGGGAGTTGGATCGAATCATAGACAATCACTGTATGTATATATGTATATAATCAATGTATGTATTACATTGAACACATGACGAATTCTTCTATGTACTCCCCCTCTACTTCTGTGTACTATGTACTACATTTTTTGCTAAAAATAGCCGTAAAAGTCTTCCAAATTCTTTATCCTAGTAATTAATAATATCTTGTTTTCTCGCCTCCGAGATCGTGATGAAGCAACAAATAATTGCCCCCTTTTTAATATGCGAAATCGAGCTGATAAATAATCGCTCTTGATTGGTCGTAAATTTGACTCCGGGATTTTGTTATCGGAACCGGAAATAGCGAGAATTGCCTTCTCTTTGCAAAGTCTATCGTTTTATTATCTTTTACCTACTTACCTTTACTTTTAAATGGGGCTAAATTCCCTGTTTATTGTTATTTGAGACTAAATGAGCTCGAATTCAACAATCAGTTTTGTGTTCAAACCGGAAAACCGGTTGTTTATAACCTCAAAATTTCACTATTTTCTAGCGTAATTTATCAAAATTTTCGTCATTTCGAATCGAAATCAATATTCCACGACCAAATTTAGAATCTCTCTGTTAACTTTCCTTTATTTTGGTCCTTGTTTTGATTTCGAATGACATTTTTTCTGATTTAATTTTGCAAAAGAAATAAACCCTGCCCGCCGTAAAAGTGAAATTTACATACATTCTTACGTAAAAGCTTTTTTACTCATCTGAGATTGAACCAGGGCACTCATGTAAATAAAAGTAGCCTATTATCTGCGCAGGGAAGGAAATAATAATCTAAAAAGTTTGATAGTTGTGCAAATTCTGTTTCGCAACTTATAGGCTAACAAACACACTCATACAAACTTTCCATTTTATTTAGGAGACGAATTTTAAACATATGTTGAATACTTCCTAGTTCCGTCACCTGATGGCGCCACCTTGCTGGGGAAATAGCTGTAGATGTTTTATATACAATATACCATATATTTTAAAGAATTAGTAACTTTCTATGGGAGAGTAAGGCCTATATTTGTCAAAATATGTCCTGTGATCATAATAATTTAGATTAAATAAATAAATTTATCAAGCGAGGGAATGAATAGGTCTAATAGGTTGTCAAACAACTTCGGTACTATTAAGTATTAAATGGTCCGTCAATTGCAAAATATTCATTTTTTATGTAATTTCAAACTTCATAGGGTCATTTACCTTCTATTTAAAGTAATTAATTGTAGATAGTTATGTACGCGAATTCAAATTCCCCCGCAAGTTGTTGATAAAAAGCGACTGTCGAAAGGCGCAACAGATATGTTGGTCGCGGAATTACGAAGATATGATAAAGTAATAATACTTTTTCTCTCCCATGGAATTCATTGAAGTCTGTTTTTTAATGTAACTTGAACTTTTTGCTTTCTATAATCAAATATTTCGTTCCTGCAATAATATTTTACAAGAGACGCAAGCCTTGTAAGCAACCAACTCTTTAGAATTCAATGCTAATTCTAAAAAAAATCATATCAGGATTATAATGTGGAGTCAGAGATAACTACCGAAGGAAGTTTTACTGTGTGCATGATACGTTATTAACTTCTAATAAAATATTCATTTATAAGCAGGCATTCAGCTCAACTAATAACCAAGTACTTAGTCATCCATTACAAATATTATTGCCGGTACCACCAAATTCGTGGATTTTCATCTCGCGGATATTAAAGTTCATCATCTCTCAACTCGAAATCATTAAGATAATTTATTCAGTGATGCCAAAAATCTACAAAAATGAGGTAAATAGAATACATATTTATCTTCCTATAAATACTTCAAAGGTTAAATACATATTTAAAGGAATAGCTTCAATTACAAAAGGAATTAGGAGATCCATCAAAGTAATGGATAATTCCATGAGCTTTCAAAGTTATTATTTTTCAAAATTATCTTCAGCTAAATATCACCTTCGTAATCGATTATTGCAAGAAGGATACTTTAGTAGAACTGTATCACAAAAAGAACTGAAATTATCACTTCTCTTTCCTTACTATCTGACATAAATGGTAAGTTTTTTAGTTATAGTTAAAAAAAATACAAAACTAGGACGCAAAAGGCAGGGTTTTCATTTTTTTATTAAGACATCTGTTCATATAATAAGTACACTACCATCTGAAAAAAACGCTCACAACATAAAATAAAAAAATTTATACTTCTTTTTCAATTTGATTTCTGTCAAGAATATCAAGTTTAGATACAATAATTTTCAAAGATTTTAGAACATGTATCTTAAAGTTATCAAGATCAGTTTTCTCAACTATTGAAGAAATTAAATGAGTTCTCCATATACCAAAATAAATACAATAGAAATTTTGATCAACAATTAATTCTAGAGAAATTCTTAATTGCACATTAATTTGGGGCCTTCAGATGGCCATGTGGGTAATGCTTTTGACTCTGCTAAAAGTGGTTCCAGGTTTGTTTCTTGGTGGAATGATCTCAGTAGTCAAAGCAGTTTTAAAATAACTGCTACTCACATTAATTTGTTGGAAAACTATGTGAAAATGATATGTTCTGTCAAGACTCAGATTCGTTTCCGTTTTTCATTGAAATAACACATTTCATCATCAATACAACAAAAACTTGCCATTTCAGATAATATTAAAAAACTTAATAGTGCAAAGTATACTTATTTTGCTCATATTCAATCCAACAAGTCCATCTGCACTTGTCTCCGTCGAGGCATAAACTATCTTAGGACCCACCTTTGGCAGAGAAATCTCATGTGCAGGAAATCGTATGGAATACACTGCCAACAGAATTCTGCAATATATCTGCCATTCTATCCACTGATTTTCATCGATCTTCCTGAATGATGAATAGACAGGCCATAATCACGGTTTCAATCACTGCAATTTCAGTACTGCCTTGCTTTGTTGTTAAAAACCAAACTCTATGAATCATCAAAGGAAAGTTGATTATGGCTTAAGGATTGGATTGGGATTGAGCATCCCCAAACACATATTGTAACATTCTGAATGCTTCCATTCTTGATTTCTGAAGACAAATGCAAAACTAAGGCATCTCACTGATCACCACAAAGTAACTCTGTTTTACATAAATGTTTAGTAAACCAATGTCATTGCTGGTGTCCTTTTCACAGATGCATACACAATCCATTTTATTATCAATATTGGAAGACTTATTCCTATCATGAAAAATTGTTTTAATGCCATATTTTCTCTCAGACACATAAAAAAATATTTTCTTTCCTTATTGATTAACCCTTGAATTTTATGAACTCGCAAACTTACAAGCACCTTGAAGCTTTCCTTACCTCTCTAACTGCCTTGAACCATATATCTGAGGATGTTCAGAATAATTTTCTATAAACAATGAAGCCTTGATCAGGAAAGACATAGGATGCTTCAAAGCAATGATATTCAATTCATTAATTATGGAATCCATCAATATCCCAAATATATCAAAAGCACAGTCATTTTAAATTTCCCAAATACAACAATGTTCATTAATAATAAATAAGACATAAATACTAAATTGGCTTTAGTATCTACCTCATAAATGTTAGTAAAAAAGATTAATTTCTTAATAAATGTATAGATGTTCTCTGCAATTCCAGAAAGGAAAGCCTACCAGTTAAAATATGTTAAAAGACTTCACTCAAAGGTATCCTTAATGCAAAACGTTTTGAGAGTAATGGGTTCATAGACCAAATTCATAGACCCAAAAGCTTAAAACTTAGTTTCTTCTTACCTTAAATTATCTACCCTGCAAAGAAATTCAATAACCTGGAAGGTACAATAGTCAGTAAATAGCTAAATATCAATCTGATTCTATGAAAAAGAAATAGTTCACATTTTTTATCATGATATCATTCATCGTGTAACTTTAAGAAATCTTAGAAATTACATGCATAAGAATGCAAAATTATCATAACATCAGTTGCATGCTCTATGGTTCCATAAGAAGGTGATACTCTATTAAATGATGATGTAATCACACACACAAATCTGAATTGCTCATCCTCTTTTCTAGGTTACAAAATAAAAATTGGTAGGAGTAACAGCCATTTTATTTACTTTCAAAGGTTCAGTAACTACCTGCAACTCTTGGTACCTCCTATCTTACAATTAATACGAAAAATTTCCTTCAGGTATACATATCCCACCAAGTAATGGGTTATTCGGTTTTATATCTCATGCAGCATCTCAGATTCTCTTCCTTAATTGATTATAACCCTTCACAAGGAGATAAAGAATTCCAATATGAAAAAGTAATATTACAGAAAAAGAGCCAAAGAGGCTCAAAAATATACATTATACTACGATTATATCAAAAGATATTTTGAAAAAGTTAAAATATACCTGCTATCATCCCGAAGAGTAATTCCAGGAAGTAATCAAAACCAAACTTTCAGGTGAAAGAGGTTTCAATTGTTTTATTATTTCACAGAGTCATTTCTTGCTCATCAAGTGATCATACTTGTATAGCAGAATGATATATTTTCACTTGCCAGGATATTTTCCATCTTTAAATAATCCAAAATCAGACTCATGGTATACCAAAATAGCTTGAAGAAATAATTCAACGATACATCATGCATGCGATTCTGAAATAAATGAAAACTGTACATGAGGTAGAACCTTAGGGCATTCAAAAAGAACAAGAGAGATACTCACAGCCATTGGCAAAATATATTTGTTGGGTCTCACCATCATGCAGGTTAATATTTCATGACTCTCCTAATATACATGATTAGTTGATAGGCAACTTTCATTAACCTTTCTCTCGCTTTTTTTCTTCCTTATCTGATAGGTTCACTTGAATTATTCACATTCAAACTAAGAGTGAAATGAATTCTTAATAAACAAATCTTTATATTTTTATTTGGAAATTAGCAATTGTACATTAGGATTACATATACAGTATAAATTAATCCAATTTTGTAATAATATACTTTTCAGTGAAAAATGAAAACCATGACATGTTATATAAATCATTACCTGGTGCAATCTGATTATATATCAGCTTAATATGTATATTGTAATTAAGTCGAAAACATGCTGGGAATAAAATATCAACATGTGATATATTTACCAATCCAGCCTAAGAATATCTACAGATATTAGAGTAATGACTTCTATATACAAGAAATAATGACATATTACCAACTCTTTGAGGTCAGAATATACAAACGGCATGATGACAAAAATATCACTATGAATATTTTCAAAATTGACCTTCTGAAATGATGGAGAGATGTCTTGTCTGTAATTTTTAAACACAAAGTTGAGACATTTTCAGGTAAAAATAAAAACACACATTCATCAGGCACTGTTCAATTCAGCAGACAAAAAGGCACCATGCATACTTTAACGTAGTTACATTTTTAAAATTTTGCTCTCATTTACAACAATTTCAGCAATAAAATAAAATTGGTACGTAAATACTTTGATATCTTTTTTGATATAATTTTCACATCCTTTCTTCAACTGCAACATTTCCATCAAATACAAATAAGAGACTCATAAAAAAGGAAATCGCTACCTCTCAATCACAATCAATACTTAAGTCTATAACAATGCTTCCTCATAAACTATCAGCAAACTTGAATGAATTCTCTAATGGAGTAAATAATTTTCATCCTAATTAAAAAGATAGAACAAAAAACATTTGAGCAACAAACTAACTATTAAAATGCTCTATAACCACACGGCAGGAGTCAAAGATATCAGTTTTTCATGCATCCCAATTTTTAACAATTTGCAAGTTGCGATCTAGTTCATCAGCATAGAAAATTACCTTATTAACTGCATGTCCTCAGGCTCAGCAGCTTGAAACATTGCAAAACAATGAAATTTTACACCAATAGAAGATCTTTCTACCCAAGTGGGATATTATGATATTAGGTGATAGACAAGCCCTACCTGTGGATGCAACTTTCCATCCCAGATAGTCCATTTATCACTGAATCCTACCATCCAAATCCAGCCTTCTCCCTGCCCATGTCTTTTGAGAATTTCTTTTTTAATCAAACAAAGCATTAGAAATTGAAATGTAAGTAACTGAAGACTTTAAAAGTAATTCATAAAAGAGTTGACTGATTTAACAAGAAATGAGTTAACAAAAAAGCGAGTTAAATTCGAGTTTAAAATTGTATTGCTGTTTTGATAAAAAATGCAGTTAGACAAGTCCACCCCAATTATCATAATTGAAGACTGCACAACTCACAATATGAGCATACAAAAATGTCTTTGAAATGGAATTGTTCATTGCATGTTTTCTACGTACAGTCAGTCATCACATAGCTTGCTTGAGGGATAGATATTTACAGGTATGAGTACATTGATGCTTGCATTAGATTGGAGGGAGAGCCCACAGAGTGGCTGTTTTGTCAGCACTTGAGCTCAGGAAGGAGAACTCTGTGGGATGCCACCTCCCGGATATGACTTTGTCTTGATGTTGGGCGACAACAACACTCGGCAATGGTAATGTCAGGTCACCTAAAAATACAAATAGGTCTCATTAAGTGATGACATGCATGCATTTAAAATACAAAAACAATATTTTCTTAATTAAAAAAGAATGCGATTGATAGAAACTTAAGATTCCCATTGATGCAAAGAGTAGCAAATGCTTTCAATGGAAATAGACATTTTGAAACCACAATATTAACTTCAAGTATGAAATTTAGGCTAATAAAAATCATATAAAATTGATTTCCTAGTTGATTCTACTTCAGACAGTTTCAAACATGTACTTGGTTCCATATACTTTATATTCAACACGCACAAACTAGATTTACACAACAAATTCTAATAGCCAAAAAGTTTATGGATAATGCAAAGTTGGAAATAAGTGACTGTATTCATGCAAATTTACTATATGTGGTTGCTCACAGCTGACTTAAGTAAAATTTGAGTAACGTCATGAATTTAAGAATGGTCCACTTGCATAAGTTGAGAACTGCCTGTAATAGGAAAGAACTAGAACAGACGTTCCCAACCTTTCAGTATATCATCTCATATTTCAATTCCTTAGGAAAACCAATTTACACCTAAGAAAGTTGGGTATCTGATTTAATTTTGCTGGTAGTAGTAGAACTTAGTACCGAATAGCATTGCTGACTTATGAAAATTATAAATAACCGATTATAATTACTGAAAACCACTTAACATGCTCACTGCTGATCCCTCAATTTCCAATGCATTTATCTCTCTAATGGTGGAGTGATCAGCAGTGAACGTATTAAAGAAAATGATTCAAACAATAAAATTTGTCAATCATATTTCTTGAGTACCACATTACAGTCTTTCAAGAGATACATTATCCAAGAAAATCTTCTATGGTTCTAGAATAAACATGGAAACTGTTTCCAAAATATTTCAAGTTATTCTTTAGCAATCCAGTTGGCAATAAAAAATGAAAGCCTTCCATAATTCCCTATAAATTAAATTCTTTATTTAATCAAACAAATTTACCCTAACTTGCATTTCACTGATAAGTGGTTTTGGTCAGTTGAGAAATTATGACAAATCTCCATGAATTTGAACCAAATATGAAGTAACAATATACATATTTCTAATGATTTAATTTAAATAAAGATCAGCATAAAGAAACACGAACTTCACTGGCTTAAAGACAACGTATCCATCCATCTAAATTTATGATAAAAATTGAGTATCCTGATTCAAACTCTAGTACTTTGTACTTAGTATTTATAATAGAAATACAATGATCTTACCTTGTAAGTCAGTGAGCACAAGTTTGTTGTCATATCCACCGGTGAGTAAATAGTACGCAGAGGGAGAGAACCTTATGGACCTCACATCAGAGGAATGTGGCCTGAAACACTGAACAGATCGTCCTCCCCTAATGTCATAGAGGGCACAGGATGAATCTTCATGTCCTGTCACCAGAAGACGTCCCGACGGATCCACACAAACAGACGCAACTGATGAGCCCTGTAAAATCCAACAAACAAATAAGTTAACAGGATAAATGTTAAATTGTAATTATATTCTAGGAAGACTAAAGATATTAAGAACACCACATAGCAAAGTGTACCTAAAAGACAACTGCAGCAAAATCTCATTAAGATGCAACAGTGGGATCTCAATATGTGATTCAAAATGTGTACATGCTGCATTAAGAAAGGTTTTCTCAATGAAATTTTCTGATCATTGAAAAGAGAATCTTTAGAATCAGAATTTTAGAACAGAATTTAGAATCAGAGAAAAGAGAAATTTTTAAAATAGCAATTTATATCTTACTATCAGAAATGGATATCTCTTTTACAATATGAAATATCTACCAAGAAAAATGATTTTTTCCAGTGTCTTGAAATACACTGGTGTGTTTGAAGCAGCAAAATTGTTATCTACTAAAGGGATAGGGCACAAAGTACATAATCTAGGGAGAGACAAAAACACCTAACAAGAAATTCTCCAACATTGCCATCGATCAATTACACCAAAATTCCATGCTAAATCTGGCTGTAATTTCCATAAAAGTTCCAGCAGTTTTTAATTGTGATCTAGTGATGAATAATGTTCCATCAATACATGAATATACAATCTACTTCTACAGCAAAAAAATACATAATTTAACTTCTGAAATTTGTACACTAATGAAATGTATTCAATGTGCTAACTGTTTATCATTTTCTACTTATCATGGTTCTCTCAATTTCCCACACAAATGTTCATATTATCCTTCCCCTCCTCGCACTCTGCTTAGGGGCCATCCAGTATACCAGGTCACAGTACTTTAAGGACTCCTGAATACCCATATGTCACATAGTGTACTGTGGAGCGTCTCACCCTATGCGACCAAGTGTCCCCAGAACCCCCCTAGATTTTCACATCATTTATGAATGCCCCCTTTGTAAAATTTTTATGATGGTATGAAAGTTCTCATACTTGTAGATTATTAAGCAATGTGAGTTGGGTGGCACCAATACTTTATTAAAGTATGAGAAGATCTCATTGCTTGCAATTTCTTGAAGGATAAAATAAAACCATAGAAGTTTATAGTTCAAGAATCAAAGGAAAACTGATTTTTTAACTCAAAATTATACTTAGGTGAGCACATAAATGGAAAGTAAAACCTTTAATTATGAATTAATTTGTTTTAAACAGAAGTTGGCAGAGTAGGAGTTTTTAAATGAGGTATACTTTAAAGCAGGAAATTATGCATCAAATGAAGTATTATTCTAAACGTAAAAATTTATACAAAAAATACTTCAAAGAAGGATTAATAAAATAATAAGATACCAAAAGAAAAACTTCTATAGCAATTATATAAAAGAAGAAGTAATTTGAAGGGACATTTATCCTTCAGATGACAAAATAAACTTTGAAATCATCACTGTTATTGCAACTACAGAAATAGATGGACAACCAGAGTCATGACTGAGGAATAGTAAGGGTCCCCACCAAGGTGGGAATATGAATTTTCATCTAATCAGCATGGGTTCCCATCTCACTATATTCTAAACAAATTAGTTAAAAGCCAACCCTTTATGACATACTGATTGTGTTAGGACACACATGCAAAAGCACAAAATTTTTACAAAACAAAAATAAAAGAACAAAAGGGGGTCCTTAGCCTACTAAAATTTAAAAAACCATCATGTTTAGGATTTAAGTATGTACATTCTCCATACAGTGAAAACCACTGCATGAAATAATCAGATTCTTTTGATAGCATGTTTGCACAGATGAACCAAACAACACATTTCCACACCATTTATGCCGCACTTCAGTCATCAGTACGCATTAGGCATAAAAAGTAGTAAATTTTCAACAAGTAATGTAATCAAATTTCAGCATTTAAAAATATAAATTTATGACTGCTGTGTTCTGTAAAATGACAGTAGGTAAAGTCAGACATGCCTAAGAACTCAACGAAATATATGTTGAGTATCTGACAAATCTTTAACTGTAACTATCAATTTAACAAAAATAAACAAATATAAGAGACTTCTTACCCTTGACCCTGATGAAGTTGTGGGGGTTAGGACATTGACGCAGCCTCTTGTCCTCAGATCCCAAAACCTCACTGTCTTGTCATTGGACCCACTCACAAACATAGCACCACCCCAGTTGTACAATGTTAATACAGGACCTAGGAAGAAAGACAACAATCTTAAATTAACCTTACAACTTATATAACAGAAAACTTCATACCAACCCCTTTAAAAGATTTCTATAATAAACAAATCGACAATAATACAAATGAATAAAAAGTTGTACATTTACTAGCAAATGTATCAGTCACTTGGCCTGCCATGATATGCTGGAGAGCACAGTAACATAGTGAAGGGAAAAGTGAAAAAAAGAAGTCTTGAAAAAGAGCTCAGAAAAGCCAAAACAAAAATTATTAACTAACATAAGAAATTATCAATTTCATTTCCATCGATTAAAAAACATCAGATCAATGTAATAGGAAAACTATACCAAAAATAATACATCATGAAACCAATCACTTTTTAAATTTTATAAATTTATTTCAGTAACAAGAATATCACCCGTATACTCATGAATTTCGATTCATTCCCATCTTTTAAGATTCTCAAGGAACATTTCAAAGTACCTTTCATGATTCTATCTTTATCTTTTACAAATTACAAGACAGTTCAACTTCTTTCATCTTGGATATAAAAAGCTACTAAGGAACAATTCTACCATATTTATCAGAACTTCCTAATTCATGAATGTGGCTGTCTAAAATCAGCATGCAACTTTAATTACCAACATTATTGATAACAAGTTTCTCAAAATATTTACTGAAGACTGAAATTCGACTAATTGCAAATGAATAATCTTGAATCGTAAAACAAGTTGATCAAGGAAAACTTTCAAATACCACTTTCTGATCAATAACATGTATGCACCACAAAATAAGCATTTCTAAAGTATCACATGAATTCTGCAGCTACAGGATAACTC
This sequence comes from Ladona fulva, assembly GCA_000376725.2. Taxonomy (NCBI): domain Eukaryota; kingdom Metazoa; phylum Arthropoda; class Insecta; order Odonata; family Libellulidae; genus Ladona; species Ladona fulva. Next base: position 148,392 of record KZ308655.1, read on the forward strand.
TAATTTTGCACATAATACACGCAAGAATTCATCTTGAAAACTTTTTAAGGATGAGCATCCTCTTCCATACAATTTTAAAGGGGTTTTAAAAGCATAACAATTGTAAACTTTACATTCAATTCCCAAAACCTACCAAACCATTATTTTTTACACATTTTGTAACGTAAATGTGTACCTTACAATACAAAACCATTATTGGGTTAAGGCTTACCCTTATTATAAAATTTAGCACTTTGAATTTCAATAAGAAGCATGTTGGATGACCACAGGCTTTTAATGAGAGCCATACTACCATTTATTCATTATGTAATGTGAATTTTTCTTTGAGAGATTGATGTGCTACAGAAAATGAAAAGGACCTTACATATATTGTAAATTAACCTTATACTAGAAAGTAAGTATTATACCTGAATGTCCACTGAGAGCCTGGAAGGGTGTGCCAGTAGCACAATCGGTCACATATATCTTGCAGTCTCCAGCACCACCACTGATGAGCAGGGACGACTTATTACTTGTGTCTTCCAGGAAGCAGAGATCTCTCACTGTACCATCGTGCATCATTAATTCCACTTCTTGACCTGAATCATGGGTTAAAACATCATGTTAATATAAAAATTAAAAGTATATTGATCAAAATAGCTCGCAACACTATTAATATTAGAATTTATTTATCAGAATCTAAAAAGACAACTTGACTTCCATTAATAAATATGTAGTCATTCCATAATAGCTTTTGAAATTACACATTCTTAAATAACAATACATTCCAAAACTCATAGATATGTAGTTTACAATTTCACAAAAAGTATGTAAATATTAGGTGTATGAAATGATAAACGATTCAAACAAAAAGACCAAGAGCAGAGAATAAAAGTGAATGATTAAATTCAATCTTATGAGCTTCAGCTGAAATATTCATGAGGCATACATTTTTAACAAAGAAAAACAATCTATAACATGTTTCTACCAATGGCAAATAACTTCTGAAGTCATGCATTTGTGACTAACCATATTTAATTCGTAAACTTTTAACGCTAAGGATTAATTTTCAGGCTGATGAGCTCAATCAGTACTTCACAGTAAACTATTCGAGAAATTCATTTCTGCTGAAACAAAAAAACAAGAAGCTGAGAAATTAAAGAATTACCTTATTACCTAAGATATCAGTTTCTTATAGCTGGCACGAAAAGTCTTAGTCCCGGTATTATAACATATACTTAAAAGGGATTTTAACTAAATTTCACTTTAGAGCCCGGTATTACATTGCTTTTTTTTTTAGAGTTAAAGAGAAGATTATTGTGATTCTCCTGGCCAATTCTTCATATATATATAGGAGACTTACTGTAATCTTCACTTTAACTCTAACAAAACATTATAATACCAGGCCTTAAAGTAAACTTCAGTTTAAGTCCATTTTAAGTATACGTTATAATACCATACCTTAATGTTTCGAAACAAAAAAGTTTCCCGTGCACTAAATCAACCTACATTTACATCTATGCAACCATTGTTGAAAATATCATAACTTTTTATAATTTTCAAAAACTTGGTAAAGGCAAGAAATACATAATTATGAAACTTACCTTCCAGGTTAGAAGTATCTGCATTGAATTTCATGAGTTTCACAGTTTTGTCATTGCTTCCTGTAGCCAAAAGATCACCCATTGGGGTCCATGCCAAACAGTAGATGGAGCCTTTATGGTGCATGGTGCGTTTGAATAACACTGTGGGTTGATGAGTAACATGGTCCTCCCTGGAACAATTTGGACAATTCACCCATTCAATTATACTAGTACAAATTCAACAGAGATTAATTTAAAAAAATATGACTTAAGATGCCAGATTTTTTAATTTTATGCAGGAAAACTTAAAGAGTACCATAGAAGAAAATAAGAAGGCAGATACCAAAAACAGATTTTAAAAATTAAATAGGGTCAATGACTGAAATTAGATTTCAATGGCCATTTGTTCACCTGCATTAGTGGAAATCATCAGAAATGTTCTTAATAAATTATATTGCCAAATTCAGGATTTGAACAATACTGTTTCCATGATCTTATAAATTCTGGAGATTTTGGTATGTTTTAATAAATGCATAAATGGAAATCATAATGCAATGTAATGCATGATATATTAAATAAGTTAATCGACTTAAATTCTCCTTTCTCTTTTAACAACAACTAAGTTTCAGCATCTCAATACAAAAGAGCAACCCTGAAAGTTGTTGTTTCAAGTACATACCTTAGGTCCATCAATTTAGGATATGAACATATTCTGAGTGTTTTGGAATTTGATCCAACTGCATAAAGACGCCCATTCGGATGGAACTCTGCACACCGCACTGCTTGGACATCTTCCAGAGAGGTGACAGCTACAAAACGAGGCCTTCCAGGTCCACCATTTTGATCTGGGCCAGGCTGAAAGTAGACAAAATATAATCATAAATACAACTTTCTTTAGGAAACGATCAGGCATTCTCTGAAGTTATATTAATCTCAAACAAGGAAAATGGTAAAAATAATCATGAAATTGGAGCTTTTGCATATATGAAGATGACTAGAGCTTTAATTACACTTGATATGGAAGAAATGTTTTCAAAAGATTTATTTATGTACTACACATCCACTTCTAAATATGATGGTCAGTTCCTGTCAGATAAATCAGAAAAATACTTCATGATAAACTTTCAAAAATTCATTTTATCTGTGAACATTACAGTAACTAAAGTAATTGACAAAAGCCTATCAGGTTGACGAATGCATCCTTTACTGTTCAGCCCATAGGCAGCTACGCATGGTATATGTGGAGAAGTAGATACATAATGACATTAAACTACAGAGTTGCAATTACAAAATAAAAGCAATTTAAGAAGAATTAGCCTCGAATTATAAGCCGAATAGGCAAATTTTTGTCTGATATTTACGTTCAAATGGCAAAATAGCAAGCTGACAACCAACGCAAAGAAACTCGAGGAGCACTTCAAAATACATTTCATGCGATGAATTAAACACGAGTTCATCCTTTTTAATGATACTGAATAATTATTTAACCGGTAAATATGAGCAGAAAGGACACCAAATTCTTATTCATCTAGGCAACTGAGAATATAATTAAATTTCAAAATTAAAGAAACACATGTTTTCACATAATTATCCTTCACCTGGTTAGCCAAGTATTTTTCGTATGCAAAAATGTGCACGTTAAAAATCTAAATTTTCCAGATACCACTCTATTATTGTAACCTAATTAGAGGCAAACCGATGATACACATCCACTGTTGATGAATTCCAATCCGAAGAAAATTATCATTTCGAAATTACGCGGGTGTAAATTAGAGCGTTCAATTAGAGGTTGAGTCCTCGAAAATAGGCTGCGATTAAATCGTACAAAAACTTTTATCCTTATAATGAGCGTCGTCCAAACTCATTATTATAACCTCTCTTTGGAACCTAATTATCAGAGATCGCATCGAACAATCATATGTTTCCATTTTGATGAGTTTCGGGAACTCCAGCAGGTGTTAAAACCTCCATCAAAATACGAATCTAGAGAGGAATGCGTATATTGAGCGAAATGTTGAAAGTATACCATACATCGTCTAGTCGGTTAACTTCCGAGAAAATATCGCACAATAATTTCTTTCATTAGAAGTGATCGCCGAGAGAATTAATCTAGAATTCCGTCAAAAGTTTTTATACTTTCAGTTTGTACACTGTTCTATAAAATTAAGAAGGAAAGGAAATTTATTAAATTTGCTCAACATAAGTTATTGCAGTACGAGGTGGTTGAATTTTCGTATTAAGAGATTTTACAAAAAGTTGCATTGAGTTATATCATTTGCATATACCTTGTAAACTTCTAGTGGTATTTTATCATATGTAACTCTCTTCTGTTGCTTATTCTGTTATTTTTCAGGCTATATATTTTAAATCTCATATGACGAAAGGTTAGATGTAAGAAGACGCAATCTCGCCCGAATAAATTCGCATTATTATTCTCTTTCGATAATTTATTAATATAACACACGGTTTTATTTTCATTGCTTATTATTAAGCAGAATAAATCAGTGTCCACAAATAAGGAAAGTTGTTTATAAGTTATAAGGAAAGGAAGTTGCTAATAGATACATATACATTTCCAATTTACATCATAATCATCCAGGGGTACCCAAAAAGAGCCGTTGTTCCCCTAGCCACGTTATAAACCGATCGATCAAAGTCGAGACGATTAACCTTAATTCTAAAAGGCGGAATTACTGGATCTCGTTTCCCGCAATCAATTAGATCGCGGAATAGCGCTTGAAATTCGTAAGTGTGCCAAAACGGCCGATGAATATTCTAAAAACTTGATGTGAGGCAAATATGCATTCCTGCTTCTGGCATGGATAAGTAATGGTACATTTTCTCGACCTGGATACGGGGAATGAAGTCATCGGACGCGCCCATGGAGAGTCAATTAGGTGCAGAATAAGGGAAAGAGAAGCGCGCGGCATACACTAGACGGAAATACGGAGCAGCAATGGGAGATACTGCGGAAACGAGTGCTTAGTTTGCAATTATTTTTCAGTCGACAAAGAGAGGAATTTTTTTTTTTGAAAGAGAGAAACTCGAGAATGGTGATTTCGGATCGTTATTGTTTACACTACATTCAAAATTAAATAAATGTAATTATTTCCAAGGAGAAACGGACATGAAAAAAGTCTGACGGAACCGGGACTCGAACCCGTATCTTCCACTTTCCGGGAGAATGCTCTAGCTAATTNGACTGCTCTAGCTAATTGAGCTTTCGTTCCAGAACAATTATAATTATTATAGATTCCTCTAAACTTTTGAATTTCATTTGTACGCAAAGCATGCTAATGGTTACTGATAAATAGGTTTCTGATGTAAAAGAGAAACGATTGAGTTACATTCAAAACTGGATCATCATAAGAAAAGGTCGAGAAGCGCTGTGTAAGAAATAATTGTAATAAATTATCATTATGTAATCAATAGAATGTAGATGTCCATAGCATTATTGCATTGTACATTACACAATTTTGTTGCAAAGGAATTTTGAAGAACATCGACTGCCTATGATAAAAATCAGTACCGATGCATGCCACACAAACTAGAATTGCAAATCTTTCCGACGTTCTACGTAGGCTCATTTAAGAAACACTTCAAACAAAAGAGTATTGATATGGGCGGGTAGCATCAGAGAATATAATAGGGTAGATTAGGTAAGGTGTTAATACACCCCCTGCCTTACGCCACTGGCGGCTTGCTGGGTAAAAATCTAAGTCTAATTCTAAAATCTAGTTTAGAACTATTTTCTCCGTAAGACACTTCCTCGACCTCGCAAAATAATTTCGGAAATCTTCCGGATTCTCATTCCGAAAGCACGGCCTACACCGAGTAATTTTAATGTGATACTAATGATTCGGGTGATTCCGAAATTCCTAGCGCAAACAATTTGTTCACTAATAACATAGGTCAGCGGCCGTAATCTTCCGAGGGTAATCTTTGGGTTCTTAATTTCTTTGCTCTTCAGGCAGTTAATATACTTCCAGAGAGACCCACGCTGAAGCTCAGTTCCGTTAAATCTTTCACTAGCACAAAACTCAAGCTGTGATTATTCGTTGACTTTTAACATTCACATTGACTTACGAACGAAACTGTACCAAAGAGGAACTTTACAAATTCTATAAAATCATTCGGTTAGCTAACACTCAAGTTTATTTATTCTAAATAATAAACTTGACTAAAATTTTTCTAGCAAGCTTAAATTTGACCTCATATTGCCCACAAAGTCATTAGCCCGAGGGCTGGTTGGATCCTCCACTATTAGCGACCAAAAGCTTTGGAGAAGAAATAAGACGCACAAAGCAAGATGAGGAGTGAGGTAATTCGCCCTTGTTTTCTACACTAAGCCTGAGAGGTACACCTCAATAATTTTCATGTTATCACCAGACTGAGACAGAGCTAATAAAGGAGAACTATCCCTTTATCATCAGCTAAAAGACAAAAACATTCCACTCATTAAAATATGGTAGCGGAGATGTATTAACGCTATGCTATTTAAAATGAGCACTTTATTACAATTTTTTGGGAAGATACCACAAAAATTTACGTTTTTTCCACTTAACTGTTGTCAACCTTTCAATTATAGAAAAAATAAACTTTGAAGGAAGAATTAGCTGCTGGCAGGCACGGAAAAGCTAACAGGGCCGCATACGGACCACAGAACGCAGGTTGAATACCCATGAATGCGCAATCTTGCAGCGCAACCATTTCTCGAGATGAGTAAGGCCGAGAAATAATCTCCTCGAACAGCCAGGAGAAAGAGAGAAAGGTTGCGTTCAATCATCACGCCAGCTGCCCATGATTGATCTCCCACTCTAATTACATAAATCCGCATCCCATTTCCAACTCATTTACGCCACGGAGATTTGAAAGGGAGAGAAACGCATATGCATGAGGGTAGATGACGATTGCAAGGCCGCGCTATCTCGAACTTGAAAAATCCGATGAAAGAGGACGCGGCTTGGATGCTATGGGTGGTCAACAGGTGCTCGGAGGGGGGGAACCGCGGTGATCTGCTTGGGGAAGCATCGAGGACGGAAGAAAGCAGTCTTCGGCCGCCGCAACACACCTCCCTCTAATTACCAACAGACCGCGCTTCGTGCACTCCCTCACACCTTCTGGTGGAGGTATTCGAAATGGGCCAAAAGAATTTTCACGAAGCATACTATTACAGCCCGTAAGAGCCCCACGAAAATTTTAAATGCCCGTGCGCGATGGAAAAATACGCAATCCTGAGATGGATTACATCCGGATATCGTCTGGATTTGCGAAACTTTTCGAGACTTCGTGCTGGAGAAGAGGCTGGCCAAACACCGACGGATTCCATCGTACGTTGTTTCCATAAGATGAACTGGGATTTTTATGGGCTTATCGATGTTTGAAGACGCCATATTTACGGTGAAATCAGGACAGCATACACTACGTGAGCTGGTATAAGATGATGCAGTAGGTTTTGAGTGAATTTTAAGAGAAATGTTCGGTAACGTACGTCAGATTGCGTGATACATAACATTTTATTTCTCGAATACATTCCATCTGTGAAACATCTACGGGCTCATACAAATACGTTGCCATTGACATTCATGGCTAATAGTAACAGGAAACACAGGTTAATTACATGAGATTTGGATAGCAATATAACGAGCCAGTGAAAACACGATAAGGAAGACCCTCATCCTTCGCTGCCAGTATCACTCACAGTGACAATTACAAGAAATTCAAATACAACGATATTTGAAACCTAATTAAATGAATTACAATTATTCGTTTGTTTCAAAGGAAGAAACAAGGGATTACGCGGTACAAATTTCATGGGTTCGTTGTGTTGGCAGTTTTTGTTTTGGTGCCAATAGATAGTCTGCTTACGAAACATCGAATTATCATCACACTCCATCGAATCCGACATCATAAACTAGTATCACCAAATTAGGTAGGAAAAACATTTGATGGACTATTTTTTGCTATCCAAAACAAAGCGATTAGTGTGCTAGCACGGTAGCACTGACAATACGGATCCCAGTAAAGAAATGTCCCAGCATAGACCGTGCGTCTCATTGGCTGATTTTAAGAGTGGACATCAGAGAATCAGATCCGCCCTAATAAAATCGAAGTTACATCAGTTTCTTCCAAATCTAATTTGACATAATTGGTGAAACGTAAAAAATAACGGAAGAGTTGGGCATAAACGTTTTTCTAACAATCTCTGCGGAATCAAAAATCCGAGATGAACGATCTTGACCGTAAAGATATGCGGGTCCATCGAACAGGCACTGAATGCCTCGATACACAACTGTGCATTTCCAGCCCAAAGAAAGGTCTTCTCTGAATCGCACAACTGAGGGAGTGGATGACTTATGTATAACATGTTGAGTTAACGACTGGTTGCCGGGAAGCAGCATTGAGGAATAAATTTCCCTCGGCTGAGTTCGTGAGAATATTAGATTCCCTGTCCATTGCAAGCATGGAAGATTAGATACAATTATCCATATAATTTGTCGGAGAAACTCCACAACGAACGACTGTACGATAGACGTTCCCACAGTATTCTTAAGACGCTTAAAATGTTTTCAGAGAGGAATATTTAAGACGAACCGATTCAATATTTACAAACGAGAAATTTAACATCGAACTTAAAGCTAAGCGTATACATGAGAATGAAAACAATTTCTTGGATTTGACATTTCAAATGATACAGGAAGAGTACCCAAAAATGGTTTTTGTATAAAGGTTAAAGTAACACCACCGATTTATGATGATAAATTAAGTTATGTAGTTTGTTCTACAGCTAACGTAAAAATTTGTGTTTTAAACATTTTAAAACGCGAGAAAACATCTCTTTCGATGAAAGACGAAACAAAAGGAAAGATTTCCGGTTACCGATAGTGTCTCGACGAGAAATTAAAATTTCGTCAAGAAGAATCCACACAATTCAAACAAATGTTACAGTTGTCTGCTATTTCGTAGCACGGGAATCGACAGATTGCCATTAATCTATTTTAATTTTGCAAATTCATAAATAGGGTTACAACTTAAAACTCTCCTCCATTTCTTAAACGACATGATAATGCAATTCGAACTGTAGTATCACTCTGATTGTTTTAATTTACAGCAGCGACTATTGTTAAAATGTTATAAAGTATAATTACGTTGGACGTTCAAAAAGTTTCCGAAAAACTCTCACCGCCGTTGGTAAAAAGCTATTGTTACGTTTCTTTGTCATGTGTTATGTACTCGTATCAACAGTAAACAGTTTCAACACGACTCCGGCTCACTCCCAAACACATACTAAGTACAACAATAATAAAAATATCCCGAGTAATGCGAAACAAAGCGGACGTCGACCCACTCTAATTCGCTCGGATTATGAATAAAGACCACTCCTCGAAGAAAAACTCTAAGAAGAAAACCCATATCATCCTATGTCCACTGATCCTTCCTCCGCGTAAAAGTCATCTTAATTTTATGAAAAAATTTCTTACGCGAGCTTTTTACACTATGCTGGAAATCCACGTGCAATTGAGTGGTACCAGACGGTAACACCTTAGAGGGAGTCAATTGCGCAGAAAATATTGGTATGGATAGCTAAGAGCGATGTGCTTGTCATGAAGAAGCTCGATCGAGCAGGAATATCTCTTTTTTTGCTGCCGTTAGATGAGGGGAATTAAGCGCGGAAGTTGGCGCCAATTCGGTCCAATGAGCACATCGGCGAACTGCGTGCTCTGGGAATACAGGAATGAGAGCATCACTTGCGCGTGGCGGTGGTGTTTCGCCGCCCTCTTGGATGGCCAAAGAAACACGGCGAGCATCTCGCAGGGTTTGTACTGCGGACGGTTTTTGCGACCATCAGAAGAAACTCGCAGTTTCTTCCAGTATTACCCTTCAACTAATTCGAAGTTGATTACTACAACTTCTATTGTCTGTCCTTGAAGTCATCAGTCCAAAGATTGGCTGGATCACCAATAGTTACCAACAATTTGGAGAGAGGATGAGGTACGATATGTTACACAAGAAGAGGAAAGGAAGAGTTTTCCCTAGCTTTCCTCACAACTATCACCATAGATCTCAAATTTGATTCTGATGAGGAAACCAACAATAAATTCCATCTGGGTGATAGTGATAAGGGAGCTTCTCCGTTCCGGATTCGCATTTTTTATCAGAGATTTTATTCCTTAGTAGTTGCTAAATCCTAAAATAAGTGAAAGTAATGATAAGAACTACCACCTTTCTACCAGCAGAGAAGAATGGTCAGAAAAGACATTATTCACGGAGGAGGCCGTCACTTAGTGAAATCACGAAATTACGAGGATTTTTTGAATAAAACACAGATTTAAACAACAAAGATACATAAGTTTTATTCATCCACATTATATTTAGCAATCCACAGTATATGATTCATCGGCGACTAATTTCGGCCAGTAATAGCCATCTTCAAGACCCCTTCAACATGGTTCCGTCGAGTTGTCTATTACTAGCCGAAACTAGTTGCCGACGAAACATATACTGTGGATTACTAAAATTTATATATCTTTGTTGTTTAAAACTTTTTATTCAACATACCCTCCTGAGAAAAGATATTCATTTGGTCATTTCTGAATTTTTCTTGCGCGAGTATCCTGCTCTAAAATTGTTTGCCGAATCTTTGTTAAACATCCGAGCCTGAAACACAGCCAAGGATCTCCGTAATCCGAAACACTCGCACCGTAAAGCTAATAGAAGGGCACACTGTAGCGGAATCGGTTACTAAATGGGGATAAAATGGTAGTTCACGACGCTCACCCAATATTATTTTAACGCCCTTTAGAAAAGAACGCCTTATCCTTCTAATAATACGAATAAATGACTTCAAAATGAGTATGAACTAAAGGGAAGATTGAAACATCAACGGTAAACGAACCGGAATTTAATGAAGTCACATTCGTACACGCGTACGCACTTCTTTGTTTAAGCTACCTTTCAACTCTTAAATATTCTGGAAAACGAACGGAACATCGCCAGACGGGATTTTTAATGCGAGACCTTACGGACAAGAACGAGTTACCTTCACCGACGACTAACAAGAAGTTAAGGAAAGCAGATGGTTCGAAATGTATTTACAACTTGAGTTCAGCGACATATCTTGGAGATCGATCAACGAAAGCACGAAATGTTCAACATATTGACGAAAGAAAATCAACGGCTACCCAATAATACCCAATACGCATCGAGTTTCCGTTAAGGAAAACTACACACAAAAGAAGGCTCAGGGTAAAACTCATTTAAGTCTATCGACTTCATAACAAAAGTTCTATCAATGAATAACTGCTTCTGCACAGTTATTTCATACCCATACAAAACGAAATAATCATTGCCATTACTCCTTGCTATAAACCTCGGCTGCTTTTGCACCGCAAAGACTTCCCATTGAAATGCTGAGTAATTGTAAATTCTCTGTCGTCACTGACGTGAAGAATTTTTACTTTCCGAATCGCGTCATTTCATTCGAAGAATTCGTAAATCTATCCACGATTAAGCGAAAGAATCTCCGTTCGAACGGTTACTTTGAATTCTATAAATTCCGGAACAGAACTAGTTAATTTGATCGTTGACTATCATTCTGAATTCTCATTTTCTATTTTAATTATTACGAACAACTTCCACCGGTCTTCCTTCGAGGCAATCTCAGATCATCTATCTTCAGAAAAAAAGTCCCAAAGACCATAAATACCTATTGCACGAAACAGAAAGGACCATTCTCTAAAATTCTTAGCTAACAGCGGAAATTGTATTAATTGAAAATTTTTAACTGCTACAAAATTTATTTCTATAGTACACACACTACCGGTTTTAACAATAAAATCACCATCGTCTGGTAGATCACTATCCTGTCGCGTAATAGAAATATAACTTGAGGAGGATGTGTAAAAATACTCTCATTTCGTTATGAACTTCTACATCATCTAGGAAAACTCCGTTCAGAATTATAATATTCATCGACTTCTACGAAAAACGTTGAACATTTAACGACCACTTCATAACTACTGAATATTCCTCACTATATTCTTTCTAAGTCAAATATTCTATACCAAATATCATTTGAAAGGCTTTTATGAATGACATAAACTTCATAGCTTTAACGAAAGCGAAAGTTAAGCCCCTCTTTCCTTGATGTCCATAAAATGCTTCGTCGACAGATGCCATTTATTTTTTGCACGAAAATTATAAGTATTGAAGGTATTTACTGTCGATGAACAATTACAATAAAAATCGAGGGCATTTACTTTAAGTCATGCGTAATTTCCGATTTCTCTTTTGATCCCTCATAATTTTAAAATTTATGCATTCGAAATCGTGGAGATGATATCCTATTTATCTCTTTAGCTAATAAAAATATACTTGCATTCAGGAATTAAATGTCAAGAATATGCAGAGAGAAAACGTGCGCATTCCTGCAGAGAAGTGTTTTATACCATCGTTTGTAAAAGCTTTCCTTGTCATGGAAACTCTCTCCAAAACCGCGCGAAACGTCGATTTTCCTCCATATAATATCAAAGACGTTTTAAATCTTCGCGAAATCTTCAGTTATTTTCTTCCCGTCCAACTACCCTTTCCCCTTCTTTCTTCAATTTACCGCAAACACGTCTCGGATGTATCTCTAGGAATCACCATTAACTTTAGAAGTAATACTAGAGCCGACTTTGATAAACGTTCAGGAAATGCTCTGCTCTGCACAGATAAACAGAACGCTTCTCACCTGGCACGGAAGAGAAATAGAGAGAAACTACTGGATGGATCACACTATTAGATCATGTCCTAGCGCACAAAAACTGGCAACGTTCCTGATTCGACGAAGAAAACTGCTTCCTCGGGTATGAAAAGACGAGTCAAGCATTCAAATGGAGAGGGAGTGCCTGATAAACATTGTCTAACCTAAGACAGTTCTTCCTGACAGGTGTGCCTTGAGCAATCTCTTGGTGCGTAATATCAGAGGATAATATAAGAGGTGCGTTCAAAGAATTTCCGCAATGAAAGTTAACCGCATACAGGATCGTGTCACACTGATAAAGGAAGGCGATTTTGCCGTGGATAATAGCTGCAAGTATACAATCTCATGTCTCTATCTACTCGTCTCGCCGGAGCGACGTCATCATTATAGGCCGCCTCATATCTCTCCCCCAATGCATTTAGGAAAAATCGACCTCGCTTATTTTTTCTAAATCATTTAAATAGCGCGTAATAAAAATTTCAACTGCGTAGGATCAAATTTGTAGGAGGAGAGCGATTTTTAATTCAGACGCTTATCAAAAGTCAATAAATCACGATCGCATCTCAGAAACGCGGATTTTGCTTCGCGATTATATGTCACATTTCTGTTAAAAGTTTGGTGTTTCTGTGACTCCTGGTCATTGTTACACAAAGGTGTGAAGATGACCGAGTCATGGATTTGCGCGGATTTACCGTGTTTTGATTTGGTTTACGTCGACTCACATAAAGCAGGAGATCGATATTGACTCTTAATGTATATCATTTTAAAGGCAAATAAATCCTCTTTCGAACGATGTATAACATGTCCCAATATAATAGCAGATCATCAATGGGTAACGCGTCAAAGTCCAGGTCTATACTATTTTCAATCCGACAGTAATAAGTCTGCAAATTCACACGTGGAACGGTGAGACCGTATCTCTCACTATATAGTAAATACAATAGTATTTGCGAACGACAAAGAGCCTGGGACATGAAAATAAACTTTAAACGCCCAAAGCAGAGCCATTGTGACTATTTTTGTCTGCTCCGGCAGAAAATCGGTTGTTGTGAAAAGTTGTTTCGGGCCGAAAAGCTTCTGGGGAGCCGAGGTAATTTAATAAATCATAACTTTGCTGTTTTATAAATGTATCTAAAAGAGGTAAATGAAATAATCAGATTTATGTAAGTAGTAATTTATTAGTAGTATTTCAGTGGTTCTCTCTGTTAAATCTTTTAACGGAACACGGATGATGTTTAAAACTTCGATTTGCTTCATTTAACCGAATCGCTCTAATTTGCCCTCAAAATCCTTTTTTATGCTAAAGCTGAACCAATAATATTTTCTCTCTCATATAAAATATACGATATTTTCTCAATTAAAAATTTTTCGAGTATAGTGGGCGATACGATTTCGATACATTGTAACTTTGCGTCCGCATTAGAGGTTGCTCACCGGGATAGTGCCCCTGTTGCTCCACCCTCACTATTGCTGTGGCCCTACATATTATTCTAATCCCAAATAGAAAATACGCTTTAACTTGCGAGAAATTTGCAATAGCAGATATTGAACAATCCTTGAAAGGATGATATCGGTTCAGGGAAATATCAACAACAGATATTCACGGCGGAAGTGAAATGAAATCACGAAAAATAATATGTTTACACGAAATTAGTGACATTTAAGAAGTAAATTACCTATTTTGAAATGGAACAGAATCATTACGGTCTCTGAAGCAATGGTTATTCTTTACGTCAGTTCGGTGTTTCGTTTACATTTATTTCCTTATTCTATTTCGATTTTTCCTAACTAACCACTAATTTAGTTGAGCAAAATTTACATTTCAATTCTAGTTAGGAGCACGGCATTTTAATGATGGATTTATCCCGCAGATACAATAAGTGGTATCTGATTCTCTTAATGATGTAAAAAATTAGAATCGCAGCGTTAAGCAAACGTAACACGATTTCATTCGCGATGTTGGAAATCAAAGGAAACTTAAGTAGGATACCGCGACAAAGACTCCTCTCGAGTGAAGCCACCGCAAAACCACCGAGAAGTGAATCTTTACGAGCGGATCTGGTTTCATTTTTGGTACATAAAGGGAATTCATGGAAATCGAGTCCGATCCTATCTGGGTTATCCGACAGAGTTTCTCTACGGATTCCTCCGGATCCAGACGGAACCTTGGAAATGCTTCATCTCGCTTCCATTTTTTCCTTTTGACGTATTTTTTCGATAGGGTCGTTACGGATGCTTCCTCGGAAAATAACTTTTATTTCTTTTACCGATGAAAAGACGAGAAAAACAAGTTTTGCTGTAACTCAGAACGAGTTTCACGCTCGCTACTTCTTGTGGTTACCGTAATGAATAGCTGATACTCAGCGGTCATACCGATATCACCGACATAAACTATTTCTGAGCGTGCACTGAGCTTAAGGAAAACTGATGCGGTTGATGTTCAACCAACTGACAGGTTGATTTGAAAATAATGACGTTACGTATATTATCATTTCCATTCTACAATTTCTTGACCTAAACAAAAATTTGCATCCGCCAATTGGTACAAAATGTACAAAATTGTACAAAATAGAGGAAACGTATCTTTCATTTACTTTTTCCACAGTTTTGTTTCCGGGTATAATGATGAGAAAGAAACTGAGGTGTGGGCGATCCAGAATACTGGCAATCAGGGGCGTAGCCTGGTTTTGTCAATGGGGTGTTTAGAGCCATGGAGTAAACACTGCATTGCCTACAATCCCGAGACAGGAGAACTTCCACAAGCAAGCATAATTGGTAGAGGCCATCCATTCGTGCGCTATCGTTTGGCTCTGTTATTATCATGGAGGGTTTGAGCCCCCAAAACCACCCTCTTGGCTACGCCTCTGCTGGCAGTAATTCTGATCACTCTTTACTGAATACTGAGAGAGTCATACTAATATGGTAATTGTGCTGCAATTACATGGGCTTTTTTTATCAATAGAATTCAGACTCCGCGAGGAAAGGGTAAACTTCCTCAGCCTTCAATTTGCATAATCTATTCTCCGTTTCCTATCAAAAGCTTCTGAAAACTAATCGTGTACGGAATCAAGTCAATCGTTGCCAAAAATGTTTTCATGGTCACCTATGGAAAACCTTTTCGGGCGTTCATAACGTTTCAAAGACATATAATAAGAGTACCAGAAAACTTAGCTACTTAGAGAACAAGATATATGATATTTGAATCCCCACACCTTGTAAAAATAAACTCATTCTCTTACAAGCAATAATATTTATTCAAACTTGGTTATAAGGTTGAAAAGCATCAGCTGAGTTTCGTAACCAGCAAATTATTTAAGAACGCGAAGTAACATCTCTAAGATCATGCTAGCTGCGTTCAGAAGCGTCCGCGACTTAAAAGAGATGTATAAACACTCTTACGAAGTGGGAAGTACAAAGAAGGAAGTGGATATCACTGACACCACCTCCAAAAGGAAACATATATATCTATAGTACTTTATAACGACCAAGCTACATAAATATTTGACTTTCTCAGTGCTGTTTATCGAAGTATTAAAACAAACCAGGGCAGGGCGTCGAAAACTTCCCTCGAGTAAAAATAAAATTTTCGCCCATAAAGTAGTCGAGGTGCTATCTAATATTATCAGCGCTGAAGCCATATAAACATTCCTTAAAAGGTACGAAAAAATAGCCCCTTTTCACTGATATAACGCGTTTTCGACTAGTTGGGATACGGTCAGTCTATAAAAAAAGCAATATATTGCAATAAAAAGATGCGAACGCTTTAAGAGTCTCCGCTACCGACCCGTAATTTCCAATGCAGGGTTTCCTGGGACTTCTGCTGGCCTCCGGGGCATCCATTGAGCCAATAATCCCAGAGAAGTCCATCGCGATGACGAGTTTTAAACCGCAAGGAGACGACTGGCCTGCGAGAAAGTGGGGAAACTCATCTCGAGGATGATGAAAAAGCCATGTCCCTGCGCGGACGTGAGAAATTCTCGCAGAATGAGTAGCTGAGAGCGTGAAGAGCGCCGAGACTCATCTGCCGGGCGTCAAATCGATTCTGACGGAAAGAAAAGGTTGCCGCCATAAGTGGGTTTCGGAAACGCGCGCTCTCCACGAAACAAGAGCGAAGGACGATTCCAAATCCGGACGGAGACAGAGAACTTTTCGTTCGTCATCGAACGAAAAAAAGAGCTGGAGATCTGAGTTGATTATCCCGTGGATGGAAGGATGGAGATGAGGCGGACTGGAAGGAAAGCGGAAGAGTGGCTTTCCCCGACTAAGTGAGCCACTGAGGCAATGAGATTATGCGCCCTGTGAACTGTGAAGCATTACGGTAATGCGGACGACTTGGACGTTAGATAAAGGATTTTCTATTAGCCTCCTTATCTCTCTAACGCGCGCTGCATGTGAGAAAATACATATGCATATTTATATGGAGATTTTTAAGCGATCATGAGAAGATGCTGTTTCTAGTTCTCTACGGAAAAGACGAGCTAAAACATTAGAAACCGGCTTCTCTATTAGCCTCTATTCTGTTTAATACTCGTAGTCTGTGAGGGAATACAGATGTTCCTTCCAACTTGACATTCTTTCGTCGAAAAAATGCATAATCGGAGTTTTATATTAAAGACACAATCATTGGATTAACTCTATGGCCTCAATCTAAGTAACAGTTAAGGTTAAAATAATAAAATATATTAAACAAAAATATAAAAATAATATCAATGAAATGATTAGTACGATAATAATAAAAATAAATAATGCAATATTTTAATAA
>KZ308655.1:165509-241373 GCA_000376725.2 Ladona fulva
AAAAATATTATAATAAAAATAAACAATGTTATAAAAATACTTTAGAGTTAAAGATTAAGAAATGAAAATGGTACGCAAATCTAGTGTTTTGAAAAGAGAATGGGAGCAAATGTTACGATAAAATCTCACAGATGCACGAAAGAAAAACTGAAATTATCAGAACTATCGTAAAAAGAAGCAACAAGCGTCAGTAATCACAGCGACGAGCCACTGTGCAAACATTGCAGATTTACGTTGGGTTGTAGCGAAGTGTTTAGTATTCCAAGTCATCCATTTTGACCTTTGCTACCCCAGATGAGTCTATTAGAATGTATGGATTGAATGGTGATATATTTTAGAAAAAACTTCTAAAATGCTTTTCCAGCACCATTCCAAAATCTGAAATACATACCCGCCAACAAGAAATGATTAGAGGCACTACCAACAAAAAGAACAAAGGTCTAGAACCCACGATCGTTGAACAGTTCCAGAAGAATGAATGGTAAAAATCCTCCACACGTAATTAAACATGTCTTATACTTGTGATGAAGGTCTTGTCATTAATATTCTTCTAGAACTTTCGGGTGATCTAAATTAATACTTTCCCCGATGCTGACGAGTTTACACGCCCTGGTTTTCTTCCTCTCGTTGATGAATAGAAATACACCTTCTGGTTTCCTGTTCAGAATGATTAACCTCTTCATCCCTAAGTCATCAACAAGTAAATAAATTACCTTAAAAATAAGTAAAACAAATTTTTAACCTCAAAAAATCGATACTTCGCAAACAAATTAAATATTCGTTAAAAAGATTTTTGATTACGTTAAAATAACTAACTAAAACGTCGTCGAAAATACTCTTTATAGGTTGAATTGATAATGAAGCATCAAAATAAATATCAAAATGAAATTCACGCCACGGAAGATTTGGGGGATAGAATTCATACGCCTTTTCTCCTTTAATTTTAACCGACGTCACCCACATCGAAATAAAAATCGAAAATAAAAACAAAACACCACCTGATATAACCTAATAACCCGTAAACGTCAGCGGAAAAAAAATCTCGCGAGACGAAAACATCAGCGAGATATATTCACAAGTCGCCAGAGGCGCAAATTTCCCTTACCCCCACCGCCAAAAATCATAACGCGGCGGGAAAATACGGAAACACGGTCACGGAAACTCCTCTTTCCTTTTCTCATTGAAAGAAATCGAGCCGAAAAGTGGAATCGGACCGTTTCTCGGCTCATTTCGTTGTCGTTTATCTGTCATCGGAGGGAGTGATCGTGAGAGAGAAAGGGAGGCGCGGAGAGAGTAAATGGTGGCTGCACAGATGACGGCGTCCGTGGTCCTCCTGATCCGGTGGCCTCCTAACCCGCTTCGCGTCATCGCCCACGGTCCCATCCCATCGGACGTTGTGCAGGACGTACCCATGACTTCTCCAAACCAAGGCGAGAATCAACGGGAATGACCGAAATTAGAGAAAACCACCAGGGAGTCTGATACAAAAGCCATCAGAGCTGAGTGGGAGCTAAAGAAGGCGCTCCACACTTTAATGACCGATCCGCTCAAGGACTGCGACTAACGACCTCCCACGGGAGCCAAGAATTAGGCAGGCGTTAGCAATGGTACGGAGCATTTGCAAATTCCCAACACGAAATGTAATATCATATATCACCGCTGGTAAAGTGCTAAGCGTTACCTCAAATTGGCTCCCCTCCTCGAACACTATATTTGGAGAGTGCATTTTTGACTTTCATAATACGTTAAAGATGCATCTTAAATGAAGCGAATTACTTTCGAGCTCGATGACGGTTTTCATGAAAACTAGACTCAAAATTATACAAATATGTGGAAAACTGTAATTTAAAGTATGTAATAAGTTAATTTAAAAGTGATAAAATTCAGGAATTCTCAGTACGTTCATATTTTAAGAATGGAACTCGGTCTTAGAAGGGTATTCATATGATTCAACATTCCTTTCATTATGAGAGGTTAAACTGTTGAGAGAAAACGCTATTACATCGAAACTATTCAAATTTCACGAGCTTTGGTATCGGTCTGCACGTTTTAATAACCTTTTGGGAGGCAACCAATAGAAATTGGTTACGTTTAGGGTTTTCGTATGCCGGCGATTCGACTTTCTATACAATAGAGGTTAAGCTCTTACGAGAAAACGCTAACACATCGAAACTACTCCAATTTCATGCGATTTGGTATCGGTTTGTAAGATTTAATAATCTTATGGGGAAAACCAATACAAATGTGTTAAATTTAGACAATAACTCAGTTAGACAATAATCGGTGCCGAAATTTCGGTGGAAAAAATCATCTCAGGAACGCAGTACGAAATAAGCCACTCCAAAAATAAAAACGAAACGTTTTTTTATTCAAATGAATTGATGACGTTTCGTATACGAAAGCGGGCTCTAGGGATCTTAGTACGCAACTATTGCATCCTTCGCTTCGGATTTCATGTAAGAGCAAATGAACACGTTAAGAATTAAACTTCCTTCCTTCTCATCCTCCGAAGACACCAATTGATAACGCTTCTTTCTCCTCGGAAATTTTACGCGATGAGAAGTGAAAGAGGAAAAAATACGTCACTGCCACATCCGGGGAGAGATTTCCCGGAAAAAGCCATCGCCTCTTCCGAGCTTCAAATTAATACAAAACGCTTTTTATTGTGATGTGCGCGATTCAATTTTTAGGCCACTAATTCGGCGTGGGATTCGCGATCTGACTACGCTTTGAGAAAACGCGGGCAACGAAAGAGTACCCAAATGCCGTTCCGCTTGAAGAAGGCGCGGGGGTGGGACAGGAAACGACTTTCGAACGCATTTAGGTTCCTCACACGTCCCTTCGAAGATGATTCAAGAATTCGAAAATGTACATTTGGCTGAAGAACATGGATTACAGCAGGAATATATTTGCATACGCTCGACGCTATGTCACGGTTGGTAATAAAGAGGCTGACCAAATCCCAAAAAGTTAAACATACTCCAAAAGAACTTTCCATCGGTATAACGGGACAAGCCTTTTCACATTTTTTACTGAAGATTTTCATTTTGGACATTATATGATTAAATCTGGGCCATTTCTTATGGAAACTCTATCATAATCGGTGAGAATGAAGCAATTACAACATGCAACTTCGGCTCGAGACACAAATGGTGCAATACGTTTTTAACAAAATAAATAATAATAATAATTATTATTAATATTTCTTTACTGAAGGGCGAGATTGAGAATTCTTAATCCCTTCTTAAATCTAACCCTTTGTCATTGAATATTTAAAAGAAAGAGATAGCTTTTGGGAGATACAAAAAAGAAAAATCAACAAAGGAAAGGAAGTATTATGTGTATAATAAAACGTGAGCCTGAAATTATGGGAGAAAAAACACTGCAGGAAAATCCCCTCAAAAATGGGGGCGTGAAAAAAAAACATCCAAAAACCTCCTGACACTAGCAACTACAATTTAATAAAAAGGCGAAAAGAAAAATATTATCTTATGGGAAGCAAACCACAACACAAAGCAGAATATTGTTTACTAACAGATCTCGAGTACCGCAAACCAGATTAATTAAGCCATTAAATTCAATATTGCATCGATGGAAAATTAGCTCACACCTTCAGGGAACAATCATCACAATGAATTTCTTTGGAATCAGAATTTTTTTCGGAATAATGTTTCACTTTAACTTTTGAAGAAGAACCAGAATCACGCACCTCCGACTAATTATTAAATTGAGCAAAATAAATAACACTTCACCAGTATCTCGGTGCGGAAAAAATATGAGGAAAAACTTTTTACATACATTCTAGCCAAAGAAATTGCTGCATTAATCATCAAAACTTTTCAATATTTGTAAATAAAACATTTACACACACCTCAATTTAAAGTAACGCTAAAAATAAGAAGTGTTTGAACTGGGAATTAGAGCAATTGTCATCGAAAACCCGTGAAACCGACTTTATCCGAAATCATTTTTCTGCTTCACTTTAATTCAGAACAACTATTTTGGATTATGGAGAAATTACAATATAGCCAAATGACAATGATGGAGGTTTCCGAGGATTTATAAAACTATCAAGTACCATCACAACCATTAGTCTGAATAACATTTCGAGAGCAGCCGGAAGACACTAAATCAAAGGAATTAAAATCGGAAGAAAAACGAACGGGCACAATAAAAATTCTTACCCTCAAGTCATAGAACTTGCGTGAAAATCTCGGTCGCCTTTGGTTGAGCAATGAGAAAATTCTACTTAATTTCGAACGAGTAACCCAGACTCAATACACTTACTTAATACGGCTTGTAAACGTACTTTTTCGTCGGACAGAATTCCGAGGAGGAGAGAGTGTTCGCCGGAAAGATTTATTCTCAGAAAAGAAAGGAATGGGAACAAGATGATTTTGTGTTTCGGAGAAGTAATAGCGAACCCATAGAAACCTATGAGAAAAAAATTTTCTACTTCCGCAATTAATATCTACTGTTGTTTAACCGCAAGAAAACACCCGTGAATCGCAACTACAGCAAAATTACAGCTCGGCGATGAAAATTTCTTACTGGTTGACTTAATTACTCGTGTTAAACAGAAATAAGAAACGACCAATTGAAATGTAACAAAAAAGACATTTAGAATGCAGATTCTCATTATTTGTAAAAGGTAAAAACATTCACAATGCGTTATCATGCATGCGCCATTGAGATGTTAAAACTTATGTTTATATCCGGGGCAATCTGCAATCCTGCCGGGGTAGAACTGAACTATGATGATGAGAATATTTTACACATGTATGAGACAACTGATAAAGTATTAAGTTAACTGATTAAATGTCAAAGAAATCATCTAGTGGTTTAGAGAGTTTTAACTATGTCGTAAAGGTCATACCTTCCTAATGACCTGCGGGATGCTAGCAAGTTTCTCCGGTTTAATAATAATAAATAATGTAAGGAAATGGGGTGCTATGAACATTAAATATACACTTCCAACGACTGCAACTCAGGAAATCCCCCCAACAGAGGCATAACTTAAGACCAACCAGATTCCTGCCCCATAAATTGAAACATGAATCTCATAACGTGACCTGGATATTGCGAATATTCTTTCCATACCCGAAAGAACGGTTACTTTCATCGTCGAAGAACTTCCTTACACCGAGATTCCTGCTTATTAAGGTAGTGAGAATCGACCACCTTACAAAGGTAACTTCCCTTTCCATTCCCGAAAACAGAAACTAAGCAAAAACAGAAGAATATAGTACCTGAGTAATCGTTGGCGAGATTTCTCTCAGTTTTCGGGACCTATACGGGAAATGAATTCTGAAGCAGTTGGAAGAGGGGAAAGGCAGAGCGAAGACCGGTTAAGGCCGTCGAAGGTTGCTGGATAAAAAAAGTGAAATACGCCGTCCTTATATTCCCGAAAATAACCGAACCAGTTTCCTTCCTTTCACATGGATGATGTTCCACTAACGAGTGTGCGGAAATAACGGGACAACAAATAACAGAAATGAAGACGGTTTAATAAATACCGGAGAGATCCTCGATGGACGCAGCAGGAAAGTAAATTTATGACAATCATAAAAATTACACACAATAGGAGATGAGCACGAAAATAACACGTTCCCACAGCATAGAATCAGATCTCTGTGGCTGCTGCAACACAATCTGAAAGTAGGACCGTACGTGCCATTTGGAAGCTATCGGTAGATTTCTTTTTCAGTGAATGGCTAGAATATTTCGAACCGATCGCATTCGTAGCTTTTCGAGTTAACAAAAATATTCGTAAGGAATAAATAATCGGGATTGTGTTTACAATATCGAAAAGTTAGCTTCCATGACTCTCTCGTGCCAAAGTGAAAGTTTTTCGAATCGAGATCCACGAAAAATCAAACTGAGGAAAACGAGTAAATCGTCGTCAGCTTTCCTTTAATGAGAAAGAGTTACGACTGGTGACTGTTCTCAATGCAAACAATTTTGCTGCATAAGAAGTCCACTGTGGGCAAGTAACCACCATTTCTACATACATCGTCCAGCAATCCATCAACATTGATTCTTCTTAATTAACTAAGAAAATCTCAAAGACTATTTAAATTATGGACTAAACTTCGCGATAGATTAAATAGAGAGGTCGCAGATAGTCCACAGCTTCCCTAAAGTCAACAATTTTCTGAATTGGACCAATACCTAGTAATGAAATACAAATATTGACTAAACGGAGATAATAAATTGAAAGGGAATTTCTATAACATTGACTTCGGATGTAATAGAACGAGAGAAAGAAGCAACAACTGATAAAAAGGAAAAAAGAACAGTAAATTTGGCAGTAATAAGAAGTATGTAAGATGAAGGAAGCACATAATGAAGCATAATAAGGAAGGAAGGAAATTAGAACTATTCTAACGTCAATTATGAGGTTATTTGCCAATGGACACTTTTTGGTAGAGGAAGGAGTCAAAGTACGATAGTTTTACGATCCATATAATTCAAAATAGCAGAAGATGAACGGAAATTCGACCAGAAATAGTAGTTCTTCTAATGTTTCCTTCGGCCATAAATATAAAAATTACATCAGCAAACCTGTGCAATGCTAAAACTAAGCCAAAAGCTATGTTACCCAGTTAATTTATAATGATTATCATTAAAAAGAGGATAGTTGTCCTTTACATTATAATGAATAAATAGAATTAACGAACCTAATGTGGCATAAATTCCATCGTAAACAAGACAGCTTTATCGGCAAAATCTTCCTATCGAGGGCTAGAAAATGTCGTGCTCAAAAATAATCTTATAAATGCAGACTGCCATTGGAATCTATGAAAATAAGAGTCTTCCTTAGCGAAAATGAATATCGAAAGATGCCGCAGCTGAGAAAGCATCATGGAGATCATCATCAGTTCCCTTTGATACAAATTGCTAAAATTTTAGTCAACGACCGCACTACACGGATGTACACCGCGAAAACAAAACGCGCCTCCGATTCAAACGGCAAGTTCCATCACTTCCTTTCCAAAATGTAGCATTTCTCTCACTAATATTTCGTTCGATATCCGAGAAGAAGCTATAATTTAATTAAGCCAAGCAAATTATCACCCAGAAAGCCGCATGGACCTAAACCGGACCTGATGGAAAATCAACAACCACATCCAGAAACTCGTAAATCATCCCTCACCCTCTTTCTGGGGGCCAGGCACTCTGCAGATCTCCTCTTCCTATCCTCTTTCCTCACCGCCCAACCTCCGCCCTCTTCACCGTCGCCCCACGCCCCGCTCCAAGCCCTCCTTCTCCATGGCCCCATCCCCCTCACACCACAAACAACCTCTTCTCTTCGCACGTCCTCCAAGGACCTCGACCGATCCGGTGCACGCATCGGGATCTGCCTCTGCACCACTTGAGGATACCTGGGCCGAACGGGCGCGGAACACGGACACCTCTGCATCCTCCGATACGGGCGCTGTTGCACCTCCTCCACCTCTCTGGGAGGCGTCATCTTACTGCACCTCCTCGGCGACACGAAATAATATTCACCACCTTTCATACCGCACTCTCCGTACGTGCCGCACCTGAGCGGGGACATACCCGGAGCGCACCCGCACTCGGAAGCTTCCGGTTGCGCCGGCGGCCACGGCCGGAAGGGCTGAAGGCCCAGGGAGGGCAATGCCACCACAGGTCCCCTGCGCAGCATGACTGGTGGATGGCAAGGAAGGGGTATAGGGTCTAAGTGGCCCCTGACGGCCGAATGTCGAGCACCCAGGCTTCCGAAAGAAACCTTCCCGATCTTCCGCGGTGAGAGTACGCTCTCCGATCTTCCCGTGGAAGGCGAAGAAGCAATGTTCGGACGCCTCCTCCTCCTGTAACGGATTCTATAGGACTGAGAGGATGTCGGCCGCAGCTCTCGGAACTGGAGGGAACCTCCACCACCTTCCTCCGCTGACCCACATAGTCACGCTGTGATATGCACCGCTTACCACCGCCTCGACCCCATCCCCCTGATCAGTCCTCATCTTCCATTTTCCCCAAACATTCAGAGACTTACTCCTTCCTCCTTTCTCCACCCCTCCGGCGATTCCCGAAAACAAGATAGACTTCTGACAAAACAAGAGCGAGCCCGCCGGCTGTAGGTCGGGGCTCAGAGACCGTACTGCACATTACTGTAAACTATTGGTTTGCAGTAACAAATTTTACTACCAAATTTTCGCCAGTAAGATCTAGAGTTTTTTCGAATGAGATGCTGTAACAATAAGTCCGAAAAATGCATGTAAACGATTCCTTTCGGGATACTTTCGGTGAATGCACCTGCCTATCGGTGAAACCACTATTCATGAAAAAATTCTTTCGTATTCGCAATTAGTAAATACATTATTATTCAAATATAACTAGATACATTCGCTACAGTAAAATTAAAAAATCTTAAACTTATATGTCGCAAATAATCCCTACTCCAAAACAAACAAATCCTCTTTTATTGTTTCTTACGCTGAAATTGTTTTACTATAGGAATCAATAGAAGATTTTTTCACCAAAAGACCGAAATGGAAGCATTTACACAAACAATTAGTCTTTGCCGATTTAGAGATTAAGGGAGCTCTTGCGGAAATACATCACGTATTATGTAAGAGTAAGTTTAATATAAATTGAACATCTGATCATGGCGATCATTAGCTGTAACCGGTCGTGTGCCTATGAAATTTGCCATAAAGAGAACTACAATTTATTCTTTCACTTTACGTTACATAATTACATTAGGATCAAAAACACCATTACCAACACCAAACCACCAAAATACCATTGCCAACACCAAAACACATAATTACGTTAGGATCCTTTATACCAAAAATTAGCCAATCTTTGAAATATTCGGCAAAACAGAGAAAAACGTTTTTCCTCCATGACAGAATTACTAATTAAACTCTTAAATGAAACAATACAACCTATTTTACCTCCTAAAATTATGAGGTGCACCTAGAGCTTACTAAAGACGTGCCAGTAGAAAACGTCTGCATTAGACAGAATGGCAAAAAACTACGTAAAATAAAACGAGGGCCCTAGACATGGGACGCTAATGCATCCAACAGACGAAGTTCCGTTTGCTCCTCACGATACCATCCATTCTGCTCTATTTAAAACGGGGATGAGGGCTCTTCTGCGCGCATTCTCCCGAGTTATATTGAACATTCTCGTAAACATCATTTCCGATGGTTGGAGCGACGATTTCTTGTTTTGTTGCATCGCTAATGTATGTCAATGCTGGGAGTTTTACATGGTTCAAGTGTTTATGATGGGAGCGATCCGTAAAATTAAATGGAAACATTTTTACGACCGTTTTAATTGCCGAGTTAAAAACCGTTCGGCGGAATTCTTTTCGAGAGAAAATTACTGAACCCGATTAAAGCATTTACATTTTATGATAGGAAATGATTGTTTCAGAGAGGAAGAGAGATCGATTTTTTCACTATTACATTTAGAGTGTATCTCATTTTCGTGCACGTATTCTACACAAGCAGCTAAAGATAAAAAACTAGTTAAAAAAATTGAGTTCAAATTTTTAAAATATACCATCCAACGGAATTCGCGTGACACTTAAATGCAATTCATCGACCACAATAATAAGTAGAATAATTCTCACACAAATTAGAGAAAAGAAGGTTATTATTACCAATAAATAATGCTTCGACAGCTTAGGTCATTTCGTACGTAGACTCCCACGGGGGATGGAACCCTGGACAGCTTCCACCGAAGTTGAGAGCGTTGCCCACTATTGGCTATCGGGGAGCCCGCTACCAAGGACTTCAGCCAACTAGGTTCCCTTAGAATTATGTCTATCTTGAGCGCTTCGTTGCTCAATTAAATTATAATAAGTGTCTTCGTAAAGACAATTCAGAACAGTTCGGAACTGCAGCGCATGCGCAGGACGATCTTCCTTGCCTCCGCGAACGCATGCAGTTCCTTACTGGTTCTGAACATTCTGTATCAACGGTCTCTGTCGCTACAATATAACATAGGTAACATTTAGCTTAATTTATTTGGCACGATGGCAATTCCTTTAGAAAACTTCTCTACGAACCCAGTAATAGTGAAAATGATTCAACTCACTTTAAAACTAACGTAAAAGAATTCTTAGTTCCCTATGCGGACCGCCAAAAGATGAAGCATTCTCTCTGCGGGACGCAAGGAACAAATTTCTTCTATCCCTCCCAATATGACTGTATTCTTAAATAGCTCACACTTTGGAGAACGGCGATTGACACAATAATATTGCACTAATATTTTTTCAAGTTGGAATGAGTCAGAAACGAGCCCGGGCGTTGATGTCTCCCGGCTAAGTAAAACCACTCGGAAAAATGCTTTCCGATTGATTAAACAAGATCAGATCAAGCCAATACTTTATTCGTCCAAGCATGTCCGGCCATTTAAATTCAGTCTCGCTTTAATCCTTCAGATCCTAAAGATATAAGCAACACCAATAATACCTTTTACTTTTACCCCGAAAAGGCGAAAGTTTTGTCAATACTTAAAAGGAGATTTCACCGATTGCTACATTTTTTCGGGCATAAAACCAATTACTTTCAGTCGATCGGCTAATCAACCAGCCGGGAAAATGAACGCGATTTTTTGGGGCGAACATTTTGTTTTTGAAAAGGGATTCAATTTCCGCTTTCTTGATTACATTCTCTGCATCAAGTAAACACTTGAGCTTAAGCCAGCTCATCCTGGCTGTTACGAAAGCCCGAGTCTGATGAATCGAAAAAATACCACTTAAGTCCAATTATGGCAATGCGAGCAATTTCTCACCGCGTTCGCTTTCTCGAGTGAAAGGGGAAGTTTTACCATTGTCTTCTATGGCAAAAATCCTTCGCGGTGACGGAGGGCTACATGAAAAGAATATCCACGATGGCAGAGCACATCCTGGTCACAAGGTATGGTTGAGGAAAGGTGTAAGGAAATATTCCATCCACAATACAACGGTACAAACACCCATATCCTATTTCTACGGCGCAATTCATCAATATTTTCTTTTTGTTCCAGCAAAATGAATTTATAATTATACATAATGAATAAATGAAAAGAAAAATTTATATCTTTACCACAATATTTTACTCCATGACCATGGTTTCGATTGTAAAAAATAAGGATAAGGGAACACTATACCTTTATCACAATAAATATTAAATAAAATAATGTTAAACCTTTTAGGTCATCTAATGTCCTAGAGGGCCCTCTATGACATTAGATGACCTAAAAGGTTTAACATTATTTAATTTAATATTTATTGTGATAAAGGTATAGTGTTCCCTTATCCTTATTTTTTACAATGGACCTACCACAAAGTCGAAGCTGACATTGTAAATTCTATTATACATTACGTAAAAGATCATACATTACTATGGGAAGAAGAGTTTATATCAAATTAACGTTTGTCAAACCTAAAAAATTTAAAAAGTTTTTAATAAATAAATGTTACTATTCAATAAGAGATTTCTTTGAAGATTTTGATATAAATATATAATATAATGTGTGGTCCTGCATAGATCGTAATCATTATGCTATGTATATTATGTATTTTGCTGTTTATATACATCATGGTACTTTTAGGTATACATTTTATACATCAAGATATTTTTATATATTACGCAATATATATTTTTAAATTCAAATTTGAATTTAAAATGTGAAATCTGTAATTTTAAAATAGGGTTGTAATATAATCATAAGCTTTAAAGAAGCAAAAACAGAGGAGATACCAACTTGGAAACTTTTCCTTTGTTCTGTTAGTGCTGCAAATGTTACGTATCAATATACTCTTCTATTCTTCAGTGAAAGATACATTATAAATGAAAAATATTATATGTATAAAACTGCATCTCCATCCTCAAAATACAGGTGAAAGAGTATTTACTCCAGGATGAACGTAGATACATTTACGTCTGTGTACAAGGAATGACGTACTGAGACTTGCGCCATGTAATTTGGTAACCTTGTTCTATAATATATCGTATGGTTGGTATAGTGTATATGCGTTTGATTTTTACTACGAGAGGATAGATTATTTTACTTCTTAACGTCACCAGCGGACAATAGATGAACTCACAACGTAATTTGAAAAAATGATACACACATGACAGTTCCAATTAAGAGTTATTTCGTTAAGTATAATCGTTGACGCGAAATAAAATTGTTCCGAAAAATTTATGGGATGTTTTACGCAAAACAAATTCAAAAAATAACAGCCATAAAAATCTAAAAATCCTTCAAAATATAATTCTCACGCCATCAACTTTATTGGGTAGAAATTAAATTCACAAACATTTGCTGATCGCAACCCGAAAGCATGTTTCCTCGCTAGTTCTTTAAAACCCCTGGATAAAAATGTGTTCTCACGTCAAAATAAACTTCTTTCGAGATAAATTATTTCCACCAAAAGTAACGTGGTCGGTTGATATTATATAGAAATGACAGGGTATGACAATAAACCATGCTTGAAGGTAAAAAAAGACAAATTAGAGAACAAAAGTGACAAACGTAACCCGTTACCTGAATAGCATAATCTAGAGAGCGGCGAAAGTAATGAATACTGGAAAGTTTTGAATTCGGTAAGAAAAGAGTGAAAATGGAATCAAGTTCCGTTGCTATGACAAATTGTGAGAACTCTTCCCCATAGTTTTCCCAAAACGATTCCGGACGAAATCATTTCACTTTTATATTCCCGTGTCCACGTTCATTAAATGCTTTCACTTTTCCTATAGTCTACGGGTTATTTATGACGGGGAAAGACATGCCAGAATCATGAATATGGTCGATGCATTTCTACCCTGTTGGGGTGTTACTTGAAAATCAGACTCATGAAGGAGAATATACAGGAGTCAATGAACTTTTCTAGATGAATTGTTTTCTCGACGATAAAAAAACGTCGATTTGACATCACGAATCTTTAACGCCAACGGCACAAGGCTTTCGAAGGTAGAAAAGAAGAAAGAAATTTATGGTTAACGTAAAATAATATAAACAATTAAACTTGAAATAAATTTAGATCTCGAAGATATTAGATGAAAACTGTTGGACTGGTGGAACCCAATCACTAAAGAAAGCAGGAAACTTTTACGTATAAACTTGCGTTTATTGTAATATTACCCGCTGGATAAGTCAAACGAGACTACTTTTAATTACCTTCATATTATTTCCCTTTTAAATGAATAAAATTTGTCAGGTGTAGTTCGCTATCTCGACGTGATTATGAAAATTATAGTAACAATTCATGAGAGAAAAGCACTAAGCTTTTCATTCTTCTGTTACAACTTTGAAGAGCCGCCGAAAAGTATCCTAAGAAGTAAGGAACATTTTACGAGATACATTTAATTACAAATAAACACACGAATCATGCATATACTCCTCCGAGCGCTACAAGTCTATATAAACCAATGAAGACATTTTTTTTAGATCACGATTAAACGATTCTACTCTGAGATATATAGATGTACACTAACAATATAGGTAGATTTACACTTCAACTGCACAGAAAGTACCAACAACATGTAGAAATGGTGGGGCAGTCGAAGTTTTGATGCTTTACTACATGAATCTTTCCTTCATAACGGTAGGCACGTTTTAAAAAAAGTGGCTTGAAAGAAGATTGGAGAAAGGGCTTTCGATGAAAGAAGTATCACGTCCACAAATGCTAATTAAGAAAATTATACTGTTGGCCCGGAGGCGAAATAGTTCTTTCGGACCACCACTGAAGTCCTCTTTCTCCACCATCTCAGTGCTCAGCTGCCCACTGCGCACTTGGTTCAATTATAGATAATGATTCTCCATGGAAAAATTAAAGAGGCTTTAACTTGTCATGGCTCACTAGGAAGTGCGGCGAGGGCTTTCCTTCCGGGTGAAGGAGATGCTGATGGGCTGTGTGACGTACGCCATATGGGCTACAGCTCGGATTGGAGCAGATGTCAACGGCGATTATCACTCAAGTGGAGAGTAGGGTTGCTTTCCAAGTGACAAGAATATTTACAGGAACTTATCACAAATGCATTACCATCTCCTCCAGATGAGCGGGGAAATAAAGAAGTAATGTATGTACTTGATTAGACCAAGCAAACGAGAAAATTTCGATTCGTTAGTTTCCGTTAGGAATAAATGAACAATAGGATTTCCGTCGAGATAAAACTGTATTTCTATTTCCATTATGATTAGCATATTTGTTCAATTATCACATATGGCAAAAAAGGGCAATTTTAAAGTGATAATTTAAGATGTATGTACAACGATAAAACCGCAACAGAAAAGTAAACGAGAACGATCAAACGGTAGTACATCTACATCTAGTAGTAATTACAATGATTTGGCGTGAGATAAACCTTAATTTATAAATATTCCTTAGGTAAGAAATAAAAGGTCAACAGGAGGAATGAAATTCAGCAACGAAGGCTAAAGAAAGGGGAACGTTTAATAGGAGAGAGTCTACTTGTGGTATAGTTGAGTAGAGATATATGTTAGGAACACGATAATCAGAAAGGGAATTAAGCAGTGAACATAAGAAATATGTCATGTTTACTTCCATTGAATTGGAATTCTCTCGATTGAAAGAAAGAGATAACAAGCAAATAGATGATGAAAGAGAAATAAACACAACTTTTAGTAGAAATTCTGTTGAAACGTGAAAAAGTTAAAAACTCAACTTTTACTCGTTACCACAGAATTCGGAGTACAAGTTGTGTTTACTCCTCTTTCATAATGAAGAGTTACCACAAACTTGAGGCTGAAACATAGGAATGTTGTAAAGAGATGATATCATAGTAATACTAGACGCTTGGCGTAGAGCAGAAACTGGTTTTCACAATTCTGAAAAAAGGTTCGTAATTCTTAGGAGGAAAGATGAGTTACATAGGACATGAACCAAATGATGAAATGATGAGATGTAGATAATGAATAGTTGTTAGGAACACTTCTAAGTTTGCTTATAATTTAGATTTGCAATTAATAACGGTTCGTTCCTCTCACACAAAGAATATTATTAATCTGGAGCATTCGCGATTGAATTAGTTATTTCTTGGACAGAAAATTATAACGGACTTAAATTTTAATGTCTGAGATTACTGCTTTGTCCCACATCAAATAAAAACTGTGAATCAAATATAAAAATATACTATGCTATTCCTCCCATAGTATTGTTGTCTCAAAATGCGCCGACTACTGCAAAGGTAACCCTAGTGACAAGCATGAAGAAGATATCAAAATTTCAAGTCATGCTTCTTAGTGCTCGTGATTTGCTTTTCGACTTTATATTTGCCATTAAAATCTATCTTAATAAATTGCATTTTATCATCGAATAAACCGAAGCATTGTGAATTCAATGTACACATTCTAGTCAGCTGGAAAAGTCAGTAGTAAACCTTTACTAAACGAAAGTACGGAATGGCAGTATTTTATGGATTAGAGAAAGGTGAATAACTTAGCACGGAAGAGCCGTGCGGCTGAAACCCAAGGAATAACAGGCGTGAAAAATAGCGACATGACTGGGACTCGAGCCCAGGTCTCCCACTTTCCGGACAGGTATTCTAACAAATGACGCGGCATGGTAGTTCAGTGGTTGGAATGCCTGCCCGGAAAGTAGGAGACCTGGGTTCGAGTCCCATTCACGTCGCTATTTTTCACACGTGTTATTCCTTGTAGCACTTTAAGTTTTCTTTGCGCTAGCTAGTAATTAAATAATTTTCATCAACACAATGCAACTCAAACATAAATCAGGAACCCGAGAAACATGTGTTGCTTCCTTGAGTTAGCTTCTCGAGCAGAGGAAACATTCAACAAAATCTTAAACATCATTAAGAGAAAATAAAGATAAGACCCTCCGTAGTACACATAGTCCCATCATATCATAAGAAATAAAGGGAAGGATCTTAAGGTAGCTTAGAGGACAGAGCACCCGCCCGGAAAGTGGGAGACCCGGGTTCGAATTCCCGACTGCGGCAGATATTTTCTCTTTCAATTTCTTCATCATTTTCAGAGAAGGTTTCATTAATTAACAAAGTTTACTTTATAACAATGTAGTAAAAAATAGGCTTCGGCCTATCAAAATATTTTAAATCTTATTCGCTATTTCGACGGAATTATTCCGTTCTTTCGTTGTTTCCTTACGTTATTCATCAAGCTTTCCAGAATGGATTCAGCACCGATCGCCATACTTGACGATGTAACTAAAAGAAAGCAAACACCAAGAACTTGAATTGATGTTTGAAACTGCGAAAGGCGCGGCTTTGGACAAACTGGAAGGGACAAAGAAGAATAAGAGTCCTCAAGTACCGAAGTATCCAAACACATGTGCAAACTCTTCGCACATTAAGTACGTAGGAAGAACGATTAATGCCCGCTTGAGGAACCAATTATTCTGTTTACACAGGGAAATAAGGACGGCCTCTAAGAAGCCGAGTCCACAAGCATTTCTTAACGATTTCGCGCCAAAAATTTGTCTCTAAAACAAATATTTCTTCTACCTTCGGATAAGGATCCTTTTAAACGCACTGCGTTCATAACGCGACACTTCGCAACCAACATTTCTAATGCCGCGAATAGTAACGAGATTGAAATTCCTTTTGAATACTTCTCTAAAAACCTTAGATGAAGGTTCTTGATGTGGCCACACACCGGAAAGATGACGCTCTACAGCACTTAGTTCCACGTAAATTCTGACTTGAGCTGTGAGATTTCTCGAGCGGAACGTGAGATAGCGTCACTGTGGAGAATTTCCTCACCGAGAGATGTTTCCTCCAAATGCAGACAATTAATACGTCACTTCCCAACGTCAGTCGAGTGATTCCATGGAAGGCGAGACTTGAGCAGCTGGTAATGTAATACAAAATGGGAGCATTTCCATACCGAAGAGATGAATGTCACTTTAAATGGGGAAACTGACTTTCCAAGTAAATAATGAGTAGCGATAACAGTAAAAATAATTATTCACTCCAAAATATCTTGCTAATACTTGGCTAAACATGCCCTCCAATGACGCTTTCCATTATGAGAGATTCTCACAATTATTTAACGATATTAGGCGTGATAAAATATTATTTCAAAAATAGTAAACGTCCCCGTCAAACAAGACGGAACTTAATTTAGTTTAAACATATATCTATTATCGGTATTATTATCTATAGTCCTTCTAAGCCAGAAACAGTCCGTCGTAAGGTCATAATAACTCAATATATTTCTTACCATTAGTAATAACATTTATTCTACTGTTTTCCAGTCATGAAAGCCTACTTTACGTACATACATTTCTTACAGAAAAATATAAGAAATGGTTATCCCCGTGTACTTATATGGGACAATTCATAAAATCAGAATTCAACAATGGCCTTGATCAAAGGGATGGGTTGTTTATATCCAAACATTTTACGAATTTTCGGTGTATTTTATCAAAATCCTCCGAAGTTCGGATCTATATCAATATTTCACGACTAAAATAAGATTCTATGACCATTTTCCTTTCTTTTGACACTTTTGATTTCGTAGGATCATTGTTTCTAATTAAATTTTGTAAAAGAAACAACCTCTGCAAGTCAAGAAAACGTACTTTACGTTCATCTCTTACGGAAACGTATTTTGTGCTCCTGGGTTCGAACCTGGGCCTTTACTGAGATGAAAATGGTTTTCCTGGGGGCTTCAGCATCGTAGAAACACAATGCAGTTTGTTTCAGATCTCTAAGTCAAGCCGTTTCTGTGATAAATAGGGTGACGGACAGACGGACGGACGGACGGACATTTGCTTTTTATATATACGATAAGATTATCATTATTATAATGTTTATTAATTACGTACTTACTGTAATATTAATCGCGCATTCTGTCACAGTCACGCCGTGTCACATTAATATTCCTTTAGTTAAAACAGTCTTATCCCTGTAAACTGATTATTTAAATCTAGGGCTATATATTTTATTTGAGCTTTAAACAGAGTATGCAATAGAATCCATAGTTTTTATTTCCTCAATTTTTTCTTTTACTATCAATTGAATTATGTGCCGAATCATTCGTAGAGAAAGTAGTTTCTCGAGAAGCGTTAAAAAAGTCGGGTGAAATTCTAACATTCGAACTGATTTCTTTGTTAAAATTGCAGCATTGCTTACACAACACCGAAATGATCCAACGGGAAAAGTATTTTACAGAAATTTCCTCTTCGCATAGTTCAACTTCCAATATTTTCTTCATGACGCATACGAGCCTATCATTTGGTAGCAGAAACCTTCGCAGATATCATCCATAAAATATTTCTTGGAAAAATGAGATGAAACACGAAAAACATTGGTAAAACAAAGTTTTCCGTAAATTTTATAAACAAGTTGAGAATCAATGAGATGACAGCGATTGTCGAGAGAAACTATCCGGTCCATTTCTTTAAACGATGTTAACGTGTGTTTCGAATAAATACAAAACAAACATGAAATAATTTATCATCTGAAACAATTTCTATGCAATTCATTTGATTAATATGTTACGTAGAATCCCACCGACACCTGACATTACAACTTAATCGAGACAAAAGTAGACGGGAGTCATTGAGGACAAACACCTGTTAGAATCCCTCAATGTATCCGCATTGAAGTTGGATTGCAAAAGATGCACTCCCATTAAAAAATAAAATCTTCTTCAAGATTTGAGACGTTCTTTGAAGTACATACGTACACAGAGAGGGCTAGGGAAAAGCTCCCTTTCATTAAAATCACGGGAAACCTCTTTGATACGAGCTAGCTGAATTCAATCTGACTTATACGAATCATGGAGACTCTTCCTTTCTATTCTGGACCTCAAAAAAGCATTTTCACGAGCGAGGAAATTGCCTATTTCGTCGAATCGGCAACTGTGGATTCCTTATCATCTCGAAAATATTTCGTAACATCCCCGCGAAACTCTATGGGTAATAAGACTTCTCCGCCTTCCTTAAGATCAACCGGTGCTTAAGAGGCTCTTAAGATACCCTTCGGAGTTGTGGCAATCGAATAGCAAAACTCCATATTTTTGCGACAGACGAATCGAATGAAGGTCAGGGGAACGTTTCGAAAAGTTGCGAATTTGATTGATTCTCTAATGATTGCACAACGAAGGTACGAGCTTAACTATTCCGTCTTCAGGCACACGATCCACCAGAACGGAAATGTGTTATTAGTCGACTCCAAATGAATTTGAGAGAGAAATATTGAAATGGAACATTAATGCGTGTTTAAGTCCCTGTAATTGCTATAAAGTGTTTTGAAAGGGTATTGATTCTAATCGAAGAATTAAGTAACGAAAAGATTAAGAAAATCATTACTATTCCAAATAGACTCCCTCCACTTTATTCGCTTACGTGCGTGTTCATCAAATCTGACTAAACACGTGGAAATAAGAATAGAAATCCTTTAAATTTAATTCTAGAACAATAAAAACTAATTTCCCGATTTAACTCTTTGAACGAAATCTGTAAATAGGTAAAAAAAACTTCAGCAAAAAGCACCCTATACGTGGATAGAATTCAAACTTCGAAATCAGTTAGGAAAACAAATTTTAGCGCAAGTTTTACAAGGACACAGATAGTGAAAGGCATAAATTTGGCAACCATACACAATTTGAATGATCTTTTTCATCTTCGAACAAATCCAAATCAACCGTGAACTCCGCTAAGTCACGATGCATGCGGGCAGATGTCATGGTAGATAAAGCTGTGATTTTTTACAGCACCATCAAGTAAGGCTAGTTTTTACTTTGAATAATAAGTTATCCATGAGTCGCCAACTCATTCCACCATAAAGACGTAATATTAGTGCGATAGTTTAGCCCCTTTCATTCAATGCTTCTATATCACATTATGTAGGAGTGAATTCACCAGGAAACTTAAACCAGGTCAAAGATGATCAAAAACGAATTTACACGGAATTTTGACTTAAGAAGTCTTGAATTCAATCCATCAAAACTAATAAAAAATTAGAGTGATATAAACAACGCTATTAAATACTTAGGAATTATACTTGTAGAAAACATCAACAAAATGAGTGTAACGAAAATGATATAATTGAAAAAAGAATTTCTGATTATGAAAAAACTGATGTTATGCAAAGAAAACGATATCATAGATGAATGAAATCTAGGAGTACTAATTAAGAGAAAGATATGCAAAAAACTTTCTATACCAATAAGAAAGTAAACAAAAATGGCTTAGATTATCAAATTATCATACACCTGGTCGCCTCAATCCAATCCCTCTCCAAAGTCTTTTGGAGCTAATGGTAATGGAGGGGTTGAGGATTCAACTAGCCTTTGGGCTGATGGATTGACGGGTAGAGAAGAGTGGATAAACCAGAATGAAGAAATTCATGATCAAAGCATAACATTACAGTGAAGAAGGTAATTAAGTTCGAAACCTAATAAAACCATTATCAATGAAGTTTCTCAATTTCTGATTAACTCTCACAAACAAGAGTTCTTCACTTCAGGTGAAATTAGAACTAGTAGTATTGTTAAAAGGTCAGTTCGCACATTTGGGCCCCCACCTGGAATCTAACCAGAGACCACTCCCAGCAAAGGCAAACGCGCTACCCACTAGACTATCCGGAAGCCCCTCGGATCAAATTGCTGCATATACTTCGGTAAGGTTAAACCTCTCGATAGGGAAAACACTTCCGAAATCATTTTTGCTTCTCCTAAATTGGTAACAAAACGTTTTTTATCGAAGGAAAAACGGGAGATGTGAAAATAGGACAGCGAGGTCGACCTTAAAGATTTATCTATTGCCCTTCGCGCACCTGTCTCATCAGAGGATGTGGAAAAAGAGGGGGAAAATAAGAAAACGGAAAAGTGTTGAACGCTCCAGGGTTATACACGAGAATTATATACCAAATGAGAAATCTGATAAGTTTTTTCTCATTCTTCCAACGAAACTCATTGGCTAATTCCGACCACTACTAATCTATTCCTGAACTACAAAAAACAATTAGCTTGCATCATGAGGTCAAACCAAATCTGCATACGTAGATACCCATAAATCCAATCTTAGATTATAATCCATTATCCTTACCATACTCTATAATCTATAGAATGGTGCGTCTTGGTAGAAAACTATTCAAAATGAAAACTATTAAACTTGGCTTTCCTAATCGACATCGACCCCAATACTAATTCTTCCGTGAAATTTATTTTTAAATTAGCAAAGCTGTCCGCTGGCTCTCAAAAGGGAAAAGCGTAGAATTAACTTAAAAATTAGTTCTCAATGAATAGAAAAGAATACAACATCTCTCATTTTAGCTCTGTTCTTTTTACAGTGACGATTCGCAATTCGACAGTCGAATTTCTGGCGCCATACTTTTATTGTTATTTGCTGTTTTCTTTGCAGCATCGTCCAATATTATGTAGTATGCTGTACTTTTTCACTCGTTTCTGCAACTGTTCTGGGGATTCCTAGTGTTTTCCGGATTAAGAAATAAATTTGTTTTTGTGTTTGATTATTTTTACCAGGATATTAAAGGTGGAGCTTAATATTAAAAATATCAATCTATAGCAAAGTAAGAAAATTTGCTTCAAGAGCATTTAAGAAGAATCTAAAAACACTTGAAAGTTAGGACCTATATTCACTGTTATTTTAGCTGTACATATTGTAAACCTTGAAGTCATTGTGACTACTAAAAAGGGATTTTGCTGTATTGGGATGTATAAATCAGTGATTGAATTGAATTCATAACGAAATTGATGTATGAATTGATATAAATTTAATTTTGGGTGATTGGGTAGAATTGTAATGATACCTCTTTATATTTGTATGTATACTATTGAATACTTCTCTTTGATGTAATGTAAGGTAATTTAATGTAAGGTATTTTAACTTGAAAAAACCTTGGCACCTGGCTCGTGGCCTATCCGCAAGGATTCAACAATAATAATAAAACAAGCAAACAAGAGACCAAAGAACAAGAGATTGAGACCAGACAAGGAATCAATTTATCTTCCGTGGGCCTTCGGATACCCATGTGGGTAACGCCTTTGACTTCGGTGAGGGCCTTACCGGGTTCGATTTCCGGTGGGAAATGACCATAGTTGTCGAAGCACTTTTAAAATTACTACTACTACTATCTTATTATTACTACTACTAATTTTGCCAGTCGACAGTCTCGTTATTCGACGACATATCGGAGACGGATTGATCTCGAATTGCGAGGCACCACTGTATTAAGTGGAAAAAAGCAATTCAGCTTCCTTACGATACTCAACATCAACTTATTTTACTTACGGAGTTACTTTTAAAAACTGTTCCACTCATTATCAATAACGTAGACAAAAAATAACGCAGCTGTCGGCCGAGTGTACCGTCGTGTAGCAGGCGCTCAATTGAGATAGGGATAGATTCGTAACAGATGGGATCCATTGAGAAAGAAAACAAGTAGAAATCACTGAGGATTGGAGGGGACCGCTCGAGGCAGCGCGCGCTGCGGAGATTTCAGGATGAATAATGTAAGAGGATTAGAGGAGAGAAAGGGAGAGAGTGTGATGTCAGAGTGGGAAGAATAGAGAAGTCCACCAAAAGAAGAAACGAATGAGTCACCAATTCACGGCCTCCACGGCGCGAA
Organism: Ladona fulva; assembly: GCA_000376725.2. NCBI lineage: Eukaryota > Metazoa > Arthropoda > Insecta > Odonata > Libellulidae > Ladona > Ladona fulva. The sequence goes on from KZ308655.1 coordinate 188,078, forward strand.
GTAGAGGATGGGAGAGAAAGGGAAGCTGGCGATGGAACACAAGGGCGCCGACATGGGAGTGAATTTTGAAACCGATCTGAGAGAGGAGGCTGAATGGGAGCATATGGATCGAAAATACGAAGGCATCTGACATGGGAAATCGATTAGATGAATTTCTCCTTCTGCTCTGTTGGATCGGAACTTGAGGAAACTAGTTCTTAGACGGAGCCAAGATCGGCTTGGGCCGATCGGCGTGGGCCCAATTCCCAACAAGGCCCCATTTCCATTGGGTAAACGTACCTCCACGTTTGAGAAATTTTAACGATGGGTTATTAACAGCTTCGGAGTAAAAATCTTTTGATTTCGATAGATTACATAACTTTTCTAGCAACCGGAAGTCTATGAAGCGTTTTAGGACAGCATGAAACTGGACCATCGATAAGTTTAAAGGGGAGAACTATTTAAGGCCGTAGCGAATCATCATTATATATTTTTAGAAAAGAGATGAAAACTGAGGTATGGCGTAGGAAAGAAGTGTAGCATAAGAAAGAGGTATGACATAGGAAAAAACCTTGATTCCTCATAAATATTTCTTACTAACTTTCCTAATTAACTTTCCTCATTTTCATCACTATATGGTAGCAGTCGTAATACGAAGAGAGTAACCATGTGACTTATTTCTTAGGAAGAATTTCATAATAAGCGAGCGTCACCGTTAGTAACGACATTTTTTTTCGTGGACAGAAATATGACAATAGCGTTTTAAAAACTAGTATGATTAATGCGAGCTTTGAACGTTCAAACACAATTCTTGGAAAGACACAAAGACAAAGGACAGGGTATTCCCTAAGTATTTATTGTGAAGCCCTGGGCAACAGTAACTTGCAGGTCCAAAATTCTTCATTTCAGGGCCAGGAGTTGAAAGCAGTTAGTCGCGGAAAGGCTCTGGCGATGTAGCTAAGGGACGATGGAGTAACTATCTTTCTCATCTAATACATGAAAAAAGGCTTCAAATATAATATTCTCATCATTTCTTAATCTGCTATCCAATGAAAATAATGAACATACATAAAAAGGTACTGCGTTGCAGATTTGGTATGGAATATGCAGATTTCATCATACATATTTGTATCCTAACATCATTTCTATCCTTCGAAATTAACGGACCCTGGAGGCGAGATTCCCGAGGCTCGTATCCGATTTTCCTGGCTGAAAGAGCACCACAGACAAAGGATTTGATTAATCCAACAAAAATAAGACAAATTCTTGATCCGAGAAATGCACTGCAGACGTTATTACTCCAATGACAATTTCAACTACTCTATTCGCGTGAACCAAGAGCTAATTACATCATTCGAGTTTGACTGAACACGTGAAATCTGCGAAACGTATCCAACGGCATCCGGTATTAATGTGGATAAACGGAAATACAAGCAGGAGCATTCCATCCTTGATACATCACGACCTTTCCCAACTCCAAACATCTGCGACCGGATTATTATCTGCGCGCCGATACGAGGATGATCGCGATAGGTCAGCGGCTGTGTATTCAAAGGTTACGGATACCGTTCATGTGTAGATTACTCGGAATATGGATCAATGAATTACTGATGCAAGGCACGACGAAGATGGGGCCTTGGAGAGAAACGTGATCCCAGGCTAATGACAAAATTAGACGAGATTGCAGATAATTCCACTGTCCTAGTTCTCCCACTCCGATATAGCTGAAATCGAACGACAATGGATATAGGGAGGAATCAATTCGAGTACTAACGAACATATGAAAGTTTATGAAAACGAAAAATGGCTTTGTAAGCGTAAAAACAATTTTGTTGCTTTCATTTTATCGTAAATATTATCGTATCATAATCGTAAACGAGACGCTATTCCAAACTTTTCGATACATCGATCTCTCGAACTCATCCTTAAGTCTCTCTAGGTCTCTCATCACCAACAAAAATCAATTCAGGTGCAGAAGATGAAACTTCATGGAGATAACGGGTAGTACAGTAGTAGCAGAGAATATTTTTGTATCTTCTCTATTGAAGATGACAACGTAGTTGCCGAAATACGTACTAAGAACAGAGCGCGAACTAACGCTTTTTGGAACTTTTCTCATACTCTAATGTAGTTAGCATGGTGATTCCAGGTGATATTGGCTCGTAATAGGCGAAACGTCGTCAAAACAAGCCAATATAAACGCGGTGGAACCCGGAATTACCATGCTAACAACCAGTCGCCGCGGAAACCTACGAACGTAGAAACTTTAACGAATTATCACAGCTGTGTTCCTTTTCTGTATAGATTTTACAAGGGATGGTCATTGAGGATTACGAGAATATGCCGAAACCTGGTCGTGGTAAATAAATATTTTGTGGAAATGGAACAAATAACCTTTCTCGCTTTTCACTGTGGATAGTACTCTCGTAGTCATCGATTACATCTTGAAGAAGTCTCAATAGACTCAAAGCCACTCAAAACCTTTCGATGCATCGATCTCTCGAGGCCGGCAGTCCCTCCCACGTTTTACCCTTTTTACCATATTTCACCTTAGCTTGGCGCCCGAAATCTTTGGAATGTGTCCAACGCTCTTCGAGGACCTTCCTTTCCATCCGCTGACCCTGACCCAATAACACTCCAGATGTTAGCTCCATCCCGAACGTCCAAACAGTTTCTTCTCGACTATTCGCAGCCGATTTCATAACAATCGTTCCTCTCCTTCGTCAGTCAGGTCGCGTATATGTCCCGAGGCCCCGTTTCAGTTGAAAAAATCGAAAGGGAGCGCAACTGGTCGTCGCCCTAACGAGAGGCGCTGCTGACGCCCGAGGACGTCGACGTTGTCCATTTCTGCAAAGTTGATTTGGTTACGTATTTTCTTTTCAGCGCTTCGTCTGAGATTTGCAAGGTGACTTTTGCTCGCCAACGTAAGGCAGACTCGGGTTGACGACTTCGGCTCTTTCCCATACAGTCGCAGGGCTGAAATAGAGCAATCGGGCAATGACTCATTCCTACGGCATCCGCGAAACTACTCCCATAAAACCGAGCTCGTGTCGGAGCATTTCTTGGGCTTCAATGCCACGAACGCTCGGAGCGACCGCAAAATTCCGGAAGACTGGGCTGCAGATAACGATGCGTGAAATGACGATGTCGCAGCGACTCGAATAGCGCTGATTTATGGGATGCATTTTTCCAGAGGACCCATCGCTGAGAGAGGGCAATCAATCTTACCGAGTCCGTAATGAGGGTAAAGGACATCTCAAAATGAGGTAATTTCTTACTCTTTCGGATAAAATAATGATAGTTGCCCATAGAATTGATGAAACTGCTGAAACTTATTGCGAGAGAGTTGCCAGGCACGGCAGAAAATGAAACTTTTAGACTAACATCGAGTGATAACGAAGGAACATTTTATACGAGAATGCCTTATGTAATGTAAGTATAGCATAATGCAAAGAATATAAAATTTGAAATATCTTCCGTGATGTAATTGGTTGAGTTTTTGTTCAAATCGATTATGTAAGTTTCGATGCTTGACTTTTTCGATATTTTTACTTATGCTTATTTATTATGATTATTATTATTGCCAGTGAAAAAAGTCTCAACAATATCTTTTAGATGATGGTTTTGGGTGAAGGCATTGTTGATGGTTTTCGAAATCCTTTTCAACGACAACTAGCTCCACCATCAGTGGCTACTTCTATTATATTATCATCATTATTAAGTCCAACTGTGGCTTAAATACTAAATGTATTCATCTGCGACTTAATATTCAAAATACTATAAATGTTATAACATTTTGTAATATGTTTGTAATAGATATAATTATTATTGATCATATTATTATTATTACTACTCATTATATTTAACGTAAGGGTCAACTACTTTTTAAGCCACTATAACGTCGCTGTTCTAAATTACTCCCACTCCATCAGAAGATCTTCAATTTTAGATATATCTATTGCGCCTTCCCTTAAAAAAAACACAACTTTCATAAAAAAACACCATCGCTTCTTGAGGTTTCCGTTGTCCGATCACAAAAATCTTTCGCGATAGAGTTCCTTGTCGGATTTTTTAGCTGATAGAACTGTTCTTTGACAGATCATTCACTTTTTGTTCTTACAGACAAAGATGTGCTAATCAGACTTTCATAAAACTATTTCAATTTCGAATCGATCTATACAACCACATTCGGCACCTACCGAGACTGATTCATTCCGAGTTTAATACGTAATATGGATGATTTGCAAGTCTTGCTTAAAAGCCGAATTATGTCACCGCCCAATGTGAATTTTAAGTGGGCGATTATTCTCTACCATAACCGTCCCGTTAAAAACCTTAGAAGTGCATCTGTTCTCGAAAGTGTTCACTCTGACGTAAATGGAAATGACGCGTTCGCAAGTGTTTCCATTCATCCCACTGGGACTGTATGAACTAGTTCTCCGATGGGAATCCCCATAAAACACCGCTCTTTCGCAAAAGACACCACGGCTTTCTTTTTCATTAAACCCACACGTCTCGATGCATGAACCATTAAGGAAATGAACGAAAGGGGAGGAGGAACCGATAAAATCTCTAATTTCCAAATTAAAACAAACGAAAAACTAAGATTTATTTACTACTGACGGGACTCGTAAATATAAGAGCATAAATATAAATGCATAGAATTACATATTGTAAGCAATACTTGGTTAGTAAACACCGAGGATGATCTCGATTCATTTATATTTTAAGTTTTTGTTGATAGGTGAAAAATCAACAATGAAGATGGATAATAAAAGAACGGCTTATGCAAAAAGAAATTAAACACGGAACGGAAGAAAGGTGTTTATATTAATATGCAGCTCTTAATAAGTAAGTCAATTCTTAAAATGGAAAAGGGTTTAGGTGACGATAAGGCATGCGTGTAGGAAAATTCCCAAGCAGAAACGGAAAGTCTGACAGGACCGGGACTCGAACCCGGGTCTCCCAATTTCCGGTTGGTTGCTCTATACATTGAGCTATTTCACGCCCGTTTCTCGATTCTTAAAATTATGAAAAGCGCAATTTAATGCTAATGTACGATTCAAATCTCTTAAAGACTAAAACACCTGTAAAAACTAGCAACGATACGAATCAAAACTTAAGAATCAAAGGAAGGATGCTTCTTATCAATCCAGCCAGCATTCGCTCCTAAAATATCATAAATAAATTGTGTCTGAAAGTAGATGACAGTAATGTTACATGCTCAGGAATGCTATAGTTTACAAAACTTAATTCGAGTTCAAAAAATTAATCTCAATGTAAATGATAACCGAAATTAATGACTCACGTATTAACTATCGTCGTGCAAGCTCAAATATGACCCTTTCGAAACAAAAATCGACAGGATACACGCACGTTTTCAATCGATAAATCATTCACCAAGCTCTCTTTACATTTCAGATACATTCTGCGACGCAAAACCGAAGAGTAACCATCCGGGGGCCTTACGGGTCAATATGCTATCGTAAGTAGCAAATCTATTCCACGGAATACGTGAAAATCTGGCGACACCTTCGCGTTACCAACAATCGCACACCTTGGGCCGCTTTTCATAGGCCCTTTTCGAGATGAATAAATTATTTAAACGAGACAGAGAGCATAAACACACAAAGAACGGGGTCTTGAGGAGGGAAGAGGCGAGAACTGAAATATGAATGGTAAGGAAATGAGGCAAAGGGTGGGGAAGAGACGATCCGATAAGGCGGAGTTCAAAGGAAGGGAAGTGAGGGAAAAAGAAAGATCGAAACCTACGCTGATGACCCCAAAGGGAGATCTCCGATTCAGTCTCGGGAATAAGGAAGGCCTTTATTCGGTTCCCATTCGATGGAGTGCTACAGAGGCTGCGTTTATGCCCTCATATGTATGGCAATAAAATGAAGTGAGATAGCATCAGGAGTAAAATAAATGGATCCTGTTCTTTCTGCCGCTGCGGCTGCCATGCGACTTTGGTTTGAGTTCTGTCTCACTTGGGTTCGGTTGAAAAAAAAACACACAAAACCACTGAGCTAAACAAATATAAGGAGGAAACATATGTTAAATCTCCAATACAGTAAATCCCAAATATCGAAAATATACTTTCCGAAGACTTGGAAGGAACAGTCTGCTTACGTAATATTTGCTAAATACTAATGCAACAAATTCTGATAAGAATAAGAAAGCACTTATACACTTTACCACAGGATAAAATTATGTGGTAAAAAATAAAATTAAAAAATTATCCTGTGGTAACGTGTATAAGTGTTTTCTTATTCTTTTCATCATGAATAGCAACCAAAGTCGAGGCCGAAGTAGTGGATTTTGACAACAAATTCTGATAAAACGAATACTTTTGACTGTTCAGAGGCGAAGCTAGAATTTTTATTGGGGTTCATCGTAGGATTACAAGTGATAAAATGTTGAATATGTTTCAATTCCGGCGATAAAGTGAACTTTTTATAAGTACCAAATTAGAAATTTTTTCATGGATCCATAAATTCATCTAAACACGTTCAAGAGAATTTGTAGACTCTTGGAGGAGGCTAAGGCCCGACAGCAACTCCCAGAGTCCGCCAGCTACAATTATTTGATAAAAAGTCAGTGATAAAAAGTGATACATTGCTGTAAGAGGAGGAAATGGCTAAATATGGAATTAGTCGTGCTCACCATGCAGTTTGGTAGGCAAAATAGGGTTACCACGAGAATCATGAGCAAACGGAACCCAGAGGGAATATGTAAGACAAGAAAGACGGTAGAAAGCAGTGAATAAAATTTTCAGCATTAGAGATAAACAGAAACACCGGAGAAGTACAGTGTCTTAAAAAATGAACCCTCTACAGCATGTGAGTATGATATAATTTGAAATCTAAGGAGGACATGCCGAATAGTGATTGTAGTTTTACATAAAACCTTGCAAAATGTCGCATGGGCTTTCTCTGATTATTGTATCTCTTTCAAGGAAGCCAGGAAAATAGAAGTAGCTCAAGTTACTAATGAAACACACACAATAATGACTTAAACGGATTCTATAAACGTTCACACAGTAATTTGACTCCTGTTTTTCAATGAAAATGACTGTTTAAATCTTTAAATTCGTAAACCTTTAAACTGAAGAACCCTGAATAAGATAAACATTGAGGATAGTTTGTTGAAAAATAACAAGAGGTAATGAAACAACTTCTGATTAGTTACTGAAGTAAGTTATGACTATTACGATAAGAATAAGAGATACTTCGAAAATTAGCAGATAAACAAACATACTTCAAGAAGAACATTGATGTTAGCGATAACCCCAAAGTAAAAGAAGCGAAAATTTCCCTTCGCCATAGCCGTGTAGAGATATAAGATCCATTTCGTAAAAAGAGGCACTTTGAGTACAAGTTTGGCGTCAGCATAATACAAGACGCGTTTCACCCACATACCATACCAACTTATAATCTCGCGATCATAAAAACAATTTCCTAAGAAGACAAACCTCACGACCTGCAGTTAAATTTCAATGAAACATTCCCTCTTGAATCCGATTCTCAAATAGCAGGAACTATAACGAATGCATAAACGTCCGCAACAGCACATCAAGATGGGACAAAAAAGAAACGGGGGACGAGTGTTTAAAATTGGCGCCCCACTTCCGGACGAAACATCCGACAGCCATACAATTAGACCCATAAGGTCACATCGCATATGCAATCTTCCCGCGGGGGAAATGTTTCATATCCTTACGTTAAAATTTGGAGGTCGCTCTCTCCAGACTCTTTTCCCATCTTTCCTTCAAATCTTTTCAATGCCGTTCCTTTGATCCGTGCTTCCCGCATATACCTCCGACTCTTCTTGTGTCTTAATTCTCAAGACCATTTATGGAAAGTTACCATATGTCCACCCTTTCCGTGGATTTCTGTATTTCGTTTACTTCGCGCATTCCCCTGTCTGAATTAATCACCAAGACCTATTAACTCTTCCAGGCATTCTCTTACTGAATCTTTCGGCCGTGAGAAAACTACGATGCTAACGCAAGACTTGGGGGTTTCCTTTAAAAGGCTACTTCAGTGACAACTCTTCAGCAAATTATTCACTTCTGCCCACGTTGAAAAAGATGAGCTGGGATATTTCATACGGACGATGAACAGATCTTTCTATCGTAAAGACAGAGGAATGAATCGTTGCGTGGAGATTTCTCACGAGTTAAAGTACAGCTGAAATGAATTTTCTTAAAAAGCCGAAAAGAACAAAGTGGTGTAATAGTGTTACCTCTAATTTACGCAAAGCGACTGTAGTAGCCGTATCTTATTTTGATAGTTTTCTAATAAAAGATTTGTATAACAGGTGTGATATCAACTATATAACCAGTTATATTTATTATCTTTGTACCTTCAGTATTTTTATCAAAGATTACTTTTGAGTATTGTTACCTGCAATTTTAACCGTTTTATTCACATTTCTCAGCGGATGTTTTCCCACAACATGCGTTATTTTTTGTCGACTTTTAGCTCCGAGAATCTTTTACGGTAAACTTACTCTTTCCTATTATTATTGACTTATACTAAAGACAATGAAACGATATAATTATTTGGCAAAAAGGATTAATGAGCCTAAACTAACCAAATAAATTTTCAGCCACTAAGCACAACATCTAGAGACTTTCTAAGGGGTCGTATAGAGCAACACATTATATGCTTGCATCAGTTTAATTCTAATAGCTATCTGCAAGATTTTCACAGTTCGCTGAGTTCATTTCTCGAGCTTCCTTTCCGTCCGAAAACATTTAACAGCAAGATACTACTAGCACTATAAAACATTATTGAAATCCTGCAAAATTTTCCGGTCTTGTCTGCACCGATCACAAATACTCTTCACGCAAAGAAATTTTTTTGAAACTTTTACATAACGGCTTACGGTGGAGCACTGAATGTCCTCAAAGGTCTTTAACCTGGCGATAAGCGGAAACCAAAATCAACATATAATCTTCTGCTTGGTAAATGGGAGCCAGGATCTTGTAGATAGCATCAGAAGTGAAACGAATGCAAAATTCATGACGCACGCAGATAAAAACACTAAAATAAGGGTAGTACTAAATAAGTAGTAGTATTATTGTTAAAACTGCTTCGACAACTGAGTAATTTCGTACGTAGGTCCCCACCGGGAATCGAACCCGGATCCGCTTACACCGAATTCGAACGCGTTGCCGACTTGGCTATCCGGGAGCCCTGCAAATGTTAAAGCCTTCACCCTAATGTCAAAGAGTGCCAGTTTCGACCTACCAAGATTAACACCTTCCAAAGAGATCTCGAGAGAAAGACGCATAATCAACGAAATTCATACGTCAAAGCTTACGTAAAAGTGTTGAAAAATACATTACGCAGGAGGGAAGGGTCACTTGAAATTGAAATGACGAGGAACGTCATTTTAAGACATCTATGCGATGTGAAAGAGCTCTGAATTCATGAATTAGATCAAAGACCAATGGAATGAGCGATCGGTGAACAATGAGATCAGTGCGGGTATTGCGCGATTCCTCGTCAATAACAGGTCAACCTCAAAGCACGGCGGTGGAATACCAAATGCTTCCCTTGTATAAGTAGACCCGCCCACTTACACGAGCGAGCAAGGAATATTTTACTGGAGATTATGAGATATGCTTATTACAAATTGCTTCCTCCTCGCTACCTTCCCATGGCAAGAGCCTTACATTATCATATGTCCATCACCTCTCACAGTGTTTTTGTATTTGTAAACAGTAATGAATTTTAATGTCTTTTTGGTGACGGAGTTGGGTTAAAATTCGGCCTCGGATTCGCAACTTACCCCACATTCGGATGTTTTCGTTTGCGTAGTGGTGTACGGAGAAATCTGGGGGATGGGGACAAATAACATGGGTGTTTAAATCTTTGGAAGGTGGGGTCTATCATTACATGCGTTATGGTATCGTTCTGCGTTTCCCCTGCGCTCTTGTTATGTAATCCGTTACAATAGATGGAGTAAAGGGAAGATATGATGACGTAAAGGATGGGTGTCAACGGAGATATCGGCAAGAATAGAAAATAGGGAAAGAGAAGAATGGACAGCGTTGTGCTTTGCTACAGTACATATTACATACGTAGGATACCTATTAATATCCACTTTTCATTCAAATAATGTAGGTTAAGGAATGGAAAGGATCGCCAAAGCTTAAGTCCAAAGGTACAAAGAAGCATTAATTTGTACACAGGTACATACGAACTTTAATCAAATGTTACACGATAATGAGTTAAATCATGCACGACCAAGGCTCCAATAGTACAGTTGAGTCCCAATAAAATGCCTTCGATAACTGATTAAGTACATCTACATAAATACCCTGCAAGCCGCCTTCAAGCGTGTGGCAGGGGGTGTAAACACCAAGAGTAGAATTACTTCTTTAATTTATTATTATCACGTATCATTCGCGGAAAAAAAAGAGTCCCTAGAACGACTTGTCCCCGCGTCTATTTCTCTTATTTTACGCTCACTGTCGGATCGGCCAAAGTACGGGTAAAATTCGATATCGACTGTTATAAATTTGACGATTAGGGTAAGATATAGGATCAGGGTTAAGATACAATTTACGATTAAATATACGGAAAACACGTTTAGGTCTAAAGAGTTAAACAGGAGCACACTGTAACAAAGCTATATTGTGAGAGGAACTTTCAATGAAACGGTTGTTGCCAGAAAAGCTACTTGACGCAAGAATTAACTCTCGTCTCCAATTGGCGGAGGTCATCTCCACCAAAACATGACTTTCCGAGGATCTTGTTTATGAAAAATATCCAAGGATGACTCGCAACATTACGCAACTAGCGTCCTTCCATTGCGCTTTCCGTTGTGAAGATGTATTTTATTAATTCTCCGGCCGACAGTTTCGACATCAGAATGAATGCTGTCCCACGATAATTCAATCAAAACATTTGGAAATCGCCAACGGAGCGGAAAATGCGCCTCAGAAGGCGATCCTATTAAGGAGACGTAGAAAAGTAAGCGAGGAACCGAGAAATACGCAGTCGCTGCAAGCCAGGGAAATGTCCTTGGGCAGAAAGTCATTGCGCAAGACACCTGCATAAGACCGGACCGTTTCCCTATCCCAATAAAGACGTAATAAACGGGGAGAGATTTGCAAAAAAACGCATAAACGAGACTCGCTCAAAATTAAGGCGGACGACGAGCAATAAATCTTTCAGACCAACAACACTACGGAGAAAAACATAAGAAACCAGGTTGCTGTAACTTGTACGAAAAGTATCAAAACGATAAAGCTTTGCGATGCGTGAAATGCAATCTGTTTGTTTAAGGCAGAATTTGAAAAGATCGATTCAGAATAAATAAATTACACAAGCTGTTTCCAGCCGTATCGGTCCTATATTTTACTACAGAAAGGCAGCCATGCCCCACAAGTTGTGATGAACTTTTTTTTTAAGATATACGTACATTGATACGTTGCGAATGAATAGCTAGGAAATGAATGGCACCAGAACTTGTAGGGAATTGTGTTGTGACAAATTGAAATGTTAAAAAAGTGAAATGATGATTCGAATAAAATAAAAGGATAACATTGGAAAACGTATTAGGATACGATTTACCATTTTTCCTTATTTGAAAAGCACAAATTGAGATAATTCAATGCGAGATAGTCGTTACTGTTTTAGCAAAGGTACCGAAAGGAAAAGGAAAGATTCTTCATTTCCTAAATACCATCATGACATCAGTGTATTAAGTTGCACTCTGCTGTTAATTATCAGATACATCTCTCTTACAGATTGCTACAACCGTCATCGTTAATACATTTTAACTCGAAAAAAAAATCGTCCTCGCATAAAACAAAAATAACATACATCTTTTGCTTGTCAGCGCTATTTCTATTGTACCATCTTAATTTACAAAAATCTTCGGAAATAAAATAATGGCTACGTTAATTAGCAGAAATGGAAAATAACCCGTTGCGTAAATATAGCGGATGGTATAAAAATGAACGAATAACCTCCGACTAGCATAAAACTTTGTTACATCTCATCTCAATGACAGTCAAATGAAGGCAGCTCTTGAATTACCGCGAGGAGGGACGAGATCGGGAGAGTAGCTGCAACTCTCGACATTTCACGAATGTTTCCTTATTCATCCCCGGAATAAGGAGGCCACGGACGAAAGATCTCTTCCTAAAAGAGAAGCAAAAAATATCGCCGGAACGAAAGACAACCTTCGATGCAAAGTAACCAAGTTGTTTTCGTGAACGATAGCGATGTCTAGGAAATGTTACACTCCTCTGATAAATATTTCTTACCGCTGTTCAACGAGAGAGAGAGAGAGAGAGAGAGAGAGAGAGAGAGAGGGCGTGATGGAATTTGCTCGCGCTGTTTTGTATATCACACCAAGACAAGAGGAATGGATTACTCGATTGCGTCACGGGCGACTGTCGGCTTGAATCAAAGTTTGAGGTACTGGGAAATGCACAAGAACATTGCCAAGTTGCCTTCTAGACGATGTTGAGAATTAGCGATTGGCATACATTACTTTCTACTTTCAAAACGCTGTGAATTATCTTTCACCTTCTGCATTCTTCAGCAGTGAAACGTCTAACTCAAAAATCCCATTCCGTCGAAACATTTAAAGGTCTTACGCGTAATACCTTCATCACGATATCCATAGAGATTTATTTCTTAATTTTTATCAATGATTATAATTGAAGATTTTAAATCGGAGTATGACCTAATAACGCGGATATTAAATGATCTGATGCTTTTAGCTTTAGAATGATTCACGATGACTAGAAAAAGAAAGACGGTTTGATAGGAAAACTAATTAGATAATCTTGAAGACGGTTGGGGACAATATGATTTCAACGAGAGTAATAGAATAGATAATAATGAGGCCAAATGGCTATTGGGAGGGAATGGATTGCTTAATGTGTGAAATGAGGAAAAGATTCAAGAGTAAATGCAGTTAGTACTAATGTTTCGGAAGGTTTTAATCATTAAAACTAAAAATATAACACTGCTTAAGGAACCACAACAAATGACGAGGATATGATAATTTCTTCTACTTAAGATTTTCGCTTGAAGATCTGCAAAATTTTAATCACTAATTATTTAAAGTGAAACTGAAATAATCTACATAAATAAGCAATTCAACTCCTTCCGATATGAATCCAGAGCCATTCGTAAAATTTCAAATTAATGCCTTCCATACTTAACAATCGCTCAGAATCCGACAATCCACCCTAAGGGTTGCGTTACCTTAAGGATATCATCCAACTCCACACCGGAACTAGCTGATGAGGATCCTCTCCTCCCCATATCCCATGAGTTCCTCCTCCGCAGCGAATCCAATGAATCAGTCGACAGCGTCGACATTCGCCTGCCGCTGCTGCCCCCAGAGTCCCTCCGGGACAAAATCGAATGCGACGGCGACAGCGGAGGAAGCGAGGGCGAAATCGAATCCCTCCGGGAAAATGACAAATCCATGGAAGACGTCGAAGTTCTATTCAGAGAATCTCTTCTTCTCATCACAACTCCAGTGGAATTCAAGAAACATCCCGTGCTGTGCTTCTGGGGCGGCGGAACCGTGGAAGGAATCCTTCCGGAAGAAGCCCTCCTCATGGACCCCATTCCAGTAGGCAATGATGACAATCCTAGGGTAGAATTCCTTCTAGTGTCCGCCACCGTGTCCCTCCTCCGCGGTTCCCTCTTGACAACCACTCCCGGAAGGTGCGGTGTTGACGCAGCGAGAGTATGCCTTCTCATGCTCTGGCTTTCTTGCACCAAAGGCTTATTCTTTTGTTTCGATTCCTTTTCCTCTCCATACCAATGGAGCTGTATGTGTCCTCTAGAATTCCTGGCGAAATACACCGAGGGATGCTGCCCGGGAGCCCCCGTCAGATGCGGCATGGACTCTCTTCTCGGGCCCATCTTCGACAGCGAAGCGGTCGTAGGCTGAGCAAAAGAGGGCGTTTTCCCAATGAAGGGCGCATCGCTCTTGCGGCGCTTCAAACTCGCTGTTGAAGACACCGAGGACCTCCGGTAACCGTGAACCTCGCAGTCGCTCTTGTCCATGCTCTCTTTGATTTCCGGAAAGTTCTCTTTTTCCTCGGTGTGCACTAGCTTCACATCCTTGAACATCTCCTCCAAGAGACGGATCGCCGATGTTTTCCCGCTCATACCGCCGGCGAATGCGCGGAGACTTCAACGCCCGAATAACCACAAGCACCGGAAACTATGAGTAGCTGCGTAATTCTACGAATCGATGACGAGCGGCGCGACGGAAATCCGCATTGCACGTCTACCGCGCGTCTTTGACTGTACTGATTATCAATCTGAAGAGGCTTGAGAGCTTTGGATAGCGACACGTCCGCTTAACAGCTGACGAGTGGTTGACTGTCGGCGTCACTGTGAGAAACAACGAGAGCGGACCTCTCCTCTCTCCCGCCCACCTCCGACCTTCTGCTCCCTCTCTTCCTCAAACCCCACCCACTCCCTCTCCCCTCTCCAGGGTGCCGTTTGGGGGGATAAAAAGAGGGGCGTTCTGCAAAACGCAATACCCCTCGATTACCCTTGGAGGCAGCCGCCATATTTGGAGCGCGGAGAGAAAAACGCCCGAATGGAAGAAGGAGAGGAAACATTGAAGGGGGAAGGTGTCGCCGAAGAAGAGAAGACGGATTGTGGGATGGTCGAAAGAAGATGAAGAAGTAATCTTCCCGGCGGAGTCACGAAAAAGATGAGGGGTGTGACCCTGGTGGTTGGGGTGGTCGAATAATTTCTGTCGAAGTCGTATTTCTGCGATGCTCAGCACGTGCGTGGACACAGAAGCCGATTCGGAGTCAACAGGTTGACGGCTACGTAATAACGATAACGGTTAGAGGGGGAAAATAAGCAGTCAACACAGTTATCTATTGAATAATGCTATCTATTGATCGCATTGTTTCCACACCAATACGTATGACAATAGCGACCATTGTTTCCTATGACTCACTTATACCAAGTTTACTTGCGCGGGTGATTCATTCGAACGAATGATAACTAAACTTGGCATTGATGACGTTAAACCGTAATTTGCAAGACATAAAACTCCTTGTAGCTACGATACTCTATTATTAATCCAAAAATCATTGGCAGATTCTAGGTATTGATTTGCCCGTAATATGTAAGAGTGCTAAGTGCCATTGATGCTTATAATAGTTAAAAGTAAACAACACTCCAAAAACCATAAAATACAAATTGCCCGTAGTATTTAGGATTTCCATTTTCAATCGGCTTTCTATGGTAACGGAAGTTCCACACTTACTCCGTTCTGGAAAATAAATAATGCACTAACAACGGTAAACACTGAACTTTAATTTTCCTATCAGTATTAAAATCTATGAAAAAACGGAGAAGCGACTACTTGAAATGTTATCGTTTATTGAGGAAAAAAGAAAATTTGAAAGAAAAGCGTAGGATTTGATGTATGTACCAGTAAAATTGCGGAAAAAATGCTGAGGTAGCGAATCTCACAAAAATTAAGCATAAATGCATAGTTCAGCAATATTGAAAACGCACTATAATAAGAGGCACTTAAGCTAAAGTTAAACCTATTAAAACCGCGAGGAAGCAGATGTATTTCAGGATTAAAATTTATTACATTTCCATCAGTTATTGAATTTATTAAGACAAATTATTTGAACTGGATCCGAATTAATTGCTACAAAATAGTTATAAAATCAAGATAATCCTTATTGCTTGTGAAACCGCTAAGGGCCGACAAAAAAACTCACAAGAAATAATCGGTACACCTGTAACGGTGAAAGTACAAGACCGCATGAACTCAAACAAGTTATGCGAGACTTAACGAGGGATCTCTTTTTACTCTCAGAAGTAAATGACCTCAGTGGGCTTTAATGAAATCATTCTAAGACGCTGACTCCATCGAGCAGTCTTTCCATCGACAAAAGACGGAACGGGGTCGCTCTGGCTTGCGGAATTGGAGGACAGCAAATGATGCGAAGAAAAGAGATAAACCATCGCGGTCAGACGTGCATCTTTAACTGGAATCTTGCGCGTCATTCATCTCAGCAAAACAACTCTTTGTCTTGGCGCCTTCCCACTTTTTCTCTTCATCCCGTGCTACTCTTTGCCTATCCTTGATGTGTTTCCGCTATCGTATTATTCAGATGATTTACGAGAAGATAACGTAGTATACCGAAGGTCTTCAAGCGCACTTCCCCATTGAGAGAAAAAACAGATATAAAGATCAAGAATGGGTAAGATCAACTCTTTTAGACAAATTTATCAAAGAGTTAGTTAGCGTTACGTTCATCGTTTCCGAAAGGACGGGAATCTTTCTTAAATACTAGTAGAACTTCTGCTATTTCGGCCAATCCGACAATAAGCGTGACATAAGAGAAATAGATGCGAGGAAAAGTCGTTTTATGGACTCATTCTTTTCTACGAACGATACGCAATAACAATGAGGTAAAGAGGTAACTCGAACTCTTGGTGTTTACACCCCCTGACACACACCGAAAGGTGGCTTGCAGGGTATTTACGTAGATGTAGATCAATTGCGACCAGTGCAACGCTAATTAAAATCATGCGAGACAAATATTTTTATTTTATTTTCAAAGGAAATCATGTAAACAGACACACTTCCACAAGTTGAAATAAAAATATATGCCATATAAAGGAATCCAAATCCCACCAAGTAAGGCCAGAGCAATTGATTCTATTGCGCCTTCGTGTTTTTATAATTCAATTATTGAACCAACGATATTTCGTACTTTGAAAATTATATTACTCGCACTATTTCGAATTTTTTCCGAAACAAATTGTGAATGTTAGATGAAAAAAGCAATCCGGTATTGTAATTGGTTCAAGATTAGGTTATATTTTCATAATACAATCAGCATTAGCAAACACTAGTGTTGGTGTTAAAAGGTATACTGTAACAAAGTTGAAGTTATATCCATGAGTATGATAGTGAGGGCACAATCAATGAAATCTATTATATGGGCCAACTTATAATCTTTGAAATGAATTACAATAAATCCACCACGAGAATAACACGTTTTGAGAAAAGGTTCTTGAAAACAACATCTTCGAAAGACAAAAAGCATTCTTACATCATCCTTCGTAGATAAGCAAACACGAATTATTATATTCCCGCAGACTTTCTTTTAAAAATTCCTTATGCGTGCCCACTGAATGCAATGCGATATTAGCCACGTCGAAACTGACAAGGCAATTGATTGCCTTATTTCTTTCGCGACATATTAATTTTAGAAACATTTCTTCACGTTGTCGCTGACGTCGTCCTTGGTCGAATGCAAGGCAAAAAAGGACTCAATCCGTTTTCATTTATCAAGTGAAGACGGCCGGAAAAAAGTAGCCAAAACTTCGTTGGCTGACGAAACGAAGGGCACATAACTTAATGACGAGAATTCAGACAAACGATCGAGAAATATAGAAGTGACAACACATCTCTATGAGAAACCACATCGGGGATGTGGAACCGAAAAAGAAGATGGAAGATTGATACGTGAGAAGGGTGTGGTGCGTTGGAGGAACGTCATTTCCAAACTGGAATGATCAAAGGTAAATAAGAAGATTTCTCAAGGGCTACGACTGAATCACTGCGACTAAAGATCACGTTTATCTAATACAAAGAGTAATCACATATACACTGTACAGATGTAACTGAGAAAGTAATTAAAACGAGTACTTTGAGAAGATATTTTTCATGTCATCTTCCTCATTTCCAACATCACTGAACCATGATCCCGGGAGTATCCTTATTATTTAGAAACATTCATGTGACTGGAAACGGACAAATAGCTTCACGACTTAATCCTCATAGGAAAATCTTCAGTCCACTAGAGACCTTCATTGGAATTCCTAATTCATTGAAAGAAGATTATGTTGGAAAAGATTCCACTACTTTCTGTCTTCCACAATAATTTGAAGGATTACCTTTACTCTCGGGAGAATTAAATGGTTAATTAAGTATAGTAGACGAATGACTACTATTCGTTAGTAATTGATAGCAAGGAGACAGTTCCGCCATCTTAAGCTTTACTTTCATTTTACTTGGGGTTTAATTCTAATTAGAATATAAATTTAAACACTACCTTCCACCACAATTTCAGTAACAAAATACGTCTCACCAGATTCCAGAAACTTTAGAATTAGAACGTCCAGACACTAACATACTGAAGCCTACTTTTAAGTTCCCATAATTCCGTATATCTTACGCTAGCTCGGGTCGACTGCTGAAATACACCAATCAGCAAACCTCGCTCGTCCGCATCATGCACGCATCGCTAAATACATCACGAGATCGTTCTCTCCGTTTCCGAAACGACGGAATTGATTGCACGGTACCCACCCACCCACCGGTAAACCCACGGTACCCTAAGAAACGCGAGATCTTGCGTGGGCAACTTCTTTAAGAGGTCCTTTCATCGATAAAATCGTGAACTTGTTACCGTGGTCCTCATCTCACACATCGAACTTTAGGAAATGGACCACCCTCAATCGCAACACAACGGTGGACCCGTTTCTTTCACCGAACACTTAATTACGAACGTTTTCGCCCTTTCAAAGCGAATGGAGTGATTGGTTATGCTATTTATTTCGGACATCGAGTCCCAGATTTGCGGTC
Source organism: Ladona fulva (assembly GCA_000376725.2). NCBI lineage: Eukaryota > Metazoa > Arthropoda > Insecta > Odonata > Libellulidae > Ladona > Ladona fulva. The sequence goes on from KZ308655.1 coordinate 206,690, forward strand.
AACTTCTTACGAAACGGATTGCTGGGACAATGAACGGGGTGGAGTCCACGATAAACTCCCGGAAATGTTTGGACGGTATCGAAGGCCTTCAAATATGGGCTGGATAGTACATTATAGATGAGCTGCAGGACACATTATTTTATGCCGTCTATTTTATAGGCCGAATGTGACAGAAATGGGCCGATAGCCAGTGTTGACGGCGCTTGTCTTATGGAGAGGGAAGAGGCCGTAAAGGTACTGAAGCTACAGTTTTAGACGGCGAGGCTTTATGGTGAAACTCTTCCTTCCTTTAATATTCGATAGTGACAACTAAACACTGAATCGGAGGAAAAACTGATAACGACGGCAACTGTTTTAGCTCCTTTGATTTTCCACGTCTTTGGCTGGAAATTGCGTAAAGGCGCTTTCTTCGAGGCGATGCGCAGTGATGAATCAAGAGAGTGTAAATATTACAAGTATCCGGTTTTCCCTTCTTAAATGGAAAATATGCAATGGAATCCAAATGATCCTCATATTGGTCATCAATGCACATTGCGTGGGGAAATTTTGAATTTTTTTTCTAAAAAAGACACAAAATCATCAATCACAATCCAACTTTGCAAAGATGCAAAAGGAGATGGACATTCGTAGAATTAGTTTGATGGCACTTGAAAAATAATGGGCGCACGCTTAGGCATGTAAGTACCAAGCTAGGAAGGAAAAAAAGTAAGCAAATTTTGTGTTTAAGGATCGTGTAAACTCTCTACAACTAGAGTTCTAACTACTCTCAGACTGAAATGAAGTCTCTAATATAAAAGGGAGGAAATACTAGGGGGAGAGATTTCATAACTAATGTATTCATTGAAAAATAATAAATTGTTAAAGAATTAAATAAAAAATAATCCAAACAAATAAATACATTTATATTCCATTGCCCTTCTAGACGTAATCCGATTTTGAAAGTCTCCATCAGCCCGGAAATTGGACTACTTTAGAATTAATGCAATTTCGCAGTTATTTGATACTTGCTATAGTTCTCTGAAAATAATAATACACAAAGTCAAGAAGCTTTTGAAACTTGGGAGCGTGGAGAAACGAATTTTTAATTTCATACAAAGTAATGTAGGTAATACAATTTATGTAATATAATTTATGGAATGTAATTTATGCAATCTAATTTACGTAATGCAATTCACTAAAACTCATTTTAATACTCCGATTGTAATCAAAGGAAAGAGGAGTGACAGTGAGTGCGTTTTTTTTCTTACATTTTGTTTAACTTGTAAACACTTATTATACACTTTTGTTTTTGGACAAGTCACCAATTCGGCACAGAGTTTACTTCTGTGCAACTGAATGTAATTGTAACGAAATAAATTACTATTATAACAGCGTGGCCGCTACTCTTTTCTAGACTCCAACGAATCAGCGAATTCGACGGAATCGGATTCACACGGCATTATTCCCTGATAACACACACTATGACAAGCGATGATTACGTTAGATAGACAAAAGTGGAGAAACCAATCGTCATAGTGAGACTAGTTTATAATATACGAGTTACATTTGTTAGCTATCGATAAAGAGATGTTTATAATGGATGTCCGAACGACACTTACAACCAACAACCAAGATTTTCCACGCCGGAAATCTAGATTTTGGGGACAAAGTATCCCACTCGCAATTCGGAATTCGCGCGGGACACGGTCCACATCCGTGATAAACATCGTTTCTGGGACCCCTATTAAAGATTCCATAGCGGAAAAGATAGTTGACTGCCCATCAAGCGTTCGCTCTTTTTCGCTAAGAGGTCACACGTGGGCGTCACCGCGCTGAAAAGAACCAGTGCGCCCACCCTTATGGTACGTTGAGCCCCCACTTGCTCTCCCCACGCCCTTGCAAGGGAGGGGCATTTTAATGATCTTCCCTACCAAAAACTTCCCGGCGACCTACGCGTTGACCTATCCTAGAACGGAAGAAGAAACTTAGTGCACTTGGAACCTGAGGCAAAAACCATTTTCCTCATTCGAGGAAAACGTTTATTTTCCGAGGAAATTGAACAGAAATATGGCAAACGTATGACGTCGATAGAGCTAAAGGAAATGTAAGAAATAAGATCTAATTTGGGGTATTTCTCCATAAGACCATCACTGTCATCCAAAACAAGTTACCAACAAGTATGACGAGCTTACGTCCGGTTACATCCGGAGCAGTCCTGTAAACGAAACTTCTCTTCAGTCATGATCTACGAAAAAGTAGTCCTGCTTGAGAGCCTTCAACATTAAAAGATTTTAGATTTCCTTTAAAAGAATTTGCGCATCTCTTACATCATAATACAAAGGATCCTAATGTAAAGGAGCACTCATTTTGCTGTTGACAAATCACAAAAGGATTAAGGGATGGCCTGGTAGGGTAATGTACAGCGGAGACATTATTGTTATAACTTTTACGTTTACTTTTACCATTACGTCAAAATATATCATTGGATTGACCGCCACTCTTATTTGTAAATTAATAGAGAATTGCAAAGAAATTAGATCTCTCCACGCCGGAATAATAGCTTGTAATAGTGTCCATGATTACTCCTCCTTTATCTCGGAAGGAATCTCCCTGAGGCATTCATTTAAGAATAAGATTTTCTCCTGAGTTAGGGGAAGAGCCCTGAGGGAGAGAAACTCCGCAGGGAGGCTGTGGAATGGGAGCTGCCCCTTCTGCACCCTTTACCTCTCGGATATCGGCGTGGGAGGTCTCCTTTCTTCCCACATCTCTATCTTATGCGCCGCGCTAACGGTACGAAAGTAATCTGGAGAATCCTTTCGGCGCCGATGGAAGGAAATCTTCTGGCGCGCGAAATAACTGGGAAAAAATAAGAGAACTTCTCTCACAGGGATTTAAACGGTTTAAAGACTGCAAACAAAGAGAATGGGATGAACATGTTTGCTTTGAGTCAATAGGGAATGTGTACACAGAGGGAAAAATCAAAGGAGTCGAATGAATGCTAAACATTTGAGTGGTTGATGTAGTTTATATATGTAGTATGTCTCTCCTTATTGGTGACAATAATGATATAAAATTAGGATTGCTGTGTTTCCTTATCACTAATGATTCCTTATCAAGTCAGTAACCTTGAGCCAAGTATGTCATTTTCCTAATTCGTGCTCTTTTCTAAATTCATTACTTCACGCTTTGAGATATTTCATGGAGCTGATATTACCCCTTAGTACTAACGAGATTAGTTACGCCACTGACTAGTACGCCCCTTAACTAGGGAAGGAGAAGGCAAATTTGTAAATAATTCATCAAAAATTATCAGCATGATTGTTCTTTATGCTATGATAATTAAAGTAAGTGAGAGCATAATATTTTAATTTTTAGGGTTTATTCAAAACAAGATAGAACAAGAAGCTTGATTCACTAAAATCATCGAGCTTTACTATAGAAGTTCTACGAAACTTTCAGGAAATTATTATTATTTACCAGAAGCTCTTGGCATAGATGCAATGGCCAAGGCGTCGGACTGATTCTATTAAACTGACCGAGTGCATGAATTCAAAATTAGGTATTTTCACAGTAAAAAAATACAAAAATTATTATAAATATGGTTTCTTGTTTACGTTTTACAATTACATACGTTAAAGTTTCAAATATTTACCATGGAATAGAACGAGGACGTGATCCTGCCAAGGACGTGAAAAAACAAAGTACGCTCCCCTTCTTTATGCTATAGATTTGTTTTTATCGTGCCTAATTCAAATAGATAGAGAATGAAACAATATTTGAAGATGAAAATAGGTCAATATTTCTTCGATGAAATTTAATTTTAAGAATCACGAAATATAAAGGGCGCATTAGACGTAAAATGAGAAGCATATCATAGTATCGGATATTATGCAGAATACAAAGAACTTTTTAGGCACATCACTTGCGTCGAAAGGGAAAAAAGGAGGTGTGTACTCAAACGGGTATATAAAAAGTGAGATATTCCCGAAACGTAATATTTTTCGACAATTACAGTGGCGAACTTAATCGGGGGTTTAGTAGACGCGATCCCTTCTTAAAACCCGGACACTTCGTCTGCGATTCCCTTTAAAGCAGGGGCCAACAAAGGTTCTTCTGTTCGTAGGAACTCAACCCCTCCCCCGCATCCTACGACTCGCTATCTCCTCGCGAACAAAATTTATCTCCCTCATTTCCGCGATATCTCCGACTCCCTTTAATTTCCTTTCTACTCGAGGAAATTTCGAGGGCCTCAAAGCGCGCCTTTTTGGGAGGAAACCTTTTTGATGACTTAATGCTGCGCTGATACTGTGATTTTCCTCGACCGAAATCGGGTTTAACTCGAGTGATTCAGTGTTGGGTTTCTTGAGAAAGGGAAACTCGCTCTGTAAACATTTGCGGGATACTTGAATTCATGTTCGAGAGGCTAATTTTAGAGATAAAATCAACAATCGATCGCGAGTTATTCTTAAGTCTCGGTGAAATTGAATCATTTAGAATTTAGCTCAGGGCATGATACGGTCGATTGAATCGAATGTACATTTCCAATAAAAGCGATTATCCTCCATGGCGATCTGCCAGCTCCAATTCGCAGAAATGGCAATGGATTGTTTGTGGCGGCAGCAGACTTTTTGCGTAGTTGAATGCGTCGTTACGAAGCTCTTTATCACCGAAAATGCGAGAAAAAATACATTTGGTTGGGATGTGTGCTTGAAGGCGGTCGAATTTTTTCGAAGAATTGAAAATCTAGATTAATGCGAGTTTATTAATATTATGAAACCCACCGTTGAAATATACGTAATTGTAAAATTCACACAAATGACTATTCCAGAAAAATATATAATATATCTCTATCTCAACAGCAGGAGTGTCAGAGCTATTGCCTACAGTGGATCGCGTTGTATCCACCGAATACTCCGTGGGATGAATGTAATTCGCAACATGATTAAAAAATTATGACAAGAAGAAATTACCCTTTTTTCTACAAAGATCGATGCTCTGTTAAAAATACATCTCATGAAGGGGTACATCGAAAATGAATCATTTTCAATTACTGGGATACAATACAATGATAATTTTACAACTTTTCCCAATGTTGAGTTCCAAACGTTTAAGGGATCTTACAAAAAGGAATTAAAACACCTCTGATCACATTTCATCAACAAGATATTGATGTCTAAGAGAAGATGTCATCAGCCATGACAAAGCAACATACTTGGACGATTCCACAGCCGACTGTCTAATTTAAGTAGCAAATTCCAAATACATAATTCACTTAATTGACATCGATGCTTGTACCGATTGGTCATAAATTTTCAAGTAAACCGCGTATATCTCTTAAAAATGTAATAAAAAATTTCACCATATAAACCCAAAGAAAAGGGGAATTTATGTATCGCATTATCTTATGCTTCGTTTTCATTAAACACGCACTGGAAAGCAGACGCTATACCAAACTTATTGAATTTAATTTCCATAGTAAATAACTGATTGTTTTAACCTCAAAATGGTGGTACTGATTTGGATCTTATACGAACCCCATTTTGGGCTCCTGGCACATCATAATTTACAATGATATATTTTCTTCTTGTAGATATAACGTCCGATAACTGCAAACATTTGGGAGCTGCATTGAACAGAAATACTGCAATTGTAAAATACGTCATAACGCAGACAAGAGACTTTTGTCTACCTGCAGCGAAAAATTATTAAATGAATAAATAATATATTTTTGACAAAATGAAAGAGTATAAAACTTTATCATATTCATTATTTATGGTGATGAGATGTATAGTTAGGGTTCTCGGATATCCAAGAGGGCAACTCGTTCGACTTCGCCGAAAGTGGTCCCAGGTTCGAGTCCCGGTGGTGGGTCTTCGTACGAAATGACCTAAGCTGTCGAAGAACTTTAAACAATACTACTACTACGTACCCCAATAACTAGCTCAGAACGATTACTGGGCCCTGGGTTCCATGAGATAATGTACTAATTAACATTTACTCATTAGAGTTGGCTGACAGAGGTCATACGATGTTGATATTACCAAAAGTCTAATCATAACATAATGATTTAGATGGTACTGGTGTTCTCCTTTCCTGTAGCTAATCATAACAGGTGAATAATACTGAATTACTTCTACCACTACGTCGATTTGCGCAGACATTAAGCACATGACGTTCCGCTGGCAGATGAAAGCCACGTATGTCGACAAACGAAAAGGATCGAAAGAATGACGCAAATGCGTACGAAAACGGCCGTCTCTGGTCCACCAATAAAGGCGAAGCGAACTAAAGAAGTGCCCCGAGAATGGGTCGCGAGGCCTTGCCAAGAATAGACCCCTTATGGAAGTGAAGCAGTGGGAGAACGACATGTCTCCAGAAGGCCTCTGGACGCCCCTCCATAACCCTTTAGGAGGAAAACTGGCCATTAAGTGAATGTTTTGACGGAGACGCAATCGGCTAACGAGATGTGTGGCGAAATCTGACAAGTGCGAAATCATGGAAATATATCGAAAATTTCAGTTGAAGAAACTGATGACACGATCGATATATTTCAACATAATGTATCGATACAACAAAATGTATCGATTTACTTAAAAAATGGAAATATTTAGTTACAAGGCATTCGCGCTCGAAAGGCGTTTCAGGTAATTAGGACAAGCAAGTCGATAAACAACTCTTAAAAAAGTCGAGGGAAAGAAGAAGTAAAGTTTTTTTGGTGTTTACAGGGTGATAAATACAAGGCAGCGATACTTCGGAGAACCCGATGACGTACGCCGCTGGCCACACGCCCGCGCGCGCGAGAGCTTCCTTCCACCTTGCAGAACCCACTTCCCCCTTTCGCGAAACGTTAGCAACAAGTTACGCGAGAATATGCCCACGTGTTTTTCCTGCTTTCCGGATCTCCTTGAAACGGCAGTTTTAACATATTTTGAACAGGAACTTTGGGATGTAGTCCAGCGCGTGGGAGTTTGACATTTTGTTGTGTGGCTCTTTTTAACTCTCAAAAAATCCGATGAGGAAGAGTCGAGGAAATTTTCTAACATTTTCTTAGCATAAGATTAATGATGCGCGATGGAATTTATTAAAAAGGATATCAACGAAGATCACGGGGTTAAAACATGAGGATGAAGCTCGCTACTGATAAGAAATTGTCGAACCTTACAGAACTCCTGAAAAAAGCATTTTTACTCGCTACGCCTGAATGTTTTACTCTGCGCATTGGGCACAAAATGAAAATAAAATTTTCATACAAAAACAGTAGGTACATAGAGAATCGATAAATATTACACTTATTAAAAGCTATCATATGAAGTTTACCTGAAATATCGTCCATTTCAGTGATCAAGCAGCTGAAATCTTTAATTTGCAAATGTTTATAAATCCGTATACCTACATCGTACATTAGCTAGGCGTCACATGATAAAAGTATATTTTTCCATGATGGTTACAGATGGGGACTGATAAAAGAGCATTAGCAATACTTCAGTAGAAATTCAAGCAAAAATCATAACTAAAATGCGAAGGACCAAGGAATTTTCGACGAAAGGTAAAGCTGAACTTATTTTAATACCACAATGATAGCTCTAATTCTCATTAAAATTCTCATCCTATTTACTCTACATTTATCCGATTGAACTGAAACCATTGCTAAATCAAAGGTACACAATGCACGTAAATTATTTCCAGGTATCAATATTTACTTCAGAACTTCGCCACAATCTGAACAGAATGTTATGATCGGCCTTCTACAATCGACTCCGGAGACATTTTAATGGAATAGGACGTACTTTAATAATTAATTTCCTTGAAAACTTATAAGACTTCATAAGAGAAGACTTTTGGGGTCGAAAGAAAGTTTCATCAAAAAGATTATCATTTAAATGGAAAATAAACAACAATTAACAGAAGAGGTCCACGAGGTTAATTTATTGGCGACAAAAAATCCAAGAATGCGCAGTTTCAAAAAGTCCAGGAGAGGAAAGGAAAGCACCCGAGACTGTTTAGAGATAATTTCGAAAATTTCCTTCCGAAAGTAAATTTGCCTTTCAAAACACTCAAAAAAGAAGAAAACTTCGCAGACAGTTGAGAGGGAAAAAAGCAAGAGAATAAATTATGGTAAAATTTTAAATTTAACAAATCTTAGACTGTCTTTATTATGAAGCCAGACGTATTTTCAAGAGTTGAAGATTATTCTTATTTAGTAATTGAATTTTAAGAAATATTACAACTTTGCCAAAGAGAGGTTTTATACCAAAAGGGTGAGTGACGCCTGAACGATTGGTAGTAATACAACGAAGAAACCATTCCGTGACTTGAACTCTGCTAAATCATTCAACATCAAACACTCTAATTAAACGAATTAAACTGTTTATTTTCATTACTAAGTCAATCCACTTCTACTAAAAAACCGACACAAATTCGCTAAACTAATCATGGTAGATACAAGAGAAATTTTTTAAACTTGGGTTCTCTGAATCACTAATTTTCTTCGAATCGGAAACAGCGATTTGAAAACGAATCGAATGCGGAATGAACATCGGACGATTACTTTTCTAATACAATAACCACATATAAGCCTTTTCAGCGTTTACTATACGTATTTTCACATTGTAGTAAAACTGATTAATGCTTTAAATCTTTTTGCGTGAGCCTCAATTAAAGGAGGATTTTACATGGATTTAATTAGGATCATGAACTAAATTGAAATCTATCAAATTAAATCATAATTTCTCGTATTAATAATTGATCTTCAAATCTTCGAACAGAAAGCCAATTATAGTATCAATCCAATCCGAATCCCTACCAATTATTCGAAAACGAATAGAATCTCGAAGCTTCGCTGGTCCTTAATTTAAACGTCACTAATTTCCGGGTACGAACTCGTACGACTTCACTTCAGTGAAGAATGCAGATTATATTAACAGACACACCGGCGACGTAGTTATGAAATCATGCACCAACATATTTCGCAACTAATCCCATTATGCAAAAGAAAACAGTTCGATAAAATGGTAGGTTTGACCTTGAAACCAAATGGGTAAATATAAACTAACTTCTAAAAGAAACAACAGGATATGATGACGATAAACGAGGACATTAAAATGCTGAGTAGATATAAAGGAAAAGACTGCTACATTCTCAAAGATACTGATACATATTTAGTACTAATTGTCAGATAATATGCTGATGTGTGAAGACATGATGTGTAACTAAAGATATTTTCTTATGTTATCTGTAGTTGGAGGCAACATAGGAATAGATTCCGTTGACTGAGTCAGGGTGTATTGATGTAATAATCAGAGTAGCTTATTACCAAGTTATACCATAATTGCATTTTTTAAATAGTAGTAACTTTCATGCAATTAATAGCTATGCTCTTAGAAAATGCGGGTTTCAAGTTTACCACACACATTCATTTCCAGATGGCCGCTCGGCTATAACGGGTCGAGTAAATAAAATGGCATGGAGTCTTCAGCTTTCATATAATTACTTTATGTGAGTTTATTTACATTTGATCTTACGCTTATAAAAAGGGTAAATTTAACTACCCAGCGAAAGAAGATATTTATAGAAAAGTAACTATATTTATTCCTGTAATGAAAACAGCAATGCCACAATGCATCTATTTTATTAATTATTATTTACGAGCACAAATGTTCCCAAACAGGACAAATCCGACAAACAAGGACTCGAACCCATGACCTTGGAGGTTGGAGCGCTAGCACGCTAACCACTCCGCCACCGCAGCAGGTGACATTAACGAGTACGAATTATTAACCTTAAGAAAATAAATTTAGAAATTATATCCCCAAGAGCAAAATCTAATTTACACTGATTAAACATTAAAGGGTGAAACGGAAACATTAAGAAATCCAGCCCCAGCCATCTAGGATAAGGGGCCTTCGCCTGTACGGGAAAACTGCGCGATAGGAAGAGGTCTCCGTGGTGGATGCGCAGTCTTGAAAGCAGTGATAAGGGGAGTCATTTCCAGGAGAAATAGGATGGGGTAAGTACCCAGCATTACATGAATATGTTCCCATGAAATTTAAAAACGAGTGCGGCATCTTCTGGAAAATAGCAAACTAGAACTTCCTGGCTGTTGAGGTCAGTAGAAAGCAGAGTAAAGCGATAAAAATGATCGTGGGCGAGTTAAAATGAAAGCTCAAAAGGCGGGGGATGTGTAACGACTACTTTAAGGAATTAGCGAGTGTCGTGAAGAATTTCGAAACGATATGTATACACAAATTACATGACTTTGGGAGGAAATGCGATAAAAGTTATGAAACAGTGCCTTAAATGGAATTCCTCCTTTGCTAAATGTCACATCATTTATGTAAATAACGGCCTAAATAATAATAAATATAATTTTATGTACGTATCAATAACTCGTATTCACGTCCGGGGTATGAAGTTAATCAACTCGTTTACTTTAAACCTCCTCTCAGTACTTGCACAATCATCTAGATTTCATTCTTATCTTAGTAATGCCATTCAACATATTCAAACAGCTTCTTCTCGGTCTTCCTCTCTCTTTAAAACCGCTTCCGTATATTTTAAGTTAAATATTTGTGCACATATACCACAGATCTGTGTATAACATACAACATTATTTCAAGAGGGAAATTTCGGTAAAAAATTTAAATTTAGTACTCAAGGAATGGAGATCAGAAGTTATTAGATGATTTATATGCAAGGTTTCTGATACTCGTAGCATTTATATCTTTTAAAAATAAGATTTAATTCAATGTACTGAAACGAAATAGGAGAAGATGGATAAAATGAGCTTTATTCAATTGAATTTAAATAAAAAAAGATGTATACACGTATGACTTGTAGATTCTGAGCACTTAATTTTCGAAAATAAACCGCGTTTTTCCGCCGATAAACGCGGAAAATTATTTTAAACGTCTATAAAACAAAAGACGTACATGGGAAACCTTCCTACTATCCCGAAACTGAAAATGGAGAGAGAGAAATAAGTTCACTATTAAAATGAATACAGTCCAGGGAGATCTGGTGGAACTTCATAACGATGAAAGTATTTATTTCAATACGTGTACAGGTAAGTCCACAACTGGACACAATGTGGACTTACCTGTACACGTATTGAAATAAATAAGTTCACTATTCACCTACAGCAGCTTTTGAGGAATGCTCAAGGTTAAATTCTTTCATACATTCTCACAGTGAAAAGTATTCTTACGTACAAAAATTGACAAAAAAAATCTACATGTAGTTTAAGTAAGCACCTCCACTTTTCCAGAGTACTCTAAATAATGGAAAGGAAGTTTCACTCCGTAAGGTACGATAAAATGCATGGAGTGACTAGATTTACTTCAGCTGATTTCGCTGCTTTATTTGAATGATAAAGACGTGCATCACGGCGTTTATGAGATCACAGGCATTAGAGGAACTCACACATTCCCATACCAACATCCACGTTGAAGTAGTAAACGAGAATATCGAGGTGAAATTCCCACTCGAGATCGCACGAACGAATTCGCAATGGAACGTGGCTTCTCCAAAAGGGTAAAATTACTTCAGCCGAGTAAAAACCATCCCACGACGCTGTGGATGACGAATACTGCCTCTCTATAATCGTCTGACACGTGCAACTTGAGATTACTTTCATGAGTATAGTGAAGATGGATACGAGATTACACAATCTTCTTTCTTAAAACTACATGAGAAAGAGTGGTTCGATATGATGTCAACCACGCGCAAAAGAGCACAATGAAAAGAAACTTAATATACCATTAAATAAATATTAATTGATGGCAAATGGTACAACGATGCCCTTGAATTTATATCCGTCTACTAAAGCAAGGTTAGAAATATGTTAAACAAATTTTGACGGCAAATAACACAGCTTCAATTCAAGCTTAAAACACTTTCATACGGTGTGTTTTTCTGTATGGGTGAGAAACATGGACGGAACAACGAGTCCAAAATCAAACCTCAAAATAATGTGCTCTTGCCGTCCAGCAAATCTTTGAAAACCGAGTGTTTTTCTGTATGGGTGAGAAACATGGACTGAACAACGAGTCAAAAATCAAACCACTAAAGAATGCGCTCTTGACGTCCAGCACATCTTTTAAAACCTAGTGTTTTTCTGTATGGGTGAGAAACATGGACTGAACAACGAGCCAAAAATTAAGCAACTAAAGAGATGTGCTAATTACGTCCAATAAATCTTTAAAAACTTACAACATAAATAACAGCAGAAAAATGAAAAACTCCTAGTGTTCTTGATGGAAAAATTAATTTATATTATACTGAAACAATAAAAATACCACAATCAATAGTAGCCGCATTCACTGTGTGGAATACCATAACTGGAAGAAACTAAACACATCAGAACCCGATGATGACTCTTGGCAGTTGAAACTGGTCGTTTGTTATCATACCTGGTGGGATTCTTACAGTTTCATATCTTCCAGATAAAACTAGTACATTATTCCGCGTTCTTTCCTTCTCTATTTTCAGGCTACTCTAACTAACAAGGATTGATAAGTATATAATGCAATGACGAAGATGATTATTTATGACAGCGATTATTCGACGAGGGCATTTGGCTGAAATTATCATCTGAAGTTATTAGTTAATCTAGATATACTACAGTTATTTTAAGGTGTTATGTATATTAATGGTGTAATGATATTTTTTTATTTAAAGATGTGTTTAATTTAGTAATTTTTAGTGTTTTTCCAACATGCATTTTGAAATTTCCTTTGTTTTTAATTAAAAAATTTCCTATGCTTTATGAAGTACAAACGTTTTTATTATAAATTAATTTTTTTTTCTTCTGTGTTTTCGCGGGTTTTCTTCACCCATTATAGTTGAGAAGTTTTTCCGCAACGTGGGTTTTTTCTACGTAAGCAAAGATTTTTCCCCACACTCATTCGTTTTTAGTAAAATATCGGTAAAAATTATAACAAAATACGAGTTTAGGTGGAGGAGAGGCCCAATTGGACCTAAATTCGCCAATAAAGGGTTCACCTAAATATCTATATACACTAGGGGGATCCTCAGCTTCAGTTATGCGATATTATTGTCGTAATTCTTTAATCAAGTTAATCATTTTCCATTTTTATGAAAAAGTTTACGTCATGGTGTATTCCAATTAAAGGCTAGATAAAATTTCAATTCCAAAACCAAACGTAAGATTTACAAAAACATATAATCAATATGATTCGAGCTTACTTCGTGGAACGTCATTTAATAAATGTGAAACAATGAACTTCGTATTTTCCACACTATTTTATTAACCGACGGGTTTCGGCCTTCCAGTCATCATCAGGTGCAAGGCCGAAACCGGTCGGTTAATGAAATTGCATGGAATACGAAGTACATTGCTTCTCATTTATTTACAAACACACACTACTGATGATAGAAAACTAATTACAAAAGACGGTGTCGGCGGTAAAACGATGAAACGAACAAGGGCCCGCGAGACCAAAATAACTGAAAACCAAAGTCCTGGATACACTGAAACCAATTCCTTCTTCAGACCTTTAACACTCGACCACCCCGCAGAACATAAAAACGGCATGAATTTCCGGACCAAGATTTCTCAGATATTTCCGCTAGGAAAACCCAAGGACCAAAAACGAGCAACCATGCATCAAAAGGCATGAGTTCCTAACACAAAAGATGTATCCGAACGACTATACGGCTTCAGAGGAGCTCACGTCTGAGTGGCACTCTACTAAGTGTCACGATAGCATCCACGCTAACATCGCTCGCAGATTCGTCAACGTTCGGAGCCTATATATGGCCGTCCCTTTGACGTTGACCCGTGACACATCCATCTGCGACCCCTCCACCACCCACAGTCACCACCGAAGCTGTCTTCCTGCATCCATCAGTCGCACAAGCGCCACTTCGAAGCACTCCTTCAAAAGGGAGTCAATTAAATGTTGCGAGCGAAGCGTATCTTTCTGTCCGGGATTCGCGACGTGTGAAATATTGGCAGCTATGGAGTTGAAGGGTTTCTAATGACATTTTTACAGCTGATCGTTAAATAAAAAGTGGACGCTTCGAAAGAAAACTCTTGACGCGATGTCGTTATGAACGAGTGACTCGGTAAAAATTTCTGTAGATTCAGAGAAAAATGTAGTCAAACTCTTAAATTTCCCGAAAAGGAAATGGTAAAGATATTAGATAAGATGCAAAAACTTGTTTCCTAAAATTTAAAAGTAATCATTAAATTAATTATGTATTACTTCGAAATATCAAATTATAAAATGATTTCTTTTTAACGGATTCTATTTGATAATTTTTCGTACCATCTTTTCCACATTTTTTTGCACATCTTTTTCATTTTTTCCATTCCTTTACTTGATCATCAATTCCATTTGGTAATTTTCAATCAAGTCTCCGCTAATTTTTATTTACAGTGGAATCATTCATATTTGATACTCTGGAATTTTAGCAAATTTATTCACTTTGAAGAGGACCATTTCCGCCTTCATCATCCAATTTGTTTGATTTCTAAAATAAAAAATAAAAATATTCAGTTTTACCATGTACTACATCATTTCAACGACATGCTACCTTCGCCACATCTCAGCTAACACTATAAATAGGTTTTTCACTTTCGAAGCGAGCATTTATCTGCGGTGAGCACTGCAATCCAAACTTCACTTACTTTATGACACCCATAATTAAATTTTTTCCTATTTTCCCCATTTAAATTGGATTTATTTTAGGACCTCTTATCATCGGATTAAATGGAAGAGTAGAATCTTTAGCATCAATTTCCCCCCAATCACGATCTTGTTTATTTTTCTTAATCACGTAAAATATTACGTGCTGTGATGATTGGATGGGAGATCAATCTTTCAATAAGATGCCAACCTGTGAATTCCTCAAAGAAAAAGGCTAAAGCACGTTAAGGCGTGCACCTAGGAACGATGCCGAGAAAAAACGACATGAAAAAGACGAAGATTCCAGGTTTGAGTCCCAATCCCGTCAGACTTTTTTCACGTCCGCTTTTCCTTGTGATGTAAATCGCTAGATGAAAAACGTTTGCCCCAGATACATAAAATTAAACTCTCTTTCCTTAATAAATTTTCCTTTCCGCAACATAATACAAACCCATTTGCTCGTTGAGCTAAACGAGGTGATCTCGCATCCTTTGTCTATAAAGATAGCAATTCTAATAACCCGAGCGCCTCATCAACTTATCTTTCAGAAGAGCGAGACAATGAGGGTAGGGTAAACGTTCAAGGATCACCCCTCTGCAGCAAACTTGACTCGGATGCACATTCAGCAGCAACAAACTCCTCCACCTTCACACGCTATTGATTTTCAACTCACGATTTAACCTTTGGAGCAGACGACGTGTTTTCGTAATATAGCGCCGCGAGGGATTCCACGGAGCAATTAACCCGTTGTAGAAGCATTCCACCGTCACTTCTGCGGTAGTGTAATCGGTTGAACTCGATACAATTGGAATAAAGTCTACCTAACTTTAAACAAAATAAAACCACTGATGATCTGGATCATTCCGACCCAGATTATTTCGACGTAGAATAGGCTGGGCTCTTCTAGCGTGAAGTTTATTCCTGAGCGAACTTAAACAAACGAAAATTCAACCGTGAAATGTGAATTCAAGCGTTAAATGAAATAAAATGACCACTAAACGGGAGCATAATTTCGGAAAACCTAAATGAGTAAGTTTTTGCTGGGCAAAATATTATAAAAATAAATGCAATAGAACATTGAAGATATTTTCAGAAATTTCGCCTGGAGTAGGAAGACTTTCTTCTGAGGTTTGGTTATAGTCACTATCATACCCGGAGGAATACTTTGATCAGTGGTTCTAATACCCATCCAGTGATTCTAATGTCTTTATATTAATCCATATTAAGAAGTTAATTTGATTATGTATGCATATATCTTTTGAAAATTCGGGATAGTACCTAATTTATAATGGTACAGTAATCTACCAAATTTGTGACATTAAATTAATCATCATCACCACCTTTCTTTCCAGGTTTAGGCATATACTACTTCTCACTGAAGGCTTATGCTCAAAATCCTTTCAGGAATCCTTTCTAGAGGCATGCATATGTTCTTTCAATCTTTCTTTATAATTTACTACTATTTCTGTCTCTAGGTGCAATTCTAATTTCAGCCTTGCGTCATCATATTTTTATGTGGTCAACACGTTTACGGCCCTTCACAAGGAATAACATGGAGCATTTAAAGTCAATGATTCGCATCTGAAACAAATTAAACAATTATTTTCGCAATACGGATATCGGGACAAAGGTCACTTTGTGGTCAAAATATTGAGGTATTATCGAAAGCAGTTGCTAAACAATCATCAACAAAGTTTAAATGAACATGTTATCCTAGATAAAATTTCTAGTTCATGAAATCCGATATACAGTCGGCGATTAAAACGTTTTAAGATATCTTTGAGAAAATCCTAACGCCGACATCGGTTCACTCCAACTAATACAAAGTTCAGTAAATGCTGTAAGAGATGCAAAATGAGATAGTAAGGTGCAGCTCGATCTCATGCTTATCTCACGAGGCGCTTGTCACGAAAGAATATCCAGACGTTATCCAGAGAGACCGCATTTCAAACGCGAAACGATTCCTTCCCTAACCAGTGCGTGCGGAAAATTGGGGGGAGCCCCCTTTACCTGTATTTCATAACACGAAACAGAAAGGGGCCCTTACGTAATTTCGACTACGAGATCGAAATTTCGATGAAACTGAGTGCCTTCATTAGCTTTCGCGGAAAATCACCCAAATTCAATTCTATTTTATCCAATTTGGGAAATCCTTATTAAGGGAATTCTCACGGAGCGGAATTCTACACATTGTTCGCTTCTCTTCCTTAGAGCCCAAGAGCTAAATAAAAAATGTCAAGATGGTAGAAAACTCAAAGATAGGTTACGATTTTTACCTTTTTCAGTCACAGTTCTGCAACAGAATCCAGAAGTTAATACGTAAGAATTGGTGATGTCAAGTCGCTATTTTTCACACTTGTTATTCCTTGGGATATAGCCGCACGGCTCTTCCGTGCTTAGTAATTTATCTTTCCTTAATCCTAATGATTTCATTTGGGGAGTTACCCCATCAGACAGCTTTTGTGATTTGTGTCTCCCTGAGAACCATCTAGCGGTAGTTTGAGCCAATAAGTGGAGGCTACTCGCTTTGCTCACAAAAGCTTTCCCAAACAGTGGAAGAGATGCGGCACGGTAGTTCAATAGTTAGAGCACCTTCCCTGAATGTGGTAATGCTGGGTTCGAGTCCCAGTCATGTCGCTGTTTTTCACACCTTTTATTCTTTACGTACGTAAATTTCGATGGTGCAAGGTAAGGAAAATAGATATCCTTATTCTGGGGAGTTTCCCTATACCTCTACACGCATAGGTGTGAAACATGGACCGTAAGAAAGAAGCTCAGGAGAAGAGATCGGATGCCTTTGAGCATTGGGTTCAGCATGGGAACAAAGTAGTAAGCTGGGTTATAGGAAAAGGCAAGAGGAAAAGATGGTGATAGTGAGAGAGGAAATGGGTTTTAATCGATGAAATAAAACGGAGCCGTAGGAAATGGGCGAGTCAGTCACGTATCGAGCGGAGATGGATTGCTACCGGAAGTAGTTAAAGAGGGAAAAGACAAAGGGTAAGACAAAGACGAAATGCTCTTGATGACATGAAGGGAGGAGATAGCACAAAATGAAGTAAAGTTGAGTTGCGCTGAATGTAGAATCGTAGGGCATCGTACGAAGAGTGCGTAAGTTAGAAAACCGAATATCTATGACAGTAAATAATTCACATAGGTTTCCTACCTTTCGGTAGGTTCATGTGCCTTCACACTGCATATATTCCGAGCCATTTCCTTCGTTTATTGATAACCCCCCACTCTTTGTGTAATCTAACATCATTTGCCTTTGTCTTCCTCTATATCTTTTCCCTCACCGTCCACTTTCAGTAATTTTCTTTAACAACCTCTCCATCTTACGAAGTTATGAATAGTTATGCACATTAAACACGTATTTAGAATGTAATTTATTCATAGAAAACCTTTACATGAAAGGTCTTAAAATACAGGGTAATATTCTTGTCTCTTCATTTCAGAAAATTTCTCCATCACTTCGAGTGTCTCGATTGAATGAAAAATATACTCCCCTATTAAAATGAAAAATATACTCCCCTTTTAAAAACTTCGACTTGGTATTTTGTGGATAACAGGTAGTAGAACGTACGAAATCGGAAAGGACGAAACGTCAAATATGCGATATATAGAGAGTAGACTGGTTCACGCTACATGCAATCTTTAGTGAAACAACTATACTCAGCACCGATAATATTAAATACGCAGAATAATTTTTACGGGAATGTTATAATAGCATAATGCACATCTGCCTCGGTAAAACATAGTAGTATTACTCTATGTGATAAAAATGTGGTAAACTTTGGCACTTCGCCAAGTTTGTGAGCACTTGGAGAACTACTTC
Source organism: Ladona fulva (assembly GCA_000376725.2). Taxonomy (NCBI): domain Eukaryota; kingdom Metazoa; phylum Arthropoda; class Insecta; order Odonata; family Libellulidae; genus Ladona; species Ladona fulva. The sequence continues at coordinate 225,149 of KZ308655.1, forward strand.
AAAAGTAAATTCTACTGAAAATCCACCCAAATAGGCTCAGCCATTCGAGGCCTTCTTTCGCTGAAACACAAGCTCTGAAGGATTTCGGATTTAGTAGAATGTTCCGAAAAAGCCTCTGAAAATGAAGGTATACGCAGCGCGGAAATTACATATGGCGGTACAAAATCTTGTCGCGCAAGAGAGGCGTAAAATTTGGTTAACGTCAGCAGTTGTAAGTCGTCAGCTTGAGTCCAAGTAGAAGTGAAAGTCCAATTGATGGAAGGAAAAAGGGGAAAACCGAGAGTGGAATGAGGAAATATAATGGGAAAGGACGGGAGAAACGCGAAATGGGGACTGCTAAAATAAATTGATCAGCGAGAAGACGCTTCGGAAATAGAGGAGAAAGAACGGCGAGCCCGAAAAGGAAAAATAAAACACCAACACCACCCCTCAATAGAAATCAACCTTAAAACTGGTAGGGATATGCTTTAGGAGAGCACATCGAATCTTATTAAAGCAAAGGACTGACGTAAAACAGAGTTACAGCATTTTTTAAGGAAACTTTTTGCAATCACCGGTCTTTTTCTCTAACGCTATATGAAGTAAGGTCGTATTAAAAGAAATAATAAATATAACTTATACTTTCATTTATAATGGAAATCCACCAAATCTCGCTGGAGAAGATTAATTTTAATTGCATTCAAAAAAGTTATGATAAATGTATTATTCCGAGAAGAATTAAAATATTTCATAAGCTCATATAAAATTATGGAAAACTTATTTTTTAAATGAAAACGCGAAAAAGCTCTAGGTAGGCTTGTGCAGTATACAATGCAGTTACCGGCTGCATTTGAAAGAGATTCGAATAATACTTTCCAAAAGAGGACGTTCATCACAGAAAACGTACAGCTAATTTTATGGAAATATTTAATGAATATCAGTCATAAAAATAGTAATTTAATAAATTTAATTGAAATATGCATTTGATATATCATGTGATATTTCAATGACTAAATATACACCGAAAAGTAGATCGTGGATTTACGCTGGATTTGATTCTGCCATTTACGGGATGAATTCAGTTAAGTGGAATGTGTTTACACGGAGTTTTTCACTCCGTGTGCCCATCAAAAGGACGCTATTTAATTTTGACCGTTAAGCCCTAATAGCAGAAAATTTTGTTCCGTGCTAAATAACCCGATACGTATAAACGTACATTTAATTATAAATAAAATAAATTGTAACGCTTAAATACTGAATGTATCCAATCATTACAACTAGCATATTCCTAGAGACAAAAATCATTGAATTTTTAACGAATAATCCTCCATTGAAAAAGAGTCAAGTTTGACATTTAATTCAGGGGAATTAATGTAATGGAAAATGGACCATTTTTTTAAATAATAATATCATTATTGCTATCGTCATTTGTTTTGTTTGCATTATTACTATAATTTTTCTTTCTTCTTGGGAGGAAATTTGGGCACCATTTTTGAACACAGGTTTCTCTGCGAAGTTACGTCAGGCACTTATTTCAATCAGTCTATAACTAATAATTAATTCATACCTGGACCTGCTACCATTACTTGATGGATGAAATATATATCATTTATCTTTTGATACGGGATAGACGAATATGTAACTTTTATATACATTTATCTCATTATCAGTCTTCTTCATGGCTGTGATGATATAAAAGCTACTGAGGTATGAGTTATGTGGAATAATAGCATTGATTAAGGTTTATCCTTGTGCAATGTCACGAAAAATGTTACTCGTAGAGTTATTATGCTTCACTAACGTGCCCTTGTTCTACTTACAGCATTCTGGCTTAGTGAGGAAAGCAAGGGCAAACTACCTCACTCCTCATTTTAACTATTAATCTTCATTTCCCTCTCATCGTAGCTGATGGTGGAGGGGATGAGGTACCAACCGGCCTTCCGCCTGAATACTACCGACAGAATGCATAGATTTGACTGGTAAACTATCTATTAATCTGTAATAATCAATTGTCCAGCGCTTTTCACACAGTATGATATTGCAAATAAGTTGAAGGATACTCTTCCGGATAAAGACATCTGTCGAAAATTTCTTATTGCAGCACCATGCATTCAATGAAAACTGAAAATCTTATTCATTTACGTGGAATTCCCTACCATTTATACCACTCTATCCATAAAAAATGGTAATTTTCAATTGCACTTCGCAATATTTGTTAAAATCGGGATTATTTGTTTGTCATCTGTTTGCTACACTATTACAATTGCTATCACTAGTTCACAGAGTTCGGACTACGTTTAACTCATATAAAATTTAATTAAATAACCTTTCATTAGATTACGGATGAAGTTGACCAGGGGTGTGATGTAATAGTACCAGAATATTTGCGCAAATTAACCACCCCTTAGCATAGGAGGAGAAATTTTCAGGAGAGCAATTTCTGAAAAGGAAGAACGTCGCATGAAACAGAGGTAAAAGATAAGACGTTAGAAATCAAAGGCAAGGAAAGAGCAGGAAGACGGCAGATAAGAGATGGCGAAATGAGAAGATACCGAAACGAGTCCCAGTTATCCGGACGGTGCGGCGAATTGGGCGATGGAAAATATTTTTTGGCAATCCCGTGATGATGTCGGGAAAGGAAGATCCAACCACGCCCATCGGCGCAGAAGGTGACGATGCCCATGGGAAGGGTGTGGAACGATGCTTGAGATCACAGCATAAGGAGAGGAAACGGTCCCGGGAGATGAACTGGAGAAACTAACTTAATCTACATAAACAAAGCTTGAGATGCCCAACTTCCCAAATGCATAATCGATATCTCCATAATGAAACTCCTCTGATCCTTCATTCCCCTGCTGCCGCTTTGAAGTCGCAAAAGAAAACGACTTAGGGAACAAAACATTGACTCAATTCTGAGAGTAGTATCGCAAAAGGGTACCTCCGATTCATGAGAATCTACAATACGAAACGTTGTGAAAAGAGAAAATAAACAGAAGCATTCACCGATAGACTTAATCAAGAAAAGCTGCTCAATGAAAATATTGCCATTTACTAGGACATTTGAAGGAAATAGTATTGTTTTAATACATAAACGATGTAAAAGTTTATCCAATTCATTGGATTTATTCCACGTTCAAGTTATGTTAGCATTCTTCCATTGAGGTATTTTGCGGGGCTCAATCATTTCAGCCACATTACACAATTACTTTACTAATAACATCACATAAATATGGTAGTCCTCAATTGAAATGATTTTCATCCTGGATTACTATTAAAGGCGATCTGTTTCTGATGCATTTGAAGTATTTAATATTAAATATTATCTAGTTAACTAACTCAAGAATGCTTCAGCGATTTAAGGACTTAGAATAATAACTTTGAAAGCCCAATTTTATAGTTAAAGACAAAACCGTACATTTTATGATTAAAAGTAAAATGTCCGGTACATTTTATTGTTTAAAAGATGAAGGATGTCGTTGGTAATGGAAGTATGGTATAGATAGTAGTAAATATTTCCAATATATTAGAAGTACAAAATCGATACTTCGATAAAGAGCGAAAGGGAAATTTTCTGCTAAATAAAAACGTACGATTAAAATTTGGCAATACAAAAAAGAAAAATCCACAGAAAAGAAACTAAATATTGACAATTGTGAATCATTATTTAAATTACAAATTTATCAGCGGACAATATCAATATTTGAGTCCTTTACTCCAGTTCAACAGCCTGTATCACGAAGAATACTTTCATAATACCAGCAAATCTCTTCCATGAGAAGAAAAGCGAATCTTTACCTTCGTTAAATGCAATTTTGCACGCCATACTTTCACTTGCCAAAACGATCATTTTAATCTTCTCGTTCAACGCTCGAGTTTCATACAGCTTGTTCTTAAATGCAGCGAGAAGCTTTCCCTCACGCTTTCGAAGCATTAAATCGCCCTACACGTTTTAATTTACTTTCTCGTTACAACCAAATACTCCAAAATGCTACGCACTGAGGAAATTGCTTAACGTTGTGAAGCAAAAAATTGGAAGAACTGAATGATCGTATTAATTAAGAACTCCACCAAACAGCCAGAGGACTACTTAGCGGTTATTTTTTCCCGTTTTCTACATTCATGACATATACGCCATAATAGTTTAATGTTAATAGGATTTCAATTCACGACAGCGAGAATTTCAGGCGCAGGTAACTATGAAAATAATTTACGCAAAGAGACTCCTAAAAGTCATTACATGGTAAACCAATAAACGAAGTTAATACATTTAAAACTTAGGTTGAGGCTATGAAAATGTAGTTTCAAAGCAACAATTTACTAAATAAATGCTTGCATACGAGAGCGTATGCAAGTACTTGGGATAAAGCATTATGTAGCAACCCATAAAAACCCTACCTATGGGACCAACATTGTCGCATTAGAGTGAAAACCTCGTATGTCAAAAAAACAGAGAATGTTTCATTGTATTTTTAAAAGGAATAATGATCATTAATTAATAACTCGTATTAGTATTATTAATAAAATATGCATTTGATATATCATGTGATATTTCAATGACTAAATATACACCGAAAAGTAGATCGTGGATTTACACTGGATTTGATTCTGCCATTTACGGGATGAATTCAGTTAAGTGGAATGTGTTTACACGGAGTTTTTCACTCCGTGTGCCCATCAAAAGGACGCTATTTAATTTTGACCGTTAAGCCCTAATAGCAGAAAATTTTGTTCCGTGCTAAATAACCCGATACGTATAAACGTACATTTAATTATAAATAAAATAAATTGTAACGCTTAAATACTGAATGTATCCAATCATTACAACTAGCATATTCCTAGAGACAAAAATCATTGAATTTTTAACGAATAATCCTCCATTGAAAAAGAGTCAAGTTTGACATTTAATTCAGGGGAATTAATGTAATGGAAAATGGACCATTTTTTTAAATAATAATATCATTATTGCTATCGTCATTTGTTTTGTTTGCATTATTACTATAATTTTTCTTTCTTCTTGGGAGGAAATTTGGGCACCATTTTTGAACACAGGTTTCTCTGCGAAGTTACGCCAGGCACTTATTTCAATCAGTCTATAACTAATAATTAATTCATACCTGGACCTGCTACCANAAAACTAACAGAAAATAATCACTATGTTATTAAAGTTTTTCGAGACAAGTAATTCTCCATGTAACCTCAACACGTTTTGATTACTTGCTTTTAGATAAGCGCATGGGAGTGCAGCTAAAGAGCGACATCTCTCCATCTCTCGGCAGCACTTCACAACGCTTCGACAGATTCAAGCGCTGCCTCCTGCGACATCTCTCGGCGAGCTCCTCGACTACGAGAGCTACGGCTCCACGGTACTCGGTAAGTAAACACTTCGTAGATATTAAAGCAATGATTTTTCAGCCCCGTTTTATTCCCGAACGTTGAAGAGAAGAACTACCAAGATTTATGAATTCATTAACCCTGAGAGATAAACCGAAGAACAAGTCCTGTGGCAAAATTTATCACCTCTTGGATGGGTCGATGAAATATAGCTATAATCGGAATTGGTTTTTGCGATATTCATTCCAAAAATATCCTCATCAATAACTGATCCGGACTGCGATGATGAATATAATCTTCGCCACAGATCTCCTTTCTCAGGTATCTACAAGAATTATATCACGCTCTCCCATTGAAAGAATAATCGAGTAATGGAATACGTTATTAATTATTGTACATAATTTACGACAATGGCATTGATTAGGAGCGATAATGGAACGACGATTAAAGATGTTAAGAAAATTCTTTTATTGTAGCGTTGCTTTAATGACTGATCATAATACACTAATGCATGAACCGTTATGAGAGATATTTTGCACTGTCATTACCTTTTATTGATCTAAATAGTTAATACTAACATGCCTCCTGATTTTGTCTACTGGTGCGGTTTTATCACCTAGTCGCTTTTTTTCATTTAAAAAAGTTAACCTTGGATATATGCTTCGCTGCTGTGTCTGAGATTGATTATAAACAAAACCGAAGGGCATGACATTAAAATAAAGAGAACGGCGGTGAGATTGTCAAGTTTCGTCTCGCAGGACTCAAGAAGCTTCAAACAAAATGTCAGGTGCATTAGCCATAACATTTAAGATACAAATGCAGAACTGTACAGCACTGACGATGAAAGTAAACGGGAAGGAAATTCGATAATGATATCTCTAGAGCAAATGGTATCAAATTCTATTATGAAGTATTAAATATATACACCTCAAAGAACCCAAAATTATAGGAACCTGTATTATTCTACCTGAATTTGTATCTTGAATAGGCCAATAGATTTCCAATTTAAAGAATATCCGCAATACAAGCAAACTTAGCAAAAACTTGTATTAGTTTTCCAAAGACCTAGAGAGCTAAATAATCAATGGCGATATCATAGCAAGGCAATATAATTCAAATATTAAGTAGCAACCCACTGTGTTGGTACGTATAACAATATTTAATGACAATTGTTTATGAAGTAACCTTCTACAGTTGAATTATGACAGCCTTCCTCTTGATGGAAATGAAAAACGCTGTCGCGTTACGTTAAATTAGCTGTCATAGAAGTTAGTTTTTCATAATTTTATCCACCTCAACCGAAACACTTTTGAAGGATATCCGAAATGCTTCGATGGTCACATTTTAAGCCTCTCACTGTTGTAAACTACGGCAGATCTACACGTTCAGTTTGATTTACACGCGTATATAAAATATTAACGTTCTTGTCAGAGTATCTTTATGATCGGGATAGTAATAAGTCATTCCTCCGATAACCGTAACAGTATTGCGACATAGCGTATCAAATTTATAATGCATCACAATTCGGTACAACATATTACGTAGGAAATCGACTCGCTACTGAAAACCGCAAAAGATCTCCAACGGAAAACAAAAACCAAGCATGGAAAAGGACAAAGCACTCCAATTAAAAAGAAAAACCTAAAACAGAATGACACGCTGAAGAACTAACACTCTCGAAAGTCGCGGAACTTCAAAAAAAAGACGGCAGAAATTCTTAAAATGCGACATTTTGACACCTATGCCCTTCTCAGTCGGACAATAACGGCGGGAGATACAAAAAATAACGCGCGGGAAAGTCAAAAGTTCCTTGACAGCGCATACCGCCGTCTACGGCAAATTCGCAGACGACAGGCGGTGGGCGAAAGGGAAAACAGAAGTGGCACTCACCGGCGACGAAGTTTTCCCTCCTTTGACGTTGTTCTCGTGGTCTCCTAGGGTGTCTCGTACCGGGGTCGCGTTCGAGAGCACGCCCGCTCCCCTGGAAAAAATAAACATAAGTTCAATTTCAGAGTTTTAAAAAGGGTGCGGATATTAGGAGGGGAAACCCTCGGAATTGAGCAAAAGGGTGTGGAGGGGATATGGAAAGAGAGGGGGCAATAAGGAGAGGAGTTGGAGACGCCCTTACGGAGTGAAGGGTCCCTTTTAATGCATAAAATATGCGCGCTCAAAGCATGCCTCGGCGTGTACGTTTCGGCTACGATCTGGAGACATTTATTCGGCCTATTAATGAGACGTGTGCCCCGTGCGATGACATTTTTATTGGAGGGCTGTTATTACCCGCGAATGCCGTTATCCTTTAGAGAAAGACGCAGAGTGTTAGAATTTTAGTGATGTGAAATTTGTCACGTCTGCTTATAACATTTTTTAAATACAACTTACGCGTAATACTGCTGTATTAGGAAGCATAGTGATGCCTCGTATAACGACTAACCCTGAAAACAAAGGGTTTTTGCTGTCGCTATGACTTAATACGTCTCAGAACTGTGCGATGTGTGTTTGAGGGATGTGCGAGTGTTACCTTCATTTTCTTTATCTATCTTCCTATATATGTATGTACCAATCAATGTATATTTCTTCCTTTGTATATATCTATAATTATAATTACCTACACATATGTACAAATTGTATACATGTATATATGTACTTGACCTTTAGAGAGAGGGCTTCATCTGGCCCTGCATAAATAAACACCAAGTCAAGTCGGCTTACAAATGTTTAAGAAAAATGTAATGAACTTTATCAGTTAACATTTACAAAGCCGGTTACTACTTCTACTAGAAAACTATTTGACTTCCTTGCTTCACTACAGTATTTAGGTTGCCATTTTCATACTGACCCATCTTAGAGCCTAATTATTAGTATTTGATACAGATTTTTTTCTGCTTACTTTTTATGCAATTTAATTTGTTACGTCTACNTGGAAATACAAGAGTTTATCTCGGATGTTACCGAAAGTACTCGTCCATGAATAGGGCTAATTGATTCTATGAATAATTCATAAGGAGAATTCAGAGTAGCATGTTTAATTTCGCAGAAAATTACAAATATCATTTACCCAAGACGATCCGACCTGAAAAATGAAAATTAAATTGTTGAATATCTGTCAAACGTTAACTATAATGACCGTGCGCTTTCTAAGATTTTGGAGTCATGTTGTTAGGCTCTGGGAAGCTTCCAATTTAAACAAATTTATAAAAAATCAATACAAGCGAAATTACTTTATACATTTTTAGCCCAAATAAAAACCTCAAGCATGTGATTACCTTGAAAAATTAAGCAAGAGCAATGCATTTATTCAGGTATTGAATACAAATAACCTCAGGATATATGCGATCTATTACAATTATACTCGCCAAACGTACATTTATAAATTTAACCATTCGATTTATGTATTTTTTTGTCAACTTTAAAAAAAAAATTACTTTTAACAAACTTTAAATAATGGTAAAACGCAATATGTAGGGGCACCGTAAGAAATAAAATTTAATAGAGAATCTTATTTTATCATCGAAAATTATTTTCGATATTAAATCGCGAGAAATTTGATAAAATACATTCAAGCAGGTACACAGAGATTATCCTCAAAATGTATAATCTAATACATCGATTCCTCCACCAAATTTTGCGTTTTTCATAGTTCATCTCCATAACCGATTGATGAAGTAGCAAATTATTCATGGCTTCATGTACTACATGAGGCTATAAACCAAATGATAAACGCGTTAATTATTTAGAGAAAGAGTATGCTATAAAGGGAGAAGAAGTAAATAAATTTCAGGATAAAGATAGTTATTTTAGTTGTTTGCTTTAACGTTGGCCTGTTACATTGTATGATTATGTAATCATCCTGAATAACCTAACAATATTTTTTATAATTTGAGGTTATGTTTTGCTATTTACCCACGCCATCTCAAAGAACATTTAAAATTACTGCTATTACCACAATATACCTTTCTAAAATGCGTCCGGTATTTATTGCGGGTCTAGGAACTTCTTTAGCGAATAGGGGATATCATTCAAATCAATTACACCGTATGTAATATACGAGGAAAAAAATTAAATATTAACTCATGGACGAAGTATGAAGAAATAATTTTGGGATTTCATATGACTCCATTCGACTGGTTACGAAGCTGACTGGACCGTTTAAAGTTAAATTAGTTCCGATAGAACTCAAAATCGGAAAAAGTTAGCGAAAGATAGCCGCCAAAATGCACCACCAGATTCTCAGTCATGAATCCCGATCCACTGGTGCGAAGATGGACTTAGGATTGCAGCAAAAGGCGATTTGCCTAAATTACCATAACCGAATCCTTCCTTAAGGAAGACATTTACCTCTCATGTACTGAAATAAAAGTAATCCTTCGGCTTTCGATAGCTCTGAGGAAACTTAAGCAATGCGCGTTGCCCGATTTCAAGGATAAAACGATAAATGACGAGAAGCTGAAAAAGAAGCATAGGCTTTAACTACGCAGTTACGGCAGGTTTTGATGAAAAGCATTTCCAAGAAAAGGATTTTCTTTTACTTGCGCTGAAACGCGATGTAAGTGTGAATTAGGTTAGATGGGAGACGACAAAATTTGATATCCTACACTAAATGCAAACCCGTTATGAACTGACCTATCCGAACAATCATAATGAACTTCTTTACATCTGTAAGTTATCTCCCGTTAAAACCAGCTTTATACTTAATCGCGGGAAAACACGGAACTAGAGGACGAAACACACCTTAAAATCTGGCGAAATGGAAAAAGATTACGACTAGGAATGAAAAAAATTGAAAGAGAAAAAAACGTTCTCTCGTGGTGGCTTAGAGGTTATAGAAACCCAGAAAGTGGGAGACCTGGGATCGATTCCCGGCTACGGCAGACTTTTTCTCATTCATTCCCTCATCTAAAATCACGTCCTAGTTTTCCATTGCTGATTTATGATGACTATGGTTGCAGACGAATAATTTAACAGTCTGAAATGTCAATTCCTAATTTAAAAAAAGTATACCCGCGACTCGCTTTAGACGAACGAAAAGGAAGCCCTGGGCAGGGCACAGAACCTGAACCGAACCGACGTTATTTTTGCCGTATGATAACCAAACTAGAACCGAAAAAACTGAAATATTTCAACCCCAGCCGAAACCGAAAACCGCTATATATTCCGTTACGAGTTTCTGGTCCTCTACAATGCACATATTACTTATGCATATATTGTTCCCCACAATGCACATATTACTCGGAAGATTCCTTCTAAAATGCGTATCTGCGACTTGTAACTAACCATTACTAACTTTTATTCTTAAATTTAGTGTAAACACAAATATACAATAATAAAAATGATGAAACATTCAGAAGGATATGATACTACAAATGTCAAAGCGAAAAAACCGGTACGAACAGGTTCTACCTTGGCAGAGGTAAAACCGGAAATAAACCGAATGTTTTTCCGTTTAACAGGAGCGTTAACCGGAACAATATGAAAGTAGGGATGAGTATATGTACTTTAAAAATTAATCTTTACTAAGAACTGAAAACAAACTCATCCCCGCTGAATCTTGCACATTCCACTTGTGCTCTTCAAACGTTCTAATCACGATTTCCGTGAACACTAATCCATGGCTTACGCAACTTTCGTCCCATCTCATTTCCTTCAAACCTCCTTTCATTGAAAAATAAAGAACAAACATACATCGCCGAGTCCCAAACACACTCATAATTCTCGCAATGAATTCCTTTAATTAAACACGAGGTCAGGAAAAGCCGACGTTGAGATAAAAACGCAAAAGAAATTAAAGGAAAATCCAATTAAAACATGACGAGATCGAAATAAATGTCTGGCTGAAGAAAGGAAGCAAAATTAGTACGGTTGATTCTTTTGCTTTACGGTTCTGAGAAATTAATAAATTTGAAAGAGAATTTCAAACAATCTTTAAAAATTGTAAAATATTATCGTTAACTCAGTTCCCAAAACATGGAAATGCATTTTTGGAAATACAAGAGTTTATCNATGAATTTTTAACGAAGGGCATTTCTAATGTGTAGTAGGAGTGAAGTATGTATGTAATTTTCTGTAAGTGTTGTAATTATGGCGTTGTAACATTATTGTATAGACTTTATAATGATCAACGAAGTAAATGTAATCAAACTTGTAAAATGTGGTTAAACTTGTAAAGTTTTATTTTTGACGTGTCTTATATAAACTTACGTATGTCTTTGGATAAATAAGTTTAATATTATTAATTGAAAGTTTATCATCTCATACGTGACTCGGAAAATACCCAATTAAGTTTTCGCAAATAAATTTCGTGCTGACATCCCTCTAATATATTCAACCAAAATTAATAATACATAGTTATTATTGTAACAACAATAATTATATGGATAACATATTAATGAATCATTCTCCAAATAAATAAGTCGACCAATTTAGCTTCGACGGATTCCGCCTAAAATAAAATAGAAACTTCATATTTTGCTGTTTTCTGGCTTCATCTAGGATTAGCAGTGTTCCGTGTAAATATTTGCATTACTTAAAAATAACCCACGGGTAAATAAGACTTGTATTCTTGCATGCAAAACCATGACCCATTTATTGATATTCTGCATTTGTGTATATAAGGATTTTGAGGAAGTGGTGTACTGTGATGTGGCGGGTATTTAAGTGGATTTCTAAATGTACATGATGTTGTAGATGAGATGTATCTGTTGTGGAATAATAAAGTTCTTTATCATAGCTGCATAAATTGTGAATTTGTAATCATACGTAATTTTTATATATAAGTCACACCTTTTTGAATTGTAAAAATGAAATCATGTTCAACTGTATTACAGAACTATATCTGTCTAAATTTCAATTAGTAAGTTTTGTGAAATATTGTAGTTAGTGGATGAGGTGATTATTGACAAATGTATGTATTTTTATATGTAGTTATGTGTTAGTTGTAGAATGTTAATAATGTAACGTCGCTACCTGACCTAGCGTCATCCTGCGACAGAATTGTGCAATAATAACTATTATTTTGAAGGATCAAAAAAATCTAAAATTCCCCACTTTATAGTCATAAATTTCTTTCGACGATGGGGATTATTAACGCCCAGAGTCTTCATTTTCCTTTCGCAATTATCAAGCCACCTACTTCGCAGCGGAAGATTTACATTGACGGAGGAATTGTGCATCTCGGACAAGCTATTTGGAATCCTATGCAGGGAATATGCCCGCATTTCCGTTCCCAAGATAGCCCACTAAAAATGAACACGAAAAAAGTGAGGGAAGAGAGGAAAGTTGACAGAATTTTTTTCCTGCAGTGCGCTTCCGTATCCTCGGCTTACCTGAGTTCGCTCGTGCCGTTCATTGCCACCGTCACGCCACTCCTCGGCGCTCCTAATTGGGGCTGTGAATTGATGGGACCCCCGTTGCCCCCCCTTAGAGACCCTGGGGCGGGAGGTTTGACCTTTCCGGGCAGTCCTTTCGCCGCCTGCGGACCGTTGCTGAAAAAACAAACGAGACAGATCGAGGTCACTTTAGGGTTGATTCAATTGGCTTCTGATGAAGCGATCCAGCTGACCGATCAAAATCGATTAGCAAAGGGCGGGTTGGAATTGGTGCTTTAATGGAAACTGAATTCCATAGATGAAAATTTAATTGCATATTTTGACGAATATATATTTCCGTTGGTAATAAAAGGGCTGGTCTAATTTGTTTCTTTAATTCCGACGTGAGCGAAATATTACCTACATTGTGATGACAATATTTGGTTTAAAAAATACACGACCGATTGGTATTTTTGGGTGTGCTTTTTTTAGCACAGTAAAATATTTATACATCTTAAATATATAGTATATATTAGTATAATATATATTCATACTGTATATCACGTAACAATCATACATTAATTGTTATAAACTAATTAATAATCATATTAATAACTATGTTAATAATTCACTAATTCACATTAGTTCAGTCTACCAACATTACACCCATTAAATACTACAATTTTACTGTTTACACCATATCATGAACTATTTTTAAAGTCTGCGAACTTATGGAAAAAACAAGAAAATATTAACAATTACGCATATTGTGATATTCATTACAATTTAATAGACATCTTAGGATAAAAATTTCTCGAAAAAGATATCATATTTCGCATACGTCAAACTCTAAAATTGAAAGACTGGCCGTTATTTAACAAAAAAAATTCCAACGGGAAATGCTGCATAAAATAAACCGAGGTAATTGACACTTTGATAAACTGATAGAATACAATCGGCGACATTATTACAAGAGGCTAAGTAAAACACCCAAACAATTTAGAGAGAATTTTTAAATTTTAGTGTCATAAAATTAAAATGGGATAACTCAGCAGATTATTGAGGAATACGAGGGAAAAGGCAGAGGGGAAGACAGAGACAAAGGATGTTAGATGACGTAAAGGGTGGGATGGGTTATCGGGAGGTGAAGGAAATGGCGATTAGTAGAGAGTATTAAGACACACGAACCTACCGAAAGATAGCAAACTTATAAGAATGAATTCAACACATCTGCCATCTGGAAAGTGTTTCAAAATTAATCACTGAATTTGAACGCATTGCTGTTTAAATGTAAGGCTGCATTTCAATCAGAGGCATTAAAGAATGGATTTATACTAAAGAGGATTTCCAACATGTCGAATAGGAAAATCGACTCCAATATTTTCCTCTCATAGGAGAACACCATTCGCTGAAATCATTCAGTAATCTAAAGAACGCTCTGAAGATTTTCCTTGCAAAGAATCAGAAAAAGCACTTAAAATGAACGAGACGGAAAATAGTTTATTTATTCCACTGTATTTTCCGTAATCGACTCTGTATTCGACCGAGACAGAAAATACTCAACTTATTCCGCTGGATTTTCTGTTTTCGGTAACGGAAACGAACTTAACAGCAATCTAGTTCTATTTCCTGTTCATGATCTGGAATATGTNCAAATAATACATTGTGTAAAATTATACATAATAGTATCATAAGACTGATATGTATGTATTGTTTATTCGTATTATTTTGCACTTACTAATGTAAACATGGTACTCTAAATCTCTTTAATGTTCTCTAGAATCTTTTCATTATGAAAACGAATGAAACATCGTGTATTTCTTAAATAATTTTAAAGCTTTCTTCAATTTACTTTTTTACAATTGTTGAGGTAAAACGTAAGAGGGCATTTTCCCGTAATAAAAATTATTATTACCATCATAAAAAAAATTCGCATGGAATTCAGAAAAATTTTCCCACGGAAAGAATCGCAACGGCAACGGAAAGCAGCGTCATAACTTAGAAATATAACGTCAAAATTAACCCTTTCTTATCGTCTTAAATTATCGCCGCCGAATAAATCACGTGCAGTTTATATCCGCACACGGATGACATAAAACGTGAATAAAAAGAACGGGAGCCGAAAGGTAAGGAAATCAATTCAACGTGGGATAACAAACCACGCGAAGGAGACACGGGAAAATCAGAAATCCTGTAAAGGAACCTAAGAGACGTAGCTCTGAAAGTAGAGGAAGCTGAAACTTGCGGAAGGAAGGACTGAAAACAGAGGGGAAAGCAGCGGAGACAGCAAATCACTGGAGAAGAAAGAATTAAGATGCGCAGTTGCCAATTAAATCCTGCAGCGAAACCGTTTGAATCGCTTTTCGCGAAGGGAATAAAAAATGGCGGCGAGAACAAAAGAACGAGATAAGGGAATAAGCAATGAATACCTCGAGGTCGCGAAGAAATAAGTTTAAGAGTAGGGCTGCACCCGAAAAAAAGATGCCTGGGAAAGAAAAGGTACACCTCCAACCGTATCCTCGATAAAGGTAAAAATGTTTCACTTTTGTGAGGAAAATTTTCTATTGGAAGTTCGCAGTTTCCTCGGTGGGTCAAGTGCTCCCAGTTTCAGAACTTCTCTACGGATGCCTCGGCTTTAAAAAGAACTCTTCCTATGGTGGCCGAAGACAGAAAGCCAGTGTATCTACACACCGAATCCACACATCTACGTAGCGTTGGTTCCATATTTTCTAATGTATGCGTTGAAAATAGAGCATGTCATTTCTCCCGGGAATCCCCATTTAATCCCGGGAAATTCCCGGGATTAAAATTTATAGTCGAATTTATAGTGAAATGATGCGTAATCTTTTCATGTTCATATTTTACAAATTGATTTCTAACCAGATAAATTCATTTTTGTTAAAGTTTTTCATGCCACAAATGAAAAAAAGTATATGAATTATGAGTAATTTAAAAAAATACTACCAGTAGAATTCAGTAAAAAATAATAGAGGTAAGAAATTGAACAGTTTTACCCATATCCCTCAAAATCAGCATATAAGACTAGAGAAGTAAAATTACTTTATTGTAATAGTTGTTTTATATTAACTCTTCAAAAATCATAAAGTGTTGACACTTATCAATTAAGGATGAGCGTTGATTGGTAATGAAAAGGTCTCTTTCTGATTCTACGGATGTGGGAAAGATACTTAGAAGGGAGTTAAATTTATTAGAAAAGAAAAACCGGGATATACTTTGACTTTCCCGGGAAACGGAAAGTTGGCTTTACCTACGGTATCCAGAGATCCCGGGAAAGCGGGATCCCAGGAAAACGAGCATAAGTTGAAATAGTTTCTCAAGAGAGTAATTCAGTAATGACAGTAAGTGAAACTTTTGAAAGACACGATCATCGAAAGTCACCTACTGTAGCCCTGAAGAGTATTTTAATTCATTAAATTAATATTTAATTAAATTATATTTTAAAATAATTGATTAAATTAACTTAACTGATTTAATTGATGACACTATACGAATTTAGCGTGCAAATGTGTTTTTAATTGACGAAGGTAATTTGTTAAAAATTTATAACAAATTACCTTTGTCAATTAAAAATAATAGAAAGGTACCATTTT
>KZ308655.1:241590-275800 GCA_000376725.2 Ladona fulva
TAAGAAATTGAAAGAATATCTCCTGGCTGAAGCATTTTATAATGTGAATGAATTTTTAACGAAGGGCATTTCTAATGTGTAGTAGGAGTGAAGTATGTATGTAATTTTCTGTAAGTGTTGTAATTATGGCGTTGTAACATTATTGTATAGACTTTATAATGATCAACGAAGTAAATGTAATCAAACTTGTAAAATGTGGTTAAACTTGTAAAGTTTTATTTTTGACGTGTCTTATATAAACTTACGTATGTCTTTGGATAAATAAGTTTATTATTATTAATTGAAAGTTTATCATCTCATACGTGACTCGGAAAATACCCAATTAAGTTTTCGCAAATAAATTTCGTGCTGACATCCCTCTAATATATTCAACCAAAATTAATAATACATAGTTATTATTGTAACAACAATAATTATATGTATTGCACACAAATACCTAATATTATAAATCAAAACCAAAAGCGGGGATAACATATTAATGAATCATTCTCCAAATAAATAAGTCGACCAATTTAGCTTCGACGGATTCCGCCTAAAATAAAATAGAAACTTCATATTTTGCTGTTTTCTGGCTTCATCTAGGATTAGCAGTGTTCCGTGTAAATATTTGCATTACTTAAAAATAACCCACGGGTAAATAAGACTTGTATTCTTGCATGCAAAACCATGACCCATTTATTGATATTCTGCATTTGTGTATATAAGGATTTTGAGGAAGTGGTGTACTGTGATGTGGCGGGTATTTAAGTGGATTTCTAAATGTACATGATGTTGTAGATGAGATGTATCTGTTGTGGAATAATAAAGTTCTTTATCATAGCTGCATAAATTGTGAATTTGTAATCATACGTAATTTTTATATATAAGTCACACCTTTTTGAATTGTAAAAATGAAATCATGTTCAACTGTATTACAGAACTATATCTGTCTAAATTTCAATTAGTAAGTTTTGTGAAATATTGTAGTTAGTGGATGAGGTGATTATTGACAAATGTATGTATTTTTATATGTAGTTATGTGTTAGTTGTAGAATGTTAATAATGTAACGTCGCTACCTGACCTAGCGTCATCCTGCGGCAGAATTGTGCAATAATAACTATTATTTTGAAGGATCAAAAAAATCTAAAATTCCCCACTTTATAGTCATAAATTTCTTTCGACGATGGGGATTATTAACGCCCAGAGTCTTCATTTTCCTTTCGCAATTATCAAGCCACCTACTTCGCAGCGGAAGATTTACATTGACGGAGGAATTGTGCATCTCGGACAAGCTATTTGGAATCCTATGCAGGGAATATGCCCGCATTTCCGTTCCCAAGATAGCCCACTAAAAATGAACACGAAAAAAGTGAGGGAAGAGAGGAAAGTTGACAGAATTTTTTTCCTGCAGTGCGCTTCCGTATCCTCGGCTTACCTGAGTTCGCTCGTGCCGTTCATTGCCACCGTCACGCCACTCCTCGGCGCTCCTAATTGGGGCTGTGAATTGATGGGACCCCCGTTGCCCCCCCTTAGAGACCCTGGGGCGGGAGGTTTGACCTTTCCGGGCAGTCCTTTCGCCGCCTGCGGACCGTTGCTGAAAAAACAAACGAGACAGATCGAGGTCACTTTAGGGTTGATTCAATTGGCTTCTGATGAAGCGATCCAGCTGACCGATCAAAATCGATTAGCAAAGGGCGGGTTGGAATTGGTGCTTTAATGGAAACTGAATTCCATAGATGAAAATTTAATTGCATATTTTGACGAATATATATTTCCGTTGGTAATAAAAGGGCTGGTCTAATTTGTTTCTTTAATTCCGACGTGAGCGAAATATTACCTACATTGTGATGACAATATTTGGTTTAAAAAATACACGACCGATTGGTATTTTTGGGTGTGCTTTTTTTAGCACAGTAAAATATTTATACATCTTAAATATATAGTATATATTAGTATAATATATATTCATACTGTATATCACGTAACAATCATACATTAATTGTTATAAACTAATTAATAATCATATTAATAACTATGTTAATAATTCACTAATTCACATTAGTTCAGTCTACCAACATTACACCCATTAAATACTACAATTTTACTGTTTACACCATATCATGAACTATTTTTAAAGTCTGCGAACTTATGGAAAAAACAAGAAAATATTAACAATTACGCATATTGTGATATTCATTACAATTTAATAGACATCTTAGGATAAAAATTTCTCGAAAAAGATATCATATTTCGCATACGTCAAACTCTAAAATTGAAAGACTGGCCGTTATTTAACAAAAAAAATTCCAACGGGAAATGCTGCATAAAATAAACCGAGGTAATTGACACTTTGATAAACTGATAGAATACAATCGGCGACATTATTACAAGAGGCTAAGTAAAACACCCAAACAATTTAGAGAGAATTTTTAAATTTTAGTGTCATAAAATTAAAATGGGATAACTCAGCAGATTATTGAGGAATACGAGGGAAAAGGCAGAGGGGAAGACAGAGACAAAGGATGTTAGATGACGTAAAGGGTGGGATGGGTTATCGGGAGGTGAAGGAAATGGCGATTAGTAGAGAGTATTAAGACACACGAACCTACCGAAAGATAGCAAACTTATAAGAATGAATTCAACACATCTGCCATCTGGAAAGTGTTTCAAAATTAATCACTGAATTTGAACGCATTGCTGTTTAAATGTAAGGCTGCATTTCAATCAGAGGCATTAAAGAATGGATTTATACTAAAGAGGATTTCCAACATGTCGAATAGGAAAATCGACTCCAATATTTTCCTCTCATAGGAGAACACCATTCGCTGAAATCATTCAGTAATCTAAAGAACGCTCTGAAGATTTTCCTTGCAAAGAATCAGAAAAAGCACTTAAAATGAACGAGACGGAAAATAGTTTATTTATTCCACTGTATTTTCCGTAATCGACTCTGTATTCGACCGAGACAGAAAATACTCAACTTATTCCGCTGGATTTTCTGTTTTCGGTAACGGAAACGAACTTAACAGCAATCTAGTTCTATTTCCTGTTCATGATCTGGAATATGTTCCTTTTGCGAGGCATCAAAGGACATTTTTTATTCCAATCTTAACTTCCATAGTGAGGAACTCCTAGCCAAGGAAAGTAATCAAAGAATCGTTCGACAAAAATGTGGGAGTCCAACCCAAATATTATCCGACAGTTCGCTGCAAGTGCGGTATTGGCAAACTGCCACTGCTCTATGTAATCTATTTCCGGCAACAAAAAGTCGCCGCTCTGCGGTGTGAGATTATTACGATCATTTATTTAGCTCTATTTTCATTCTGCGACGTGTGAAACTCTGAGAGTTTGACAGAGAAAACGTATAGGGCTAGTATAATGGACGTACGGATTTCAATTTCCCGGAGCAAATACTCCTGAATTCATGCGATGAACTTCCTGTCTGAGAGGATAAAAGATTTACGTGACTATTTCGTATTAAATGAAAATACCTTGGTATGAGATGGCAATCCGTTCCAGGATTAACACATAATTAACATAAAAAAATTATTCGTGCAAATAAAACAGTCCTTTAGTGTCATTTTCCCATTAAACAATAACAGCAAAGTAAACGCTATTATTAAAAATTAATATGGGTCCTATTTCGCGTAATAAGACCCATATGAATTTCGCCAATTTGTAGATTCAGAATCAATATGACAGCAGCTTAAAAGAGGAAAACTCGCCATATTTGACGTTGCGGTTTTTTTGTTTGCAATTGACGTAATTTCGTTACTTTAAACTGTTTCATAACTGAATATTCATACCTTAGATCTGCATGGACGAGCTGACTAATTCATCGTTTAAATAAATCACCGTCGAGTTATTTACGTATCCGATTTCAGTAATTTGCATAAATAATAAATGTTAAGTTCATTTCGTTCCAAATTTTGCCCTTGGTGAAATTCGATTAGAAATAATGGCCTCAGGAAATCGGGAGGGAGAGCAGAAGATAAAAATTGTTCTTATTTTCAATATAAAATGCATTATTCTAAACGCGATAACTAAGATGTAATAAATATATTACTCGTAAAATTCTGCTCCTTTTATAATAATAATAATAATAATAAAACGACTTTATTTCAGGGCGAGATTGAGACTAGTAAGTCTCTTCTTACATCTAACCCTAATAGGGTAGATTAGGTATGGTGTTGATGTTAAAGTTGGGGTTGACACCCCTTGCCATACGCCAATAGCGGCTTGCGGGGTATAATTCTAAATATAAAAAGCGTTACATAGTGATAAATCACATATTATTACAACAAATCGGGAAAATAACAAAAAATGTAATTATCATTATCGAGAAAAACAATTATAGTATCAAGAAAAATAATGTTGCGCTACAGCAAACGTCTAGGAGGAGATTATAAAAATGTTCATAATATTTCATCTTCCCGGGAGATAAGTTTTCGGTATTCATCCAAATAATAAATCCCAGTATTATCAATACAGACTGCTGGTATGTTAAATGTTCCTTTACATTAGCTATAAGAAAAAAAAATCCTTAGCTTGGCATAGAGAACCATATGAATANTACATTGTTTAGTCAATGGAAAAAGGAGCTTGGGTCCAAGTAGCCCCAACCTGGGGGTTTCTATGACCCAATTTAAAAGACAAAAGTTTTATTACAATCAGCAAAAAATTTTGTTCAAAAAAGATTTTAAATCATCGAAAAATATCTAAAATATAGTAAAAAATTTGTTATCGCCACAAGTTATGGAGTTTAGGTATTGTTTTGTTCGGAAAGTCCAAAACATTGGAAATTTTGGGTCCAAGTAACCCCGGTTTATGCACCAATGCCTATTGTTGAGGGTGCGATATGTACATACGATGATCTTTCAAAAAGTACCCGGAATCCAGATATACCTCTTCTCATTATATAACAGTAGCCCTTTCCCGAGAACTCTCTGAAGATGCACTGCATTTATGTTCATGTAGTGCATGAGTTTTTACACTAAATAAAGAGTAACATACCACTCACAAGAAGGGGGGTGTGAAAAACATGCGAAACCTACTGATAGTTAACTAAGTTTTAAGGAACAGACAGGTTAAATCACATCTGAAAATCAAATAAAATATACATCAAATAATATTAACTCGTCTATATTTATGGGCGAGATTGAGACTAATTAGTCTCTTCTTACATCTAACCCTCTATCAAATGAGACCAAGACAAATTTAAATCTAGATCGACAAATCTAAATTGAACCTAAACAACATTAACTGCCAAAGGAGCGATTATCTAAAATTATCTAAACAAATAGTTAGCCTCCCATTCTCCTAAGAAACGGGAAGCTAACATAATATTAAACATTTATACCTAATATCCCATCCTATAAAAATT
Organism: Ladona fulva; assembly: GCA_000376725.2. Lineage (NCBI taxonomy): Eukaryota > Metazoa > Arthropoda > Insecta > Odonata > Libellulidae > Ladona > Ladona fulva. The sequence continues at coordinate 246,954 of KZ308655.1, forward strand.
AATGAATCTCACAAAACCTTTGGAAAAAACAACAACCATTCTTTCTAACGAGGCCTTCAATGAGAATGCCTCACGCCCTACGCTATTCATTAGCCAATTTCGACACAAATGAACCCTTGATTAACCATCTCGAACTGATCGACTGGGGACACTGAAACCTAATGCATATATCGAACTATGTTTCGCAACTCTTGTTTGTGAACCCAATCCCTCGACACCCAACGTAACTCTTTGTAGCCAATGTGGTAGTGGGATAAAAGCGGTCGCATTATCTTCTTCCTACGAGACAAAACCGGAAATTTATACGGGAGTCGATAATTAACTTGGAGGTCGCCAATGTATCAGTTCGCGTGACATTGCCACTCTCTCTGGGTCACCTCGGATATCCTTGGGAACACCGCGAGGGCGTCCCCAAGAGGCGTTTAGCGGAGGCATCCCAAAGAAGAGAAGGGGCGGCGAAAACTACCTACACGGCACCATTGCGTCATGCAACCCTTTCTCCCGGTACCACGCCCAGGATCAGCGCGGGGGCGGAAAGTGGGTAGGAAATAGTCTTATTGGACGTTGGAGAGTCAAGACGAATATTTTCCCAGGAATTCCGTTCCTTATAGTAGATTCATAAATTTTTATTCCTGCTACTACATGTAGATGAATCGAATATTTTTTTCGTAAAGAGTAGATAAAAATGTAACTTTCATTATTCTTTCACGGTCTTGTTCATGGCGGTCATAAAATGAAAGCCGCTGAGGTATGAATGAAGCTAGATAATGGCATTATTCAGGTCAACTTATCGAGTGCTACGAAAAGTTATATTAATAGTGTCATTGTGCAGAACTTACGTGGATTTTTCCACTTTTGTCATTCCGGCTCAGTGAAGGAAGCAAAGAGAAACTACCTCATTCCTCATCATACCTCGTTCTTCGTCAAAATATTTTTAGTAGATAAAAATGGAGGGGCTGAAGTAGAAAAAAGTTAAAGAAACTGGCCTGTGGGATAAATACTATACAAATGTGGAAGAAGCGAAACTGATACAGCTTTACATTTTCACCTGTAGCCTTCCAACAGCAAAAGTGTCCCCACAGTCAACATCACTTGTCACGGGTAGTGTTAGATAGTAACGTAATTATACTGTTATTGCAATGTCGTAATATAATTATATTGTAACATAAGATAATTCTTCTATAATGTCATCAAAAGGTTTATTAATAATTCCCACCATTCAAGAGACGAACAAGGACTATTTATAAAACATTAATTTCCTCAGAATATGTTGCCATCTTTTGAAGGCACGGGTTTGTAGTTGAAATGTATTAGTAGGTATATCATGGCTAATGTTAGCAAAATAATCAACTCTAGCAATAGACGCATCCTAAATAAAACCAAGGGGGTCTGGAATGTAAGTATGCTAACTTCAATCTCAATAAGAGGGCAATCACAAACATAATTTTAAACGACTGAACTCCGATGAATTCAGAAAACTTAAAGATAGAGGAAGACATTTAAGTAACATACTTTACTTGGAAATAATATTTAACAATACCGCAAAAGTAACGCATTTTAGGTCGATTCACATAATGAAAGTAATAGGCAATGAGTTTCCTTTATCAGAATCAGTCCATGTTCTACTGAGGTGTACCGAGGTTTCCACTGAGGGATCCACAGCGTAAATACTTGCTTACCATTGGAAGGATAATACTACGCGAATTTACATATACATAAGTGTTCTACCTTTCGGTAGGTCCATGTGCCCTAATATTCCCTATTCATAGCCCTTTCCTTCGCTACCTGGTAACTTACCCCACCCTTTATGTCATTTAACAATTTTTGCCTTTGCCTTCCCCTCTGTCTTTTCCCTTGCATTCTACCCTCTATTACATTCTTCAGCAATCCCTCTCCTCTCAATATTTGACCCACCCATTTCTTTTGTCGGCGCTTAATTACTTCAATTAAAACCCTTTCCTCCCCAACCATTTCTAGCACCTCTATGTTTGTTTTTCTATCCACCCAGCTCACCTTCTCCATTCTACGCCACACCCACATCTCAAATGCCTCCAATCTTTTGATGTCCTCTTTTCGTAAGGTCCACGTTTCACACACATACAGCAAAACACTCCATATAAAGGATTTTACCAATCTTTTCCTGATTCCTTTATCGAGACCCTTTGTCATTAATTCCCTTCGCTTCATAAAAGCTTCCTTGGCCAACGCTACTCTTTTTCGAACCTCATCTCCACACCTCCCATCCCAAGATAGAACGCTGAATTGACAAATTAATCGGAATTCGCGTATAAAGACATTCGATCGCAAGCACACAACTAGAAGGAATATGATGCGCACATGGGATGTTTTGAATAGCGAACGCACGTTCAGCACACACGCCTTCGCAATTCGGTCGCTAATCGCCATTAGTAATTCCTCATTCCTATTTCCCGGAACATCATATGGCAGCACAAACACCGGTGTGTGCTTTAGTGGGCGTTGCCTTCAATGGATAACAAAGGAAGTTCATTCTATCCATCACAGAAGGCAAACCACCACTTTCCTAGGTGATGATGTTTACAGGTTGATGTTTAGTCGATCTTTTTGTCAGAGATCACGTATTTCGTCCCTGACTACGCGTTTCAAAATCGCTCGTAATTTGCACCTAGTAGTTTTGATTCGCGCGTGCGATAGAGATATCCCGAGCAACGTAAACATCCGTAATAATCTCCGAAATTAAACATTAAAAAGATAATCAACTACGAACTACTCCACGAGTGAATCTAGAAACTTGCCAAGGAAGATGGGACTTTTTCAGACAATTCCTTAATATACTCATATTAATATAGCAATGATTTTGTGGCCTCAATTCTTTCCGATTATCAATTAAATAGCTGTTCTATCTCGAAAAAAATCCAATGAATGGTGATCTACTATGTTATGGTAAAAAAATTTCGTTATTAGCTTTTAGTTTGACCTACATATCATATCCGAGTACCGGAGAACTCGACACTTGATTCCCTTATTCAAACCACATGATTCTGACAACTCCTCTCAAATCTATCAATTAGGCAGTCATTCTCAACATTTTGGTTTATCATTGCCCCTATTAGGCTTCTGATTTCAAGAAGCTTCCTCGTTCAGAGTTGCTATCTGGGGTGAATTGAGAAAAATGAGGTGGTTGTCATTTTCTAAATTAGCTATTCAAAATACAAAGATAATAATTTTTGCATTATCTTACTATCTTATGGATCCTTATTTATCTACTTTTTCATGTGCCCTGTGAGCTGCCTTAGCATGATTGGGGCACTATCATAGGTTCATCTCCCTAATCTGTTACTTTCGTGCATAGTACGCGGAAGAATGAATATTTGAATCATCTACTTCTAGCAGCTATAACCAATATAGTTATTATTTTCCTCTTACAGCGAGGTTAGGGCAAAATGGCCATTCTTCCACCTAACCTCTGGAGATATTACATGATAATAATATTATGTTTGAAGGAAAAGAGACTTTGTTCTTTTTCCACGGGGTTTTAATACAGCCAGGACCAGGTTTCAGTGAATGATCGCCGTCATCATCTGATGATGGCGATCGTTAACATTGGGAACAGTACAAAGTCTCTTTTCTTTAAAACATGAAGAATTTCCGCAAAATATCGCCCATATCTGTGAATTTTATAATAATATTTCACTAATAACCAAAAACAATCGATTACAATTAATTTAAATCTAGAAGAATAAATCAATACCTCCAAACAAGATAGAACGAAAGATACACGAAAATTGATAGAAACAGTAGATACAAATTAACAAGCAGTCAAGTTGATAAATAAATAAAACACAATAAATAAATATTGTTCTATGAAGCTAAAAAATACGAAACTTGGATCCACAGCAATCACTTCCTAGCAACAAAACATCTTGACGAGGTAGAGCAAAACAGATCCGTAAGGTTCTTTCACCATCAGACGCTACCGCGATCATTATTAACTGATTCTTAAGATAGGAATATAAACATGTGTGGGTCACTCATATTGCGGAAACGAAAAACAAGGACTCAAGTCAGGAAACAAGTCAGCGTGAAAAATACATAAATCGATAAATGATTTGTGGTCCAAGTTTTCCCGAAAACGCAGTAGCCGTGAAAATTGGGTATTTTTCGGGATCCAGATTCCCTCGCACTTCTGAGTAACCTTTCGCCCACACAAGGACACGTGCTAATGTCCTCGATGTCACATGCTTTCTGCACACTAAAAATACATCACACCCGCATCCGTTGAAAGAGACGCCAAAATATGAAAGTGGAGTCTACCATACGATGCCGGACTTCGAGGATATTACAGACTTATCATCTCATAAATAAAGTAGAAAGTTTGTTCGTGCGTACGCTCGCCTAAAATTCGAGAACCAAATGTCCAACTTTCAAACTTTGAAAATGTCTTCCCTGGACAGATAATAGGCTTCTTTTTATTCACCAAACAATTCCCGGTTCGACCTCCGACGAGTCAAAGCGCCTTCACAAGAAATAAACGTAGATTAACGTAGTTTTCATCGCTTGCGGGGTTTTTTCTTTTGCAAAATTAAACTAGAAAATAGTCCTTCTATAGAAGGGAAATTGAACGATGGTTTTTATTTTGGTCTTGGAATATTTCTTTTTATTCAAAATTGCAAGAATTTGACGGCGGAATACACCAACAATGTGGAATTTTGAGGTTGTAAAGAACCCGTTCCACCGACGATAAAACCAATTTTTAATTTCGAGCTCAAACATTTCACCATAGGAATATACGGGGAATTTAGGCTCACTTGACAGTAAGGGTACAAAATAATGGTATACTAAACGAAGAAGAGGCGACTTCGACATTTTTTATTTCGATGGCAAGAGAAAAATTCACGACCAAGTACGAGCGATTGTTTATCAGCTCGATTTTACATATTATAAAGGGGACAGTTTTTTCTTTTACACAATCAAGGAGGCAAAAATATAAGACATTCATCAATGCAAGAACAGAAAAGGAAACATTTTTTGGGACTTAAGAAGATTTTTTTAAGCGTACAGAACAATCCGTTTGGTGTTCACCTCTATGGTTACCGGGTGAATTTATATTCGTATTTCTTTTTAGGACTTCATTTAGTTTAATTTCTGTATTTTTGTTTCCTACTCTCAGTTTAAATCCTTCGTTTGCATACATCCTCACATACATTCAAATGTGAGCGTTTTTTCGACACAAATCACAATCGCTTCATTACAAATGATAAAACGACAAAATTTGGTTGCCGTTGAGTAAATAATTATTCGTCCAATAAGGGAAAGGATAATGTATTAACTTCGCACATTGAGGTGCGTACCTTCAAACCCAAGGATAGACAGATGTGAAAAATAGCGATATGACTGGGACTCGAACCCAGGACTCCGATTCTCCTGGCATGTATTAACCATTGAGCTACCATGCCGGGTCTCCTAGAAACTGTTTTGTGAATACTTCACTCCCCTTTACTTTTAGAACCCTTCACTCCCTGGAAAGTGGGGGACTTGGGTACGAGTCCTAGTCATGTCACTATTTTTCACATCTTTTTGAGTTATTCCTCCGTCTAATTAGTTACATTAACAATTTAATGTTTTCTTGAGAGTCCAGTGAGTCGAATATTCTCTTGAATTTCTCCACTTTTATTTCCCCGTTGAGAACCAACGTGATTTCACTAGCAATAGAATATAATAAAAAGAATATACTGCGAAACTTACAGTCTTTCTTCATTCTTTTATGAAAGTGGAGACTGCGGAAATTCCTTCAAAGTTTACTAAAATGCCCACGACGAGATGAGGCGTGTATGAAAAGCATGCATCTCTCATGCGATGCGCTGAGTGCCCAATAAACTGAACGACCAGTCACGTGGAAAATATTTTATAGAACGTCTTTGCTGAAACTGCTAATCACGTGAACTTAAAATCATATCTTTTCCTCAATTTCGGTATAAATTTGCCAAAGAACAGATGGAACAGAGACATAATCGAGTGTTCAGGCGTAACCAAGGAAAAGGATTCTCATATCAGAAAAAATTGAAGACAGCTCGGGGAGGTTTACATCTGACGACAGTGAAATCAGCTTACGAAGATGATGACGTCTTTATAGAATTCAGCCCGAAAACTATTTGAAACCACATTCCTTCTTCCAATACTAAGAGCCAAGTAAGGGAAATGAGGCATATTAGACAAGATGAGGAGTGAAGTACTTGCTCTTACTTTCCTTATCAGCCATTGAAAATGGAATCATTCAGCGGAGTGCGAACCGGAGATCTTATTACAGTAATAACGGTTTCCTATTTCGGTTTAAGGTTCGGAATTTTTATTTCTCGATTCGAGTTTGGTTACCGTAGTTGTAAAAATTACAAATTTTCCGGACTTTGGTTCTCTTTCAGTTCGTACCCATTTTTAAACATAGTATTGTTTGAGCAAAAATTTATAAATAAGAGATTTAAAAACACTCCGTAAGCCGTATGTCGGTAGGCGGAACTCGCGTTCAGAGACAAACGAGAAGCTCCGGATTACCGATTTCTGGGAAATACCAATACGCATTTCAGAGGCAATGCCTCCATCATCAGGGGCTCCACATTTGGAAGTGAATAGGACCTCCTATTGTGGAGCCCCTGATGACAGAGGCATTGTCTGAATGCATTGTTGAATCTGTCGAATCAAAAATTTGTAAAGTAGAGGTTGAAAAAAACTCCGTAAGCTGTACGTCGGCAGGCGGAACTCGCGTTTAGATACAAACGGGAAGCCCTGGATTACCGATTTCTTGGAAGTCCCAGTGCGCATTTCAGGGACAATGCCTCCATTATCAAGGGCTCCTGGATAGGGAAAAATTGGAAAAAATCCCCTATCCAGGAGCCCTTGATAATGGAGGCATTGTCCCTGAAATGCGCACTGGGACTTTCCGGAAATCGGCAATCCGGAGCTTCCGTTTTGCCTCTAAACGCGAGTTCCGACTGCTGTAATACAGCTTACAGAGTGTTTTTGAACCTCTAATTCATTAACAGCCGTGCTCCAACTTTCTTTCCTTTCAAAAACGTATAAAGCTTAAAGATCACATATAAAAGATAACCTGAACGATGATATAAAAGCCTAGCGTGAAAACTAAGTAAAACAAGAACGGCGTCACCGAGACATGAAGACAGCATTTTAACTCGAGGGAAAGGCTCGAATTTTAGCCATCATTTGCATGCGACGGCGACACATTTCCTTCTCAAGACACTCCTCTCCCACAATGACCTTTTCGGGTAACCCTTAATCCTCTTGAATCGCATTTACCTACTTGTTCCGTACACACGGAATGGCGCACTTTTAACCTCAGTTCTTTCGTCATCCTATCACCGAAAGTGTGACCCGAATTACAGCACATTTATTCTTAGACCAGCACTTTAAAGTGTTTGCATTATCTTTAGCTTGAATGTTTCCTGGAAGAAATAGAACGGTAAGGTTGAAGAAAGTCGGGAAAGGTAAATTGTAAAATTATTTAATTAAAGGGAGCTTAGGAACTTTAAAAACAGCGGAATTGTTTTAAACCAACTTTAAGGGCAACGAAATAATCCATAAACAGTTTAATATTGACAAGAGAGGAGCCCACGTCGTTAGAAGCAGTAAGAATTTAAACAATAATCAATCATTCTTGGGCTACAAGAATTTGACGAAGCAAAAAAGAAGTAAGGATAAGTTAGACAGAGAACTTCGTAATTTTCACACATTATTTACGACCGGTTTCGGCAAACAGTCATCGTCAGGAACACTCAGCGGAAAACAGAGAGAATTTATACTCTTACAGCTAGTTTTGATTGTCTTGAGATAGTGGAAATTGTGGCGGCATCCATATATTTAACAAACGATATCACCTTTGCCAATCCCCCTCTACTCCTCACCTTACCCTCAAAGCTAGCTGAAACTTACCCTCAAAGCTAGCCAAAGGCGTATACATTCTATCTGTTTTCCGTTGAGTGTACCTGACGTTGGCTGTATGCCTAAACAGATCGTTAATAAAAACTGTGTGGAAATACGAAGTTCGCTGTCCAATTTATTTAATGTCGTTCCACCAAGTATGGTCATGTCATATTGATTATAAGAAGTAAGAACTTGAAACAAGCAAAATCACAAATGACACGCGAACTTAAGTATAATTGCTGCAGTGAGTACAGCTCAAATATTTCCTACAACTACGAGACATCAGAATATGATACGGGTGTCATCACCAGGCTTTCGAGATATTTCTTTAGCTTGTTAGTGTTGCATATTATCCGCGGAAAGAGTCAGTTCTTAAAAACGACTTGTCCTCACATCTACTTCTCTTATTTTACGCTCATAGTCGGTTCGTTAAAGTAACATGGGGGTCGAATGATACCAATCATGTCTTCCACAAACGTACTTTCTCTGAATTTATCAAGCAATCGCCTTTATTTCCTAAAAATTATAAAGGGATGAGCGGTACTAATATTATTAAAGTGAGCCATAAAAGGTTTTATTTAGCGGATATAGTTTCGGCATTAACCTGGTGGTACTCCATAATCAATAAAGCACAAATGGAGAGAATGAATTAATTTATACTGAACCACACAAAAAAATTATTACAAAACACGACCGGTTTCGATGCATGGCATCATCATCACGTGACAATTTTAGAAAACTTTCGGTTTATGTACACAATTGGGGGGAGAGGGAGGGAAGGGGGGAGAGAAGTGCAACATCCTAGGCTCGGATAGGACGAGGGAGAGTGGGGGTGGTAGAGAGGCGAATGGTCGTTAGGAGGAGGGAGGGGAGGGGAGGGGAAATTGGTAGGAGTATTAGAAAGGGAGTGTAGCCGCTTGGATAATTGGAGAATATCCTTCATATTCCTTCGGTCGTGTTTTGTAATAATATTTTTTTGTGTGGTTCAGTATAAATAAATTCATTCTCTCCATTTGAGTTTTAAGGTTTTATTTGTTCCAAAATTACTTTCCGTTACAGTCCAACCCAATAAAGCTTATTTCAATGCCAATAAGAGGAAGCGCTTGTTGGAGTTGTGATGAATTTAGAGCACGATTGATTTACGTTTTATCCCAAAAATATCTTATTTTCACAAACAATGTAAACCGCGATGACAACGAAACATATACATTTCAGAGTTCAAACCAACAATAAACAAATTATCCAGAAACTTTTCAAATGCTCCGAAGTTATTCGAATCACAGCCCAGCACTTGCCACACCACCATCATGACCGTATTTTACGATTTGTCTCCACTTGACCCAGCAAAGCCTCAACCATGTATAAAACGTGGTATTTCAACAACGGGCGAGTAAACGAACCCCATGCGCGGGCGAAAAATACTTCCATAAACTCACCCCGAAGAGATTAACACGCGACACTACGGTAAAAAACCTTAGGGAACCGAACCCGAGGGGTCAAACAATCTTACATCGATATTCCCTTCCAATAACACCGTAGGTCAGGCACCTTCGCGCAATAACGGAAACATCCCCCTTCCCACGGCGAAGATTAGCAAGCAAAAAAAACACTTCCTCATTATTCGCGATGGATATCGCTAATCAAAGTAACTGATTCTCGACGAACCAACGATCACACGGTGGGAGGAGTCCGAAGGATATAATAAAGAATATAATAAAAGGGTAGAAGCGAAGGATGGTGTATGCATTCGCGGTGATGTGGCGGTAAGGAAAGAAAGGCTTTCGTCTTTATTGAGCGAGATTGACTATCTTCTCGCGCGACCCCTGACCTAACCCCTCCCCGGGGGCCTCCTGGGGCAATGGGCTTCGAGCCCATCTTCCCACAGATTCTCCTCTCAGAGGCCACACACACACACACACACACACACACTGGTACATTATTACGTAGGTAAGCCGCCTCTGCAATGACGCAGAAGATCGCCATGCACCGTCACGTATCCGTCGGAATTCTTTCTCTGAGAGTATGAAAAACATTACCAAACGCGTAGGGAAAACACGGAAATTTCTCCGGGAATTATCAGAACGCTGAGGATTTGCGTCGGTTTGCGACAACCGAAATAATTTCCTTTTGGTAAGATAGGGAAAAATGCATCTTTAATTTACTATTGTCTCAGTCTTGTACACGGCTGTGATGATATAAACGCTACTAAGCGATGCTGAAGAACGACATTAATTAAGATTTCCCTTCATGGTATGCTTCGAAGAGTATGCTCATTCTGCTACACTTGCGTAAAAATGGTTCAAATACTACTTGTAGCATTCTGAATCATTCTGGCCTCATCAGTAAGAAAAGAAAGGGCAAACTACCTCACGCCTCATCTTGCCTGGTAAGCCTCATTTCCCTCTCATAGCTCTTTGTAGCTGGTGATAGAGGGGATGAGGTTCTAGCCGGCCTTCGGGCTACTACTTTTCAAACAGACCGAAATAATCTCATATAGGTGCAAGTAGCGTACTTATGAGGCAAAAGATTTCAACCCTTGGTAACAAACTATTGATTAAACTAATAAATCGACTCTGAAATTCGAATAAAAACTGAACATTTCACTGCTCTCCCTTTCTTTCCAGAGAAACTGAAATAACACAGAAGGGATAAAGTTGTTATCTTGGGAAACTAAAATAAGTTTGGGCTGATAGTGAAGGAGAATATTTACTTTGAATTTAACGCGAGAATTTAAAAGTAGAGAAAGGACGGATTCTCCAAATTTCTCTCCCAAATACCCCCTCTTCTGATATCTAAATCGTTGAAATTCTCCCACAAGATCTACGAAGCAAAGAAATGGTATGAGGATGACTAAAACGAATCCTTGTATCTTCACGTATCTTTGATCCATAAAAAATAAGCTCAGACATATGGTTAATTCATGAAATACTTTGGCGGTGAGAGAAAAACCAAACGAAACCGATTCCGCTCGTAGTAAAATAAAACAGAACAAAAAGAATATTGCGCTTGGTTCCTTGCGTGAAATTAGTAGCCTAATTTGCAATTTCCTCTTATTGCAAATTCGAACGAAACATTCCACGGGCATACATTTCCTGAATACATTGCCATTAAAGACTTCATGGGAAAAAGTGAGAAATTCTACGTATCGAAGACACCAACCTCACAAAGGAAGATGGTTTGTTCACAGCAAGGTACATAATTCTGCAGTGTTTTTTCCATGGGCCCATTCAACGCGGATACTTTAACTGAAAAAACTTACCACATGCACAGATTTAGCCTTGGGTGACTGGTTTCGAGGGGGATAGAGAATTAATAGACCGCAAGATGAGTCTACGTAAGATGCTCCTATTTCCACTACGCCCACATTCTCCACTCCGATTTTATCACAATCTGCTTCCGTAGCAGAACGGAAGTACCATGTGAGCCGAATGGTTGTAAAGGTAGGTAAACACGGAAAACAGTTCGGAATAAAAGGTCAAAGGCGCACATTCTAAAAATGAGAATTGGCTTTTATACTACCACAACCATAAGCTAGCAACATTCCCAATGTCAATATTGTGAACAAATCGCCAATTTTGGGGAAGTTTAATAATCCTTCGCTTAATTTACATCATGGGCATAAAACGGATATTTAACGGATATTTTTCATGGAGATTCGATGTCTTCACAAGCCAAACGTAAAATCTGTACTTGCAAACAAAAGGAGAAACGTTCCCGAAATGGAAAGTATCGATTTCTTTATACTTAACTATGATGAACGTTTCATTAGAATTCATTAACTTAATAAAAACGGAATTATAATATAAAGTCACAACTAATATTTAATACGACCTTACGTTATTTACACCACTAAGAAGCTAGGGGAATGTGACCTGAAAGAAGGCAAGTGGGGATCTGTGTAAAATCGAGGTATGTATACCTAGCAAAATTTATCATAAATGCAGTGTACTCTCGATTATCCACGCTAATCAAGGAAAGAGAGGCGAATAATCAGAATGCACGGATAATCCAAACTTTCATTAATTAAAATGATCATAATTTACGTAAATCAGCAATATGTTTTTATTTTCGCAGGAAGTCCGTTATTTTCGATTGCTCCATAGACTTATTAAGAGTTTTCTTCACTTGACCGCGTACCTTTTCAGCAGCGATAATGTCATTGTAGTCGTATCCCCACTGCTCCATAGGAAAAGTCCAACGTAATTCCTGCTTGTATTAGAACGCGAAAATACTAATGTATTTGTGTTTGAATTCTTCAAAAATACTGTGGAATATATCAACGAAGGGTAATCATGCTTGGATAAACCGTAAAACGAATAATCAGCCCATAGAGAATCGGGAGATCACTCTATACTGAAACAACAAAAAATAAGAAAAACACATACAATCATGAGAAATAATAGACCTTGTTTATTTAATTCGAGGTTGAGCCCTTCTAGCTTAAAAAAGAGAATGTAAAAAGACGTATGAACGTGAATGAAAGGAAAGAAAGGGGCAAAGATAGGAATATCAGAAGAAACAAAATACGATCAGTCAAGTAGTATTGATTTAAACGAGAATGTTCGTGATTATCACAAAATCAAAAGATCATCAAAATCCGTAGTTGAAAGGAACATTTTTTTTTACAACAACAGGATAATTACCCTATAAAACAATCTTAGCCTCATAACTAGAAATAATGAATTTCTCCTACTCCTATAATAAGAACCAGAAAATGNGTTACAATGTTTGGGAAAATGTCACAACAAGAAGTAGAATGCCGTACCGAGTAGAAGAGTATTCTTTCAAATACAAATCAGGGATTTTACCAATTGTGCTTACGATATCCGAGGAAGCGCTCTCTTATAAATACAATGGTGCCTCGACTTATGCACGTAATCCGCTCCTGTACGAAGTTCGCAACTCGAAAAGTTCATATTCCGAGACTCAAATTTCCAGTATGTCTTTTCATTCTTTTTCGGTTCGTCTCTTGACATTAAGTTTACATTGTGAGGTCAAAATATATATATTTTTTAATTTTTAAGTCGGAGAGTTCGTATAAAGAGTGGTTTGTAGGTCTTTGTACCATTTAAGTTCATTTGGAATCTCTTCACTAGCTTCAGACATTTTAGTTTACAAATTAATTTGCTTTTAGAAGAATTAATGGTTTACGAAGAAATAGGATATCTGGGAGCAATGAGTGGTTTGATAAGATCAGAAATATATGTATCAGATCAACAAATTTGCATTATTTATTTATTTCACCCTTACGACGAGGTTAGGCCCAATGGGCCTCTCTTATACCTAACCTCTGAATCATTGATATAAAAAATTACTAAAATAAATTCAAACTACAAACAAACATATATGGTTTGATAAGATCAGAAATATATGTATCAGATCAACAAATTTGCATTATTTATTTATTTCACCCTTACGGCGAGGTTAGGCCCAATGGGCCTCTCTTATATATACGTACATAGAAGATTAACTGTAATCGTCATTTTAACTGTTAAAAAACGTTACAATATCATGCCCTAAAGTAAACATTAGTAAATGTTCATTTTAAATATACATTATAATACCGGTCCCTAATGTCGCCATCAAATTTCTCCGGCCATCAATCGGACAAATTTGAAACGATCACCGCATTCTTTGACTCGCTCCTGAACTTTCTGAAACCATGACGGCGTCATTGGGATTCGACCCCCGTGAAACGAAACCTCGCATAATGAAACGAAACAACTTAACACGTTCCTTCTCATGGTTCGCAACGGTAGGAACGTAACTTATGCAAAAGTGTTGTCGGGGTTAATGGAAAAATGCGCTTTCAACTGGCATTCTCGAGCACCGTAATCGATTTGCAGGACACATCAACCGTTGGAAGAATTTTGTGCCGTCAAATTCGATCCATTACGGTCTGCTGGTTAGGGAATTCTTCCTGCAACAGAGGCAACGAACTCTTTCGTAAAAGGAGCGTCTCTTCCTTTTCGTTTCCCTTTGTGGACTTCGCAAACACTACAGATGCTGACGTCTCACTGAAGAGAGTCCAGAAACTTACGGAATGGGGAACCAATTTCCATCGAAAGATCGCATGTGTGCTTAGCAGACATGCGATAGCCGCACTTGATTTGAAATTAATTAAATCCAGCCTTTAAAGAACTCAATCCCATGGGCGAATTGAACCCCAACCCTTCTTTTCCACTAAAAGGTCAGGATAGACTTCCTGGGCGAGATGAGGGGTGAGGCAGTTAACTCTTGTCTTCCTTACCGAGCTAAGTTACACTCTTTTTCTCCAAAAGCTCATGAGATGGAATGAGGCTTCCTAGGTAAGATGAGGAGTGAGGTGCTTCACCCTTGTTTTCCTTAGTGAGCTTATTAGTAGTAGTAGTAGTATTGTTAAAAGTGCTTCGACAGCTTAGGTCATTTCGCACGTGCGCCCGTACCGGGAATCGAACCCGGGACCGCTTTCACTGAAGTCGAACGCGTTGCCCACTTGGCAGTGAGCTTATTGTTAGATGCTATGAAAGGAACAATTCCACGTACGTACAGTACAATGGCTATAATTTAATCATGACATTTATAATATGGAACTGCAACTGCATGCTTGCCAAGTTCAAAACTAGACGTTGCACAGTCTTAGTCAAACTAGTAAAAAGTCAAGTCATGTCCTCAACTATTTTAGCTAATTCTATCTTCCAAAATCGCAGTCAATCAGCTCGTTCGCTGGGGGAGGGCACTGAAACTCAGTAGCCTAAGAAAACCCAATTTTCTTTCTCCAATCCAGTTCTGAAACGATGGCCGAATGAGATAGAAATTAATTCAACCACGAAAATAATTCTCTCAAAATTAATCTTCTTTAGTGATAAATCACCTCTTATAATCAATACGAATGGACCTTACTTCGTGGAACGCCATTTAATAAATACGAATTCCATTGTTTCTCATTTATTTAATAAATAACCTCCTTCAATTTTCATTGAGGCAATTCGCTTAAAATTCCAATCTTAAGTATCCCAATAGAATACCGTTGTATTCAAAGTTAAAGTAGAGGTTCGGCTTACTATCTGAACATTCTCATTGGATTGCGTGGAGACTGGGAAATCTAGGATTCAATAGTTCTTTCAACGGAATTTTGGTCTGTTAGTTTTGAATATAAACAAATTTTCGATTCTTGCTCTTGTCAGGAGATCCCCTGTGAGCCGAATGGTAGTAAAGGTAGGTAAACACGGAAAACAGTTCGGAATAAAAGGTCAAAGGCGCACATTCTAAAAATGAGAATTGGCTTTTATATTACCACAACCATACGCTAGCAACATTCCCAATGTCAATATTGTGAACAAATCGCCAATTTTGGGGAAGTTTAATAATCCTTCGCTTAATTTACATCATGGGCATAAAACGGATATTTAACGGATATTTTTCATGGAGATTCGATGTCTTCACAAGCCAAACGTAAAATCTGTACTTGCAAACAAAAGGAGAAACATTCCCGAAATGGAAAGTATCGATTTCTTTATACTTAACTATGATGAACGTTTCATTAGAATTCATTAACTTAATAATAACGGAATTATTATATAAAGACACAACTAATATTTAATACGACCTTACGTTATTTACACCACTAAGAAGCTAGGGGAATGTGATAAATAATAACCTGAAAGAAGGCAAGTGGGGACCTGTGTAAAATCGAGGTATGTATGTACCATAATACCTAGAAAAATTTATCATAAATGCAGTGTACTCTCGATTATCCACGCTAATCAAGGAAAGAGAGGCGAATAATCAGAATGCACGGATAATCCAAACTTTCATTAATTAAAATGATCATAATTTACGTAAATCAGCAATATGTTTTTATTTTCGCAGGAAGTCCGTTATTTTCGATTGTTCCATAGACTTATTAAGAGTTTTCTTCACTTGACCGCGTACCTNAATGTTAACGTAATCAAATAATTCCATTCAAAATACAAGAGTAATTATCATAAATATTACAGTAGTGAAAATACATTCTCGTCAACATAATAACAATTTTGAAATGCGCGTTATCAATGCATTTATCACAGAAGAAATTTTTGAAATGCGTGTTATCTATACATTATCATAGTGAAGAGATTTTTAAAAAGCGTGTTATCTAGTAAGTGCGTGTTATTTACCAGAAAATACGGTAGTCTCACAGTCAGCCAATCCACTCCTCAGTTGTATATACCGTAAAATTGACATTGATCAAATGAGGTTAGTGGATGTAAAAGTATGAGCATCTGTATTTAACAACTATTAGTGAAGTCAGCAATGAAGAGACAAGAGATTTTGCGAGAATTAGAGGCAACAATCTGCTGAGGAGTGAAGTGAATGAAATATAAAGTGAAAGTAACATCATTTCATATTTTAGCCAAATTTTAAAACTTTACTTCAGTATATACTGTATATACTATATTTTTCAGTAATAATTGCAAATATAGAAAACAAAGTATGAAAACCTAAGGAAAACGGTGTATAAATTGGAAATCAGAAGACCAGTCGAAATCGAAAATTGCATGAAGTGAAATTAATGGCTGGGTACATTGCAATAAATCACTTAAAAAGAGACAATAAGTAAATACAAAAGAAACTACGAACCCTTTCAGACTTTCGTATGACTGTTACCTAAATGAATGAATAAATCAATTTTATGCGAATACGTTGTATGTTGTTTGTACTCTGTAAATATTTCTGTGAGGTAGTTGTATTGATTTCTTATTAGTGCACGCATTCTTGTATATGACCGTGATTTTGTTGAATATTATTGTTTGGAATTCACTCTAAAATGGTGGTATCGTTGTATCTATTGTTTTACTGTATCACTACTGCAGTGTATCACTGCATCTATTGGTATATATTAAATAAATGAACAAACAAATACGGTAGATGAATGCCATCACCTTCCCTAACAACTATAATAGCATAAAAAGTGATGTGACTAATGTTAAATGGGATTCTGCTCAGTTTGCAAAACAGTCAATTATGGCATTAATGACATATTTTAAACATCTAACGAATAAAGCGCCGCACTAAAGGAGAGGAAGGAGGCGCGAAAACGCTTAGAAAACGGCGGTTCTTCGATTAAACAGTCGCACATCGCATACAAGCGATTTTCCTCCGCTAAGGATGCGAGAATGGAATTCATTAGAGGAAATTACGAAACGTACTAAGAAAGGCGTTACTAAATGGGTTGAGCGGCTACTGGGAGCTGAAATCGGAAGCGATTGCAGTTAGGTGAGGAAGTGGATGACCGCTTGGTTGAGCTGCGGTGGTCTTCTGACCGCCCGCCACGCTGGACGAGAAGGGTTGCCTTGAACTTCGGAATTTCATTTCTTTGCTTATGTAAGCCACGGTTACCCGATCGCTGTGTCATAAAACATTCTTTGAGGTGGAAGAAATACAAGCGTTTTGATCTCAATGTATTTACCTCTCACTAACAAAACAATAAGGATTATTTCCTTGCAATTAAAACTGCTTTAAAACAACTCCGTACTTTATAAAGTTTCTAAGCTCCCTTTAAGTCTCATTCACGCTCTTCAAGAAAGAAGTTTTATTATTATTACGAGTAAACCCCCTCGTCAAGCATGACGGAACTTAATTTAGTTTAAAAATATATCTATTATCGTATATATATTGTCCTCCTAAGCCAGAAACAGTCCGTATCAGATCATAATAACTCAATATATTTCTTACCATTATTTATAATATTTATTCTACTGTTTTCAAGTCATGAAAGCCTACTTTACGTACAATTCCTATACAAAAATGTAAGAACTGGATATTCCTGTGTACTTATATGGGATAATTCATGAAATCAACATTTAAAAATGGCCTTAGTCGTCAAAGGGATGGGTTGTTTATTTCCGAAAAATTTACGAATTTTCCGTGTATTTTATCAAAGTTCTCGCAATTTTGAAATAATATGAATGTTTCACGACTAAAATAAGATTCTATGATCATTTTCCTTTCTTGTGACGCTTGTCTCAATTTCGTAGGACCATTTTTTCTAATTTAATTTTATAAAAGAAACAACCTCTGCAAGTCAAGAAAACGTACTTTACGTTCATCTCTTATGGAAAGAGAGCCTTTACAGAGATGAAAATAGTTTTCCTGGGGGCTTCAGCATCGTAGAAACGCAATGCAGTTTGTTTCAGATCTCTAAGTCAAGCCGTTTCTGAGATAAATAGGGGGGCGGACAGACATTTGCTTTTTATATATATGATGTACTAAATGAGAATTTCATCAGTTTTAGAGACTGATAAAGTCGGTAGGCACGAACAGGAACGCAGCAACGGTATATGGGACACTGGGAAACTGTGGACTGCGTGGTCTCGAAAAATATATAAATTAAAGTGATGAAGTCTGAAATTAAAATAGATTCTTACTGGAGGTACGATGTAGAAAACACATTTGATGTACACATATTAAAAGTAATTGGATTTAGCGATGAAGCTGAATTACTGAACCGGATGACACTTTCGAATTTGTACTTACTGGAAAAGTCAGCTTTTATTTGCCACAGCCATTCCATTGTAGAGATATGGTTATTCTATTTTAAGGGGTAATTTAAAATAAATCTTAAACCACGTAATAATAAGGTAAGACTTGAGAATTTCCCGGTGAACGGTCTGCTGAAGAAAGTCTTCTCGGGATACTAACCGGGTGGTTTCGTGGTATAATACCTATTACTCTAGTTTTTTTCTTTCTAGTATTCTACCACGAAAGACTCCCTTCAGCAGCACGTACTAATAAACTTTACAATAAAAATATATTCAGTTCAAATGTACCGCTTTATTCCCTGACTTAATTATCGAGGCTTTGAAAGGTAACCTATTTTCGTTATTATTATAAAAATCTTAAAAATCAAAATTAACACTTGACGTGGTCCAAGTCTTTACTATATTTAGTGACTACGTAAGAGTTGAACTGAAAACAAAATTTTAATACAATAACTTGTTCCATATTTTTAAGAGAAAGAAGTTGTTCCCGGGGAGAAACGGGCATGAAAAGTCTGAAGAGACTGGAATTCGAACCCGATTCGAGCTCCCAATTACCGGTTGGTTCCTCTATCCATTAAGCTATCCGCATTCAGATATGTCGTCTGGGAGACAAGGGCGGTGTGGTTTCACCCCGTCTGGACTGACTCTTAACGTCCGTTTCTCCTTAGGAATTTTTCCTAGGTGCACGCCTTTAACTAGTCAGCTCACCATAACCATATATCTTCATGTACGAGACATACATTGTCATGAATACCTCATCCACCGTAACCTTTTCCTCTACTTCTTTTAAGACCTCTCTCTCAAATACGGGAGAATATGACGAAGATTACCATTTCTGATATATTTATTAATCTTTAAACGGATGCCTTTGGCTGGAATCACAATTTTTAGTAACTAGACAGTATCAATTTATTTGAATTAATTACGTAATCCGGCACTATTGTAATACTAACTTTTCTTAAGTGATGCTATTAGTGTATTTACGTTTCTTACTTTAAATTTGTATTTTTCTTGTGTNTTAACTTGTTCCATATTTTTAAGAGAATTAAGTTGATCCCAGGGAGAAACGGGCATGAAAAGTCTAAAGAGACTGGAACACGAACCCGATTCGAGCTCCCAATTACAGGTTGGTTCCTCTATCCATTAAGCTATCCGGCATTCAGATATGTCGTCTGGGAGACAAGGGCGGTGTGGTTTCACCCCGTCTGGACAGACTCTTAACGTCCGTTTCTCCTTAGGAATTTTTCCTAGGTGCACGCCTTTAACTAGTCAGCTCACCATAACTCTATATCTTCATGTACGAGACATACATTGTAATGAATACCTCATCCACCGTAACATTTTCCTCTACTTCTTTTAAGACCTCTCTCTCTCAAATACGGAAGAATATGACGAATATTACCATTTCTGATATATTTATTCATCATTAAACGGATGCCTTTGGCTGGAATAACAATTTTTAGTCACTAGACAGTATCAATTTATTTGAATTAATTACGTAATCCGGCACTATTGTAATACTAACTTTTCTTAAGTGATGCTATTAGTGTATTTACGTTTCTTACTTTAAATTTGTATTTTTCTTGTGTAATATTTATTTATGCGTTTATTAACCACATTTACTTTTGCATTTTCTTTTAACTTTTTCATTTCAAATTTCAATATCTTTCGGTGAATATATTATATTTATAAACGCTTTTATATACACGTATTGTTCTTCTGTGATTTCGCGAGTTTTCTTCACCCCTTCCATTGGCGTTTTTTTGCGACGCGGGTTTTTTCTTAGCCAATCTCCAATACAAAGATTGTTTCCCACAATCCACTCTTTTTTGTTTTTAATTCATCATTGTGAATAAAATAACGACATACGAGGCTAGGGGAAAGAGAGACCCAATGATCATTCCAATTAAGGGTTAATCTATTTTGGAATTAAGCTGTATTTCGCAATCAAATATACTATATAATTTAAATAATTAGAGTGGATTAAATACGCTTTCTATTCCTACCGGGGAGAATTATCCGCTATTCGATCAGCTGAAGAACACCAAAAACATTCCACGTGCTCATAAGCATTTATAATGATTCAATTTCACAGCAGTGACTCCGTTTCGTTCGACTATTTATAGCAGTCACACCTCTAAAGCCGTAGCGGATCGCGCCTTCCAAAGCCGCTTTCGTCGAATTTTAATCTGGCAATTTGCAACGGTTAATCAAATCGCGAATATTACTTTGGACCATTCTCTACATTTGGCCGAATCTCTTTTAATTTCCTATTAGCTCCGAGCTCGTGCTTTCGAAGTGAGTCAACCAGCGAGTCGACGCTAATTGAACATCAAAGGAAGCCTCTTTCTAACTCACCGTACCCCTACTAACAAAAAAGTTGGAATAAAAGACACAGATTGAACTCGGGGTACATTAATCCATCTTCGAACGTGAGTGACCACCAGGAATAGAAGAAAACCAGGGCATCGAACCGTAATATCTTTCGTTCCGGTTTTCGCTCCGGTTCAGCGAAAATAAACAAATACCGGTTCGGTTCTAGTTTTTTTCCTACCGCCAACGTTGACCCGGTGTTTTTCGCTTCGGCCACAGTAATATTATAGCCTCTGAAATCTTGTTTCATTACGTCTAGTAATTTTCGAATACACTACTTTACATAAATTTTTATAATAAACTTTTAGAAAACTTAGTAATTGTTAGTAGCTAGTCGTAGTTATCTCTGCTAAGTAAACCATCCTACAATTACGCTCAAGTAGAGTGTTCTTTGTACGGAACCAAAAACTGGAGCGGAATAAAAAACTTTTTTCGGTTACGGTTCGAGTTAATCGAGTCGAGTTCAGTTACAAGTCACATTTTCTTCGGTTCGGTTTACACTCCGGCAAAAATGATGTTTTTCTCGGTTTCGGTATCCGGTTATGTTCCGGTTCGATGCCCTGAAGAAAACTACGGAGAGAACTTGCAGGGCTGACAAATCCCTAGTATTGATTTATTCATCAGCGATGGATTCAACAGAGATTAACTGTCAGTACTTTAACAGATATCTTTTTCATTCATACTTCATTTTTCCATATAGAGATAAATAAAATAATCGTGCGATTACGATAATGAGGTCAATCAACACTAATTTCATTCTGTGGTGACTTCGACTTCAACACTGCAGCGTGTTCGATAAGCCCCGCAAATTTCTAAATTTTAAGTGCTGTTTTAAACTAAACTGAGGAAGAAAAGCAAATTGCACCCGAAATGCACGTTCAGATTAGGAAAATAAATAAATGAAGGAAACAAAGCTAGACATTTAAAAACTCAAATTATGGCTAACCCCGGAAGGACCGCTGATCTCACCAAGGAACTGTTTTCCACGTCAAACCATGGTGTAAGTGAGATAATGAGTTTTTAGCACAGCTACTCAAGAGAAATTACGTCAATGAGAATGTAATCTTAGTTAGCCAAGAGTTAGGAACTTGCCATCATAGAAAAACAACTTTTACACGCAGTGTACTATAATTCAAGCCTTTAAAGTGTATTAAATACAAATTTAAAAAAGAATATAACAACAATTTCTGATAATAAAGATTACAAAAGGTAGGATTACAAGCAGGAGCAGTAACGCGAGTCTCGCTTGTGTTACAGTAAAATTCAACCGAAAAAAGTCTAACAGCTTTATCCATTTGTAAATTATCCTCATTTCATTGCAAAACGGAAGGGCCAAACGCTTTATCTAATACGGAAAGAAGCCTCTAATTGCCTCCAAAGCAGTAATTACGAGGCAAATATAGGGAGACAACAAACAATACGAATATGCAGAATATGGGAAAGAGTCGAATGTTATGCTAATCATCGAAATTAATGGAATTAACCATGTTCGACATTAATAGTGCAAGAGAAGATTTTCGCGATCCAATCATTGCTTGAAAATAAGTTATGGCTGAAATAAAAAATTTAAAAAGGCAAGACATTTTGTGAGTAAACCCCCACATAAAGAGCTACAGAATCCTGCAATGCTAGAGTGACTTGGAAGCTAATCATTTGGTGTCCATACATGAGGTTCTTTGTCCTTTTATTCCTTCTTTATTCTAGAAGTAGCAACAAAAATGTGTAAATATAATTCATACGAAGTAAGTTTTCTATGCTCATACTTTAAGGCAAACTTTATATAATAACTGTCTTCTCCTACATGATGTAATTTCCATGATAGTATCTATTTTCAATTTTTCAAAAATGGGATAATTTACAGCCAGTTTTCTATTATTGTGAAAGCAATATATTTTTAGTCGGAATTAAAATAGCAAAAATACCACTCTCTCCCTATAAAATACTCAAATACTACGTTTTTCCTTCTTAGTTTTTTAGTTTCCTTCTTCAAGGGTCATTCTTCCACAAATGCTTTATTTTCACTGTCTTACCTCATATGTATTCTCAGTTTAACATACAACCATTTTTTTCACAGAGGTTTTACTCGTTCAGTAAAGCTATTGTTTACTTACTTATAAATCGTATACAAGAAAAAATTCTTAACGAAATTACAAAATATTAAATTGATAAGCGACCAAAAGGCATGTGGATTTGAAATTGACTTAAAACGACGAAATCCATCATGTCCATCAATAGATTCTGGCAAGACTTTGTGGTAGGAAGCCATAATGAACTGAGAAAATGAAAATAGACGTTTACCCGTACCACATAACGTTTTATTTAGCGACCTAATATAACGTTTAACCCCACATAACGTTTTAATAACCCCACATAACGTTTTAATAACCCCACATAACGTTTTATTTAGGTCGCTAAATAAAACGTTATGTGGTACGGGTAAACGTCTATTTTCATTTTCATTTTCTCAGTTCGTTGTGAAAATGTCCAGACGAATTGATGACCGCATTATTATTCAAAATCTGCGATTTCCCAGGATTTACTGATTAACTAAACGAAATGATTTCACCCAGAGCGATTTTTATTCCACACAAATGACACCGTAGTTGAAAACGGAACATCTCTTACGATACAAATACCTTACTAGAACTCTGTCATCAGCTCAGATTACTCTGAAGCAGCATCATGACTAATCCGGTATTTCGACCACCGACTTGATTGCAATAAATCAGTCTCGAAACAATATGACGGGGTATTTTTCACTCATGAACCCGAGATTTGAAAGATTTACCGCTCTGCAGTAAACAGCAATAGTGAAGATAAGTTAGCAGCACGGGGCATCGTCACTTTCGAAGGAAATTTCTTATCGGGAAGGACGTCAGAATCGCCATTAACGTTACCTCAAAAAGTGAGTCAAAAGATAAGATTATCTTTTCTTCTTCGCTCTTAGTTAATTTTTGAATAACCAGAGAGAGTAAAAAATTGATACGCCTATCGAATAACCCGAAAGAGAGGTATCCTACGGGGTTATTACGTAAATTCGACACCAAATTCGGATTCGAATTCGAGCCCCTATACGAAGTCCTGCCGAAATGTTCATACCGTAGACCTCGGGAGGAAATGAGTACGTGGTCGCACGGATAGCATATCAATTTGAATGTGACGTATTTTCGAATCAGGCTGCCGAATTCGAAGCCGAAGATTCGAATATGACGCTTACGTGGTAATCCCCCTGGCCTTGCTAATTTCTTTAGGATCCAATCAGATGAAATTCCGAATCAGCCCTGCAAATTTTACAGGCAGGGAAAGATCAATTGGATACGATAAAAAACTAATTCCGGAAAGAACGAAGGTGGTACCTATTGCTCAAAAAAGTATACTTGCTCGATAATAACAAAAATTACTGAAATACATATATAAATGAAAAGGTAGTTTTAGAAACAAACTTTTCGGAGTTTTACAAATACGAGAGGTTGATACTCTGAAGTAGTTGAGACAATTAGAGTTCTAAATGCTCATTTATGATGGCATAACATATTTTCTATTCATGAACACAACTACTGCTCTGTTTATAATACGGTTTTAATTTAGCTGTAAATTGTTTTTTTCATTAACTGTAAATTTGGTCAATTTCCTGATGTTATACCGGGCCGCACCCTGAAAGTTGGGGAGCGGGCCTTATGCTATGAAGATCTATTTTAAATTTCACTAATGATAATAAGTCGATGAAGACGTTTGTTCCATAAGCACTTAATGTTACCGCACATTGCTTCCTGGTAAATTCGGAGGTGTTTTGGAGCGTGAACACAACTGAAGTTATCGGTTCACTTTCAGTGATCCGAAGGTCGACCAGTACGAAGATCCACGCGGTTGGAATGTTCGACGAATGTAACGAGAGCGATCCGATCAAGCTCTTGTAGCCGGAATCGACACGTTCACTTGTGTGTCGATCGAAAGAATAGCATTTCATCTCGGATTCTGGATGTTGGTTCCGTTTAGATGAGCAGAAGCATCACTTATATCAGCCTCAATTGCAGACTGAGCCGATACTTAAGTTTTCGATTTCTTGATAAGACTGTAAATTATTATTATTATCTAAGTCGACATGGAGTATTGACGTCGTCACTGATTGGTCAGATATGTAAGGAAAGGCTACATAAATAACCTTAAATGCTAAGATTCTGATTTACAATAACAATACAAGTTAAAATACGAATTATTTTCAACAGAAAATTACGTACAAACAAACTTTATGAAGGAAATATATTGGGAAAACGATTATATGTATTCAAAAACAAATCTTATGATTTCAAAACACTAATACGCAAACAAAAATCATTTATTTACAAAAAAGAAAACACAAATTACGTAAATCCATTCGTGATGCATCTTTTGATTCTCGCATTCACATTTTAGATGATTTGCACGTTTTGCCGATTATCCGGCGAGTCATTTGAAGAGTCAGAGTTATTAAAATAGACAAGTATTGGTACAGGTTACGAAGATAAAAGCTTGTTGAAGGATGGGCATAAAGTATTACCATTACTTCCATTGACATCAGCGAGTGGTTATATTCAACAAAGTGAAAATTATACCCAAATATTAAATATCGATTATTTGGGGAGAACTATATCTTCGATTTTACTTAAGGTATTTCAAATGCAAAAAAGGTTAACTATCCAATTAAATCCAATTAATTCGTAAAGGTTACGAACTATCCAATTCGTAAAGTACAGAATTATTGATATTCTCAAGATTTTCCAACCGAATGTAATGATATTATGCCCAAATGATTATAATTCGTAAATCCATCACAATCTTTTCGATAATTTTATAAAATTCCGGGGCTTCACGACGTGGTCGAGCTGTTTCACGAACTTATCTTTTTATTCTAGGAATCCCATCGATGGATCGGTAATCGCAATGTAAAGAAAATGCTAAAAAGTGAACAGAGACGGCGATAGAGATGACGCATATTCGAAACATTAACACAAAATCGATAAATTCTAAATTAGAAGCAAACCCTAATGATTGACTCGACAGATTTGTTGTAGAGGCTCTTCGAGATAAGCTATTGCCAAAATTACACGATAATATTAAGTTTTTAAATAAATTACACACACTGAGACTATGCAATCTAAAATTGTAATAATACGTATTTTTACCTAGTGATTTCATCGGAATAGGAAAAGAAATCCCCCTTCCGGAACAATGACATTTCTTAACATTTTTCCGCACTGGAATATTGCTTCCTTCCCAGCGCAAAAGATCGAACGTTCAAAAGTTGCAATCTCACATAGCGAACAATACAAAGACATTAGCAGCTCAGAGGTACTTCTCGCGATGAAAATTATTAACAAAAGTACCTTTTACGCAAATTTGAGCAATCATTCGCCGCAGTAGGTCGAAACTTACTCAGACGTCACCGTGACGATCTCGACAAGTGTGCAACGCGATTCAAGGCGCATCCGGAAGAGGACAACTTCAAGGATATAATAAAGAGCTCTTCTTCAGCAGCATAGGAAGACAGTGATTCCTCGACCTTCAACGATTTTGTTCTCTAAAAACCGATCAATCGCCGATTTTAATAAGCAATAGAAGAATGTAAGTGGCAATTGTCCCTAAAGACAAACTGCGAGATATACGATGATTGAAATTAGTCGATTTCACCAAAATATATTTAAGAAGATAATTTAACATTGACAAGTAAATTAAATTAAATGAAATTAGAAAATTATCACACTCAAGTTACGGAGCTAACGTTAGGAAGCCATAATGAACTGAGAAAATGAAAATAGAAGTAGACATTTACCCATACCACATAACGTTTTATTTAGCGACCTAGGTTACTCAGTTCGTGATTACAAACCTCTTATGCCCAAGAGACATTCATCTACATAAATGCATCTACATAAATACCCTGCAAGCCACCTTACGGCAGGAGGTGAAAACACCAATTTGGTGATAATGGGCCCATAATATCCAAGAGGATCCTGTGGAGCACTTCAGTTGCCTTTTCTTCAACAGGAAAAGGTTCTCTCATCTTTCCTTGGATACATGGGAGACAATCTTCCATACCTCCTCTCTTCCCTTTCCCCATAGATTCCTCCAGAATACTGAGTTTCCCTGTCACCCTCTCACTTGGGTGTCCAATCTGGCTGTGCCATGTTTGGAATGACACCACCACTACACTCTTCTTATTGGCATCATACTCCCCCTTTATTCTGTTCACTGTAACTACACCTAAGGTGGTAAGATAGTACATAATTCCTACTCTATGAGCCTGGAAGATAAGTTTCTCGTCCTTGTAAGCCTTTGCAATGCCCTGATAAGTTATTATTTTTAGCCCTTTTTCCTCAATTTGCCCCAGGAATAGGAGGTTGTCTTGCAGCTCCAGGATGAGTAACACCTCACTTAGTTCAATGTCCTTCCCTCCACCTTTGTTCAACAGACAGAGAATCACCTTTCCTTTCCCCATTATCTTCAAAAGAGCGCCATCTCCCACTGCGACTTTGCCACTGGTTTCAGTGAATTCCCACAACAAGTCCTGCATGTAAGTCATGTGATTCGACACAGCTCAATCCATCAGCCACACTCCCCTATCGCTCCTTGTGCACTTCTTGGCACATAACACTATGTGTTCCCTCTTAACTACAGAGGCAGTGTGTGTTGTGACTATCCCACTGTGATGCATTCTTTCGTTTAGGACACCGAGCAGATATATGTCCTTCACCTCCACATGCATAACACCAAAATCTATGTTTTCTTCTCCCTGGCTTCAGCTTCCTTCGCTTGTATCTGGCTTCAGGCTTGATGGTCCTCTAGTGTTGCATTCCCAATATTCTTGCCTTCTGACCCGGTTGTTCTGGTGAGAAAACATTTTCATTGTCCTTAGTTCATGGTGAGGGGGTCGTAAGTCTTCAAATTCTCCTCTTCCACCAACAATATTTGCTTCTACGCCGCCATTGTTAAACCATCTCTGGCCCTTGCCATGAGCATTTTAATGGTTATTTCATTCTCTGGCGGGAGTCCAGTGAGACAAAATGCTGCTTATTGCCTATCTGTCAGTCCCAATCTACTTTTGGTCAATAATCTGTTGAGGCTATGTTTTTGCAATTCTCAGTAATAGATGAGTCCCCCTTTACTATCCTGCCAAGCCCTCACTGCTTCATTATCACACCAAATTCCGAGTTTTTCTTGCAGGACTTGTCCAAAATATCTCACACTACACTCACCTTCTCACAATCCACACAATTAGCTCATCCCAAAATTAACAATTGAGCTAACAAATTGTTTTTAGCGCGCTTCCGTACCTTGGATTGGCTTAAGCTGGTATCTGGAGCATCACTGTATCCGACAATCACTTGACAACAATCTCTAAGAAGCATTTCCGATTGTTCGAGCCATCCATCCTGCGTAGTCCTAGCCAACTTCAGGATGGTGGAGGTCCTATCCTCATGCTCTCCATACATAGCCGACACCATGTTTTATTAGTCTGGTGCCGCTGACCCATGCACAATATATATATATCTCCTAATATTGTGGCTTTCTCAACTTCTCTTCACAATGCCACACATACAGTGACTCCTGGGCCAATAACCTATTAAAGCTTGTAATTAATGGTTGTGAATACTCTAATAGTAAGTGCCTGAAGCAGGTAAAAATTAAGAACGTAAAAAAGATACAACTGGACTCCTTGATTATTCTCAGTGAATACGTTTATTTCCCTCCAAAACACCACCTAGCATGACGCTTATGCAAACAAGGAAAAAATAACACAATAAATATACAAATATTGCCAACCTAAACATGTTGCCTTATGCATCCTCTCTAACGCATTATGTAGTCCGTGAATTAATATGTTTTAAATTGATGTAATGGTATGATTTAGACAACCTGACCTTGGAGCCCATGGTCATATAGATTTTATAGCTTGCATTGCTAATGAATGTTTTGCACAAATCTGGTCATGTTTGTTTTCTGAGGTCATTGCCTCTTGAGTGTGCTTGGTCGTGTTCCTGAAAAGGAAGAGATGGGAAGAAAGGAACTCTTCCTAGTAGTAGT
>KZ308655.1:280861-293296 GCA_000376725.2 Ladona fulva
TCGGCCATACTGTGCCGAAACCGGCCGGTTTTTTTTATAAATACATCTGTGGAAAAGAGTAATTGTAATTTTATTCATACCATACTTTTCATTTGGATTTCCAAAACGTAAAACCTGCCACAATCGATTTTATTAGTAATATCAATTTAAAATTTTTGATTTGCAATACTTTCTTCAATATTTCCACATCTTATGAAACTGAACTTCTTTCTTTGAATCACCAGAATACTAGTAACTGTAATTAAGGAACATAAGGTTTCTAGGTAGTGAGCAACATTAGGTATGACTTGGGAAAGAAAACTTCAGCATACGTTATCAAGTGGAATTATTTTTCAGTTTCGGTGGATAAATATCTCCAATGACTTTTCAGACGCATTCAGTAGTTTCCTAAGAAAATAACAAGTAAAGTACTACCGTGACTCAAAATCCCCGAGGGATTTCTTTCAATAAAGACGCAATACAACTAAATCGCTCAGAAACACAAACGGCACTAAAACCTACGTAAAATAACAACCTGGTTCTGTTTCTTCTTTCTAACTTATATATTAAAAGATACGAAAAGTGGAGGAAGATGTAGAATTCAAATCGCGTGACTTCAAGCGAGCTTAAAAAAACTCTTGATACAACCACACCGAAAACCGCTAACTACAGCATTTCTAAACACGATTTACGAAAAACAGTACCATATTCATAAAGCTTTCTTTTTTACGGGCGAAGGATATCCATCGGAATTCCGTTAGGTAGGGAGGCGAATGAAGGATGGAGGAAAGCGAAAGAAATAAAGGGGTGGAAGGCACGAATGGAACGTGCTCTCTTTGTACCTTCGGAAAGTCGCCTATCCATCGCCGGTCATTCCTGATGGTGTCGCAAGAGAGGCGACTACAGCGCCGCAATAGAGAGCGGCGAGCAGAGAGACCTCGCTGCGGAGGGAGGCGAGGGTGGTGAGAAGGAGTAATTCACACCCTCCTTGTTTACTGTTTCCCTTTCCTTACCATATCTGACCTTCCTTCTCACCGCTCCTCATATGGTTTAGACTGAAACGAGCTTCGGTTTATAGCTCCTTCCGACGATTTGCATAAACTCGACACCGGCTCCCGAAGACCTAAAAAGAAGCCCTAAAGTTTGATGATATGCTTGACCTTTACCAACCTTTCAGCCTTCTTTCACGCAAGACCAACAAATCTCTCTTGATTACGTCGGAAAAAGGACGCGATTGTGAAAATGATCGCCAGCTAATTGAAAGCCAAAGTAGTTCGCAGAAAAAGTGGAACGGACGTACCTGTAGGAATCCCTCTGAGAAACAATGGCCTGAAGAAAAGAGAACGAAAGTGAATGGTTTATAAATCGAAGTTGCGAAAGCCGAAATAATGACTTCATTACGAAGGAGGAGGAGGTTAACGAGAACATGATTGAATTAAGTCAATCGATGCCTGAATCGAAGAACGAATTGATGGGTAATCAATATTACAGCCAATAGTAAAGCAATCTTCCTAAGTTGAAAGTAAAATAGTTTTCAAACTTAATTACTATTTCGATTTCCATTTTTAAACTCCTGCTTATACGACGAAAACACTAGTTAGGTCAAAATTATCTCACATTAATACTAAAATACTTAAAGCACGACAGAATAATTAGTATGACCTTTAGATAGTAAAGAAAGTTATTCAAGGAAAAATTAGTTAGACTTATCCAGCTCATCAATTTTACGAAACTAAATCAAGCGCGAAGATTTCAATAAAATGGTAAGGTAGACAGAAAAATTAGCATGACATTTACATAGTAAAGAAAGTTATTCAAGGAAAAATTAGTTAGACTTATCCAGCTCATCAATTTTATGAAACTAAATCAAGCGCGAAGATCTCAATAAAATGTTAAGGTAGGATGAAAAATCACACAATTAACTATGAATGGAAATATCCGCTCAATCCATTCCTTCGAAATATTATTGCATAAATCAAAACAATTGATTTTCCATTTTCAGAGTATATATAACGCTCAATCCCCAAAAATTATAAACATGATTTTTCATTAAATTTTTACTAACTTATTCNTACAATATGATGTGAAAGATCGAATTAATTCGTTAATTTATTTTAATAATTATTACACAATTTCCCTAACCAGAAAAATCCTATAAAATAAGACTCGAATCCAGGAACTTAGGGTTGCACCGTTAGAAAGCTAACCACTCCCTTACCACAACCGGTTATTTCTACAAGGTATTTTTCTAAACTATTCGAGCTAGGATTGAATCAAAATGTTTGAACTATCTGTCCTTCAGTTGAAGAGTTTCATTTTCAACTAATCAATAAGATATTTACATAATTCAAATTATACTACATTGAGCACTCAGAGCCGCATAAGGTTTTGATAGATCTATTCGGGTTGACGAAGTGCAGGTGGAGTTGGGGATAACCTGGTAGGGTGAGGTACGGTGGGAACTTGTCCTCGGGACCAATGTGGTAACCGTGAAAGCCTTCAAGGAACCCTGAAAAAACTTGTATGATAATTCGGAACGCAAATTGTAAAAATATTTTTATGCGTAGACTTATATTGACATTTTCAATAGTGGAAATGTACTGAAAATATTTTGAATGAATTGTTGTATTTTTGGGCTGGGTGATATGTTGCGATGTTATATTTTTGAAGCAGAGATGTGTATTTGTAGTGATGGTGTATTTTTACAACCTGAAAATGTACGTACGTGCTATATTGGTGTTGTGTGGCTTGATGATGGTTTTGTGGTGGCGGAAATGTCGTGTTATTGAAATTATCATTGTATACCTTTCTGCATAATTATATAGCGTAGAATTGTAATTATTGTAGAATAGTAATAAGTTACCACAGGACTATAAGTAATAATAATAATGATAATAAATAGAATGTTAGCACTGTGCTTATTCTAGGCTTACACTAGGCTTATTCGACTTTAAGGAAGGCGTTTTGCAGAGGACTTTCACATTTACTTATAGATAAAAAAAACTTATCGACATATTTTTAGAGTTACCTTTCTAAAAATGGTGATGTAAATTATTACAAAAACTCATGATTGCGGATATTTCAACGATCTGTATATTTCTATGAAATTCTCAACTCTAGAAGTAGTTTGAAAGTAAATAGAAGTAGGCTGAAAGAAAACGTTCTTTGTACGCCGGCTCCTTTGAAAGTAAATTATGTGCTCATGCAAATGAACGTTTTTATCACACGCTGAAAGCCTTAGGGAAGAGCTACGCGTTTCGTAAACCAGCATAGCAAGTTCAAGCCGCGCGGTGAAGTAACTTAGCTTATCAACTCCTACGCAAAGCTCCCCATGATACGGCCGGCAAAAGTTAGTAAACAAAACTCCAAGGAAACAGATACAACGGCTAGAGGCTCTCATTAAGGCGAAGGTGAACGTCCTTCCCCTTGTAGAAAAGAAGAAATGTATCATGAGAAAAGCGAGCTTATCGAAGGCGTGGTGAAATTTCAATAGATTAATCCCTTTACATAGAGCGTACTTCAGTTATCAAATTTCTGGAAAGTGACTAATCTATTTAAAATGACATCGATTCCTTTTATCTCTCCAGGTAAAAAAACAGAGTTTACATTTCCTAGAAAAAACCAAGGAAATTCTAGCTATTTAATGGATTTCGACGTCAAAGCATTCTTTTATGTATACTGCGAAAAAAGCGAAGGAATATTGTCCAAGCCAGAGGTGGGTAATCTGCAGCCTTTAAGCAAAAAGCGAATACAAAATGGAAAATAAACTCTTTCAGTTCACTCAGCGAATTATTTCATTCACTCGTACACTATTTCGATGGTAAGTTATTTGAATGTAAGCAACACACTACTCAAAAGCTGCCTTATGTTTTCACATGTGGTCTTTCCTAATGCATCGGAATGGTAAACGTGGCATTCCGACGAATAAAGGTTCCCCACCCCTGGTCTAAGATACTAATTACGCACGAAAATATGTTTGTCACGTAAATTTAAGAGATCTATTTTAATAAAGCTTCGTAAGCACAGACTGAGCCTAATTACTAAGTTTCTCTAGAAATTTATTGTGAACCTGAATGGACGTATATGAAACTGTATATGAAACTCTACATACTGAAGAAGTTACTCGTTATGTTCGTTTATATTTCGTTTCTGTGACTCTGTATGCAAATTATCAGTTTCCCTGTCACCAGTTAGTGCAATAGAAAATGGTATATAACTCCGAAACCGGTTGTGTAATTTTATTTATTTATGGAAAAGGTTTTAACTGCTATGCTTCAAACGTCCTTTCATGTAATGCTTAGCGTGTAGTAAGTTCGTATTAAACAAAAAACAGCCAGGGTTAACAAAATTATCGTAAACTGAATTTTAAAATATTCGAAGGGATGACAGGTGAGAAAAAAAATTTTAAATATTTGCTGAAAAGATGAAAATTCTGTTTATTTAAGATGAAAATTTATGTTTAAAATTTTATGTTTATAAATTATATGTTTGGTGGACATATAAATGGCAATAAATTGTTCAGGTTATTGTCAATTCCATAAATAGGCAATATTTTATACAAGTTATTGCCATTTATGTATCACCTAAAATATGAATTCCCTATTGAAATTCTCTGGAATAAAGAAAATGAAATACAAACACATTCCGTACTCCATAGCTTCCAAATATATCGATATGAATCATATATAATACGAAATTACATATTAAATCTCCACACTAGCAGTACTGATTACTTGGAGCTAGGATTTATTTATAAAGTCATCGAATTCTTATAACATGTGATACGATAAAACTACCCTCTTCCACAACTCAGCAAATCCGAGGTTATCACAATGTTTACGGAAAATAGCGTCAATAACTACCCATTAAGAAACTATCTTGACCTGATAATTACAAAACATTGATCGCATAAAAACTACATTTTTAAAAGCATAAATAAATGTGTGCCTTTTGCAAAATTTATCTTTAGTACATACAACATCATAAGGCCTGGTATTATCATGTAAACTTAAAATGGAATTTCACTAATGTTCACTTTAGGGCCTGGTTTTGTTACGGTTTGTTAGTTAAAGTGAAGATTATAATTAAATCTCCTTTATGTATGATGAAATAGCAAGGATATTAACTACGATCTCAACTTTCTGACTCTATCAAATCATTATAATACCAGGCCCTAAACTAAACATAAGATAAATTCTATTTTAAGTTGACATTATAATACCAGTCCCATATCTCGCTGATACCTTTGAGCCTTTTACAATATCTGAGTGGGATTTCTCGTAACGAAGAAAGCAAAAGCTGTATTTGTTACCGACAAATTTGCTTGTCTCGCCGTTTAAAGAGTATTATTTCCATTACCTCAGCTAATGGGAACGCAGGTATTTGCAAACCGATTTACTCTGCTTTCCTGGCATCAAACAGCCCACGTAGGTTAATTTCTTCCACATAAAACTGTTACGTAAGGGTAACTAGACCATAAAGCTGACTAGATTAGCGGCAATCCGTTCGCCGGCGATTCCTCTTATTAGTGGCGACGAACAAATCGCGACCGGAGATGGCTTCTTTGATGTTCCACGAATAACAGGCGTGACTTGAGTCGTCGAGCGTCGATGAAAACCCATTGTCAACACGCGCTTTCCGTTTCCGACACGAGTTTTCATTTTCATGCTTCCTTAAGCCCTGTTTTCCAAGGATCCCGCATGCGTGAAAATGCGCTAGCGCTGAAGTTGCTCACTAGAGTTTTCTTGATAGTGTTTTCCAAGACATAGCGCGCGCGAATCACGCTGGTGAACCACGCTGACGCCACGCAGAGCAGTTGAGTCGAGAGCAACCTCAGCGTGACGTGAAGCAGAAATCCGGAGATGGAGTCGAAGCTTTTTGACCCGGCTACGGACGATGTGCTAATCGAGCTGGTGCACAAACATCCTTGCTTGTATTCAATGAAGTTGAATACGTACAAGGATATAAAATTAAAGGAAAACGTGTGGAAAGAAGTAGCAAAAGACCTGGGGAAAAGCGGTAAGCAAAAGCAACACGTGCAACATTGCTTCATTAAAGTTTGATCACTAATTAAAAAGTGTGTTAACATAAGATTGACTCGTTAGAAACTGAAGCTTTGAAGATTTTTATTTCTTCAAATTTATACATTAAATATATAGTTTAATTAGTTCTCGTCACATGCTTAATTTGCCATTGAACCTCTCCTTGCCTGCTACTGAAATATTCAGCGAAATCGTCTCGTATTTTGAAAGCTTCATGGGTAGCATTTCCTCCTAATTTTGCCAGAGGTTGCACGTTTTCCTTTGGGAGATAGAGTTTGTCTTCCACCGGTTCCCTTGAATGGGAAATGCGATCGTTTATCAAAAGGTTATGTAGAATGCATGCAGCTATTGTAAGGTCATCAACAGTCTCCGGTTTAACAGCGATTGGCACATGAAATATCCTAAAGTATTGGCAAAGAATACCAAAAGCATTTTCACTTGTTCTCCTTGCACGGCTATGGCGATAATTGTAAACTGCCTTTTGTAGATCTGTTGAAGATTGCTCTTTGGAATAAGGCCTCATGATATTGACTGTAAGCTTGAAGGCTTCATCACTTACTATTACATACGGCAATACTTTCTCAGTTCCTGGTAATGGCATGGGGTCTGGGAATTTAAAAGTTGAATCGTTTATAGATTTCCCCAACTTAGATTTTGAAAAAATGCCAGCATCACCTTCTTTCCCATATGAGCCAACATCTATACTTAAAAATTTATAATTTGCGTCAACAAGACCAAGTAAGACAATTGAAAAATAGTTTTTGTAATTAAAATATAATGAGCCTGAGTTCTTAGGTTTTACTATTCTGATGTGCTTCCCATCTAACGCACCACAGCAGTTGGGAAAATTCCACAATTTGTAGAACTCCTCGGCTGCCTGCTTCAGCCTATTTTCATTCAGTTGTGGTATGGCTTCCTTCATCAACCTCTGGCAAATAGCTTTCAGCACTATAGGCACAAATGTACTAATCCAGCTATGAGATATTCTGAATTGGAAGGCTAAAGACCTGTAGCTCTCTCCTGTTGCTAAAAACCTAAAACAAATATAAAACAGTTTTAGCATGTCGAACAAGGTGGAGGACCATAAGGGACTCGTACAGGAAAAATAAAAAAAAGATGGGCACTGGTTCTGCAGCAACCAGCAAATCCAAATATAATGACACCAGGTTGCAGTTCCTGGATGAGTCATTTGCAGAAAGAGTGTAAGTACTATGTACTTATATATCAACATAACATACTAAATCTGAGTATTTTATGCTAAGTCACTCATGTTGACAATGTCAACAGTTCCAGATCCAGTCTTGAGGAGACTGAACCATCTCCTTCAACTACCACAAGAAGTGAGGTAGTAGAAATCCTCTCTGATGTAGAGGAAGAAAAAAATGAGGAGGATGGACAGGATGAGAGCCAGGACATCCAGGTTCCAAGGAAGAGGCAGAGGTTGAATGCTCTGGAGGAGTTGAGGAAGGGAAGAGAGGAGAGGATGGCCTTTCTTCGGGAAATACTGCCTAGTATTGCAAAGGAAAGGGAGCAGCATCCTGTGAGGCAGTTTTTTGATGCCATGGCATCGTCAGTTATATCTTTGCCACCTCATCTTATCAGAGAGGCAAAGATAAAGATTCTGGAGGTGGTGACAGATTTGGAGGAAAAAGCTTCATTGGAAAGTTCCTCTCTGTCCCATATACAGGGATATATAAGTGATTAAAGATGAATTTGGTCTTTTTATCAACACAGTGTATATAATTTTATTTAAAATAAGTTTTTATTTGAATTAATGTTTATATTCCTAGGTATTAAAACGAGTCAACTCCATATATTTTTTCAACCGAAGAAAAGCATCTATCAGAATAGGTTTC
Source organism: Ladona fulva (assembly GCA_000376725.2). Lineage (NCBI taxonomy): Eukaryota > Metazoa > Arthropoda > Insecta > Odonata > Libellulidae > Ladona > Ladona fulva. The sequence goes on from KZ308655.1 coordinate 288,738, forward strand.
ACTCTGTTGTCAACAACATAAACATAACATATAAGATCTTAAATATTACACTTAGCACCCCTACAGACAAACATCTATTTGACAAAAGTAGTGATGAAATATCATTGATGTATTAAGCATACATATTTTTAAATTTCCAATGGAGAAGGAGCCCAGGTCATGTGTTCATTTCTAATGATAATTTTGCAGGTAAAAACTTCTTATCCTCAAGGTACAACGTTAGGACTTCATATTTTAGTATAGAGGAATACATAAACATAATTGTACGCAACAAATGGTCTACACAAACAGTAAAAAATGCTTACCGGTAAATAATAACAAAATATCATCCATTCATTTACAGAGTACTTAAGATTATTATAGAATAGCTTACCGAAGAGTCACACAAAGTTTCTCGGTAGGAGTTATTGGTTTAATTACGCGGTTACAAGGATCTTTGATGATGTCTTCCTTTATTGCCGACAGTATTCGACTGAATAGCCCACGAGAAACTCTAAAATACTGCCGGAATTTTTCTTCATCGTCAAACAGATGTCCTTGGATTAGGATTTTGAAGGTGCCTTGGCTATTTCTCCTCCTATATATTTCGTTAGATGAGTTTCTCATCATCGTCGCCAATAAAGTTTCATCTTCTTCTTCATCTTCTAAGTAATTGTACAAAACAACCTCCATTTCGTCTAACTACAGCTGCGTTATCACCGACTACAGCGTGATAACTGACCACTGCACTACTGCGCGATGACGGACGCTTGGAAAACAACATCCCGCTCTATTGCGCAGGCGTAACTTGACGTTCCGATTTCGACCACGCCGGCGTGTTCCTTGGAAAACAGGGCTTTAGACGGAAAAAATAGCGGTCGTGACGTGCTCAACTTTCGTTGCCACTCCTAACTGGGGTTAAACACCTTTAAAGTAAGTTGCATTTAAAAGCGCATACGGAAAAAATCATGAAAGCAAACCGACTTTCACCCCGAACATTAGTGAAGGCATGTCGCTCCATTTTCAGAGCCTTTCTCTACATTCTACAACTATTCCGATAAAAAATATATATTTTCTCTTCATCGTCTAACTCCCTGGAGCACGAAGCTCTTGAACCTCGATGCCATGCGTTCCAACGCCTCTTTGAACAACTCTTTCAATGCTCCAATTCCAGCAACTGATCGACGCCATATTCCGAGATATCCGCTACCAAATTCCTATCGACTAATTTCTTTTGCGAAGCAAATCTTTTACATGTTCGCCTGAGGTCGAATCATTCTTGGTCACGCGAGGCTAAATTAGCCTCTTTTTCAATGCTAAGGTCACCGGACGTGGGCGCAAGACCTTCCGGCCCATTGAGATATATGAACCGATGCATAGTGAACTACCGCCACCGAAATACAGCGTTTATTTAACAGCCTTAGTCACCCCGTATGAGAACAGATTCGCTTCTTAAAATCCCCGCACGGGGATACGAAGTGGTGACCTAATTCCGTTCAATTGGTGACTAAGCTGCAGTCGCGTATTCCACGGGCCAAAGTACTTCGAACAGCTGACACGTACTGCATGTTGTGCCGCGTTTTCCTATTAAGTATGGCTTCGCTTTAATTCATTACTTGAAGGCATCGTTAAAGCAAACCGTCTACCTACTTTTCATATTAACCAGAGATGAAATATCTACTCTTCGATCGTGTCATGTGGGAAAAACTTTCTCTACGCACGCCCTTTAAAATGACATTTTCCCCAAGAAATGCCGTACACCAACAGTTGATAAGCGAATATAGGGCATCTCTATGCTCGATTCGATCTTGCGTAGTTCACAACATTAGCGGGAAAGTAACAAGGTCGATTCACGATGGATGTTTAGAAAATGTCGATTTTGATGTTTCTCTTTCAGCAACCATGTTGCATGTTGGCTGATGAGGGCACTTTAATGTATGAATTATAACATCTTGTAAATTAAGATAGGCACATTAGTGAGGAAAAAAAGAAAAGAAAATCTAATTTACCATTAATAGTAAACTGCTGCTGATTATCATTTGGCTATCTCACTGTTTCTTTATAATATTTTTCTATTAAGGCTGTAATAACAGACTCTTAACAGAATTCCAATAAAATTTGATCGGACTGAAATATAATTACGATTAGAAAAGGAGAAAAGATACTGCGACGGGAAAAATATTGAAGCAGTAAATTTCAAGAATCAAGTTTTCCGTTAAGAGCTTGTAAACTGAAGAGCTACAGTACCTTAACTGCGTACACCTCTTAAATTGCCAATGGACCAACGCAACCAGTCATGAAATTTTAAGACACAGGAAGTTCTCTTTTCCTACCGCAACTTTAACAGACGTAAAGTTAGCCAAGAAATTTCGACTAATTAATAAAACGACTTATGAATTTAAAAACAACAGAATAGAAAAACTTTCCTATACACTAAACAAAATACATAAAGGCGACATGTTTTGGCAAATAGTAGCCATTTTCAAGCCGATAAAAATTTATGTTAACGGACTTATATTTTGTTCTGCAGACATAAAAATTTTTATGATAGAATGCCGCACTTCCACAAAGTAACCGCATCTCCGGTAATTTCATTAACACAAATAACTCAGATCTATCTTCATATTTCAATTATAAAACGTAGTATGCGACAATTTTCGTTTGTGGATACCTTACCGTGCCGTAGACGGACCAGCAGACTGAGTCCTCCTTGGCGGATGATGATTCGCAGGTGGTTTTACGGGGGCCGGGGAGGAACGCCGGCAACGAGCGCATGGAGTACTCGTGGACGCATTCTGTGCAGACGCGAAAAGCGCCTCGGGCAATGATGACCCTGAGTATGCAGACCTGTCGAGGATCCTGAACCTCACCGGCGCCTGCGGTGGGCGATACATATCCGCCCAGCAATCCAACCCTCAACACAAGCACACTCGGCAACCAGAAAATAAACTAGTCTATAAAAACTGAAGGGTCCTAGATGCAAACCTTGAGGTACTCTTCACACCATGGAAAACCCTGGTAGAGGACGTGAATAGCAATCACAGAAACTTAACGAGAAAACTGCTCCTCCACTTTTACATCAGATGACTCACTGAAAAACACTCATGACACGTTCATAGTCGACAACTTGAGGAAAACGTCTCGACGACACCGTTCGCTGGAAAAGTCCACTTCGCCTCGCTTCCAGAGAGTAGTGCACGTTAGACTGAATGGGATTCACGGTAGCGGGCGGAAGGGGAAGCAAGGAGGCGAGGATGAGATAAAACGAGCAGGGGGAGGAGGAAACGTGCGGCGGGAGGGTAAACAGAGGACGAGAAAGAAAAATCCGCGTGTAGAGAGAGAGAAAAAGGGGGCGGGGCAGCTTACCAAGAGGGGAGTAAGATGGAACTTCGCTTTGAAGAACACGGCGATCGGAGGGTGAAGGAGATGAAAAATGTAGCGGGGAAGAAGGGGGGAAGGGTCACTGAGTGATCACACTCCGCGGAGCGGCAGTGTTGCCAAGCTGTCGGCGGCACCCAGACCGTGCAACCGGCATACGCATACCGCGAACCGGGGAGTCGCCATAAGCAGTCACGGTCCGAGAATCAGCGTGTGGAGGAATGGAAAAATGCGGAGGGAAAGGGGGTAATCATCAAGGGTGGGAGGCAATGGGAACAACTCCATCGCACTTCTCCAGTTTCGCTACTAAAGGTGTTCTGCACCATATGAGGCGTTGCCTAGTTGCAAAATGCTTTCAGGCGGACTCGAAATCGGGCGCGCGGGATGAACTTGCCGTCGGGTCGCCGTTGATGACCCGTGGAAAGATCCCGCGTCACTTACAATTCGCGCGCCGAATTTCTGCGACGCGAGCGGTGGACGTTCGAATGGTTCCACTTGTTTCCTAACGAGGAACATTGACGATTTCCGAGGAGCTTTTCTATTGGGGGACACGAATCGAACGCTACGTGTCGGTGGATTGGGGGCATCCGGGGCATTTCCACTAATGAACGTTGATATGGAGACAAGGAAACATGCGCGAGAAAGTTATTTCGGTCTGAGATTCGGGATGTTTAATGAGGATGTTCCCATACGCAACTCCGCTTATCTAATTAAAGATATGGCACCAAAGAAGTTAAAGAGGATAAAGCCAACTTATAATCAATTTAATTCATACAGATAAAATAATATCATTTAAAGCTGAAAAACCAGCTTTTGGAGTAAATAGCTTTTGGAAAAATAGTTACATAGCATCCCGTGCTATAGAAAATATCTAAAAAACATTATGCGTTGGAAATCACCTAAATTGTCCCATCCACATCTACGTTCATAAAAATCCTTCACTTGAAAATTTAATGAATTTGAATTACTAACTCCGATTCATTGGATTATAAATTGATATGTTAAAAGATGAAAAGAAAAATTTTAATATCAATGTGAAAAGTATGGTATGAATAAAATTAAAATTACTCTTTTCCACAGATGTATTTAAAAACAAAAACGACCGGTTTCGGCACAGTGATGGCCGATCTGTGCCGAAACCGGTCGTGTTTTTTTATAAATACATCTGTGGAAAAGAGTAATTGTAATTTTATTCATACCAT
>KZ308655.1:295020-310340 GCA_000376725.2 Ladona fulva
ATTGAATTAAGTCAATCGATGCCTGAATCGAAGAACGAATTGATGGGTAATCAATATTACAGCCAATAGTAAAGCAATCTTCCTAAGTTGAAAGTAAAATAGTTTTCAAACTTAATTACTATTTCGATTTCCATTTTTAAACTCCTGCTTATACGACGAAAACACTAGTTAGGTCAAAATTATCTCACATTAATACTAAAATACTTAAAGCACGACAGAATAATTAGTATGACCTTTAGATAGTAAAGAAAGTTATTCAAGGAAAAATTAGTTAGACTTATCCAGCTCATCAATTTTACGAAACTAAATCAAGCGCGAAGATTTCAATAAAATGGTAAGGTAGGATGAAAAATTACACAATTAACTATGAATGGAAATATCCGCTCAATCCATTCCTTCGAAATATTATTGCATAAATCAAAACAATTGATTTTCCATTTTCAGAGTATATATAACGCTCAATCCCCAAAAATTATAAACATGATTTTTCATTAAATTTTTACTAACTTATTCTGGCAGCTATTATAACTCCAATTACACTAAAATTCACTTATCAGTAATAAGTAGTACTATCATTTGCTACTACATAGATTACGATACAGCAAAAGGCTTCTAAATTCTTTAAATTATGATAAACATTTTCTGTGATAAAATCATTCTAGGTCAGAGAGACATCACGTGAAATGAACACGCTGGAAAATTTTCTTACGGAAATTCGAGTGTTACTACGAAATAATATTTCTAAACTAAAGTTCATATCTTTAAGATTCCACAAAGATCAGAAACTTGAAAAAACTGCCAAAATGAAATTATAAGAAAGCTCGAATCTATTTTAGTGGAAAAGACGAAGAAGAGGAAACAGAAACGGGAGTTGACGAAATCAATCCCGGAGACTACCGAAAATATCTTTTAAAAAAATCGGGTTGCGTCTCAATCTCATTTAAAAATAAATAAAATTAATCATAAGTAAATAAAGGAATGATACATTTTGAAATAATTTACGCAACAAAAATAAAATTCACACAGCTCCAAAAATATTTACTAAATATTCTGTGGGATATGTATATCTTACTACCCTGACCGAATGGCCGCCCTTGAAAATGAATTTTTAGACGCGACGCCTTGATATTCTTTTTCGGCCGACCCTGTCAGAGGAACTTAAGACAAACAGGCGAAGTTGGGAGACCATTATATACATGAGGCGCGGAACGCTTCCACATTTTCCGCGGCGTCCGGGAAAACAATCTGCCACGTAGGATGACCCAACTTAAAAATTCCGGAAGTTTCAGAGGAAGAGGATCGACGCATAAACTTTCTAGAGCGAGCGATTAATTCCGTTGAGTGGAATGTGGAAGAAGAAAGGAAAAAGGTGTCACCTGGGAAGTGAGGGCCTAAAGGTACGCGTCCCTAAAGTTCTACCATCCTCGGTGGGCCAAGGGCAGTATTAAAGGGGGGCATAAAAATGAACTGAATACGTCTGGTTATTCCCCAAGCCGAGTCTATTTTGATAAAAGTGTGTGTTTCGAGAACTAGACTGGAATTTAGGGGGAAAATGCTACGGATGAAATGCAGGGGATTGAAACCTGGGCTGGACTAACAGAGGAGACCTTAAACAATCTTAGGTCCAAAAGACAAAAAAATCGGAGGGCACTCAGTACCAACTATAATGGCAAAAAAATGAAGAAATACCCGATATGCTATCAAATGGACGTATTATATAAAATGGACGTATGCGAGCCAAGGAACGATTAATAGTCTACAGTAAGGAGAACCAAAGTATTAATTTTAAGAATCTATAACAATTCAAATAAGTTAATAAGGTTATAATAGTTAGGGTAGGTTTAAATAACATCCACTCAACTGAGCTACGCAAAACATTAAACACATTCCTGATCGAATTAAATTGCCCAAAGCATTTCCTTTCTTGAAGTTGAGAATGTTAATTAGATTAGAAAGGCTATTACGGGAGAGATTGGGACTATCAAGTTCCCTCTTACATATAACTCAATTTAATTTAATAAAAGGAAAGAATAAAGCAGTAAAAAAGGGAAAACAAGGAAGAAATTATGTGTGGATTAAAAAAAAACAAAGTCGAGATCTTAGGAAAAAAATTCCACAGCAGGAAAACGTCTACAAGAAGGGGGAGTAGAAAACCTGCGAAACCTACTGATAATAATAGATTAATTTAAAACTAAAGAAAATTATTTCCATTATCTTATAAGGAGAAAAAATAACATATACAAAGAACTAATAAAAATAAAAACAACAAATATAAGCTTTAACGGCACGGAAAAATTTAATTAGAGCTTCGTTGTATAATATTCATTGACGCACCCCTTACAACAAGACTTTCAGCTCAGGTTAATGTTGCAAATTCTAAATCCGCCAGCAGGATAATAATACCGAAAAACGAAGTTCGAGTCCAGAGGAAAATTATTTTTGAGATAGTTCCAACACTTTAAACTGAATTAGTTGCATATCTCCAGGGAAAGATTCCGTTAAGATTTAAAAATTTGAATAATTTATCATCGTATTTGAATCGATCGAAAACAACAAAAAACGCACATATACCTACGTTAATTGAATCACGACAACTTTCGTTTACAGCAAAAAATACTACTTCCAAATTAGGTGAAAACTTCAGAATATTGGAAAATAAAGTAAAAAAAAATAACGAATTTCCACCAGAAATAATGGTACCTCGAGTTGCAAACTTAATTCGTCCCAGTTCTAAATTCATAAATCTAAAAGTATGCCAATCGAAACCAAGTTTTCTATTATATCTTTTCGGTTTTTCAGATCGTACCTCAAAAGTAAGTTCGTTTCTAGAGTTCCAAAGAAGAAACGGACATGAAAAAAGTCTGACGAAACCGGGAGTCGAACCCAGGTCTCCCGATTGCCAGTATATCAAGTACCTGAAACCCTTTTCCTTGTCGTTTCTAGAGGGCAAAATAGAGTAAGAATAAAGTTCGTACTACGAAAAATTCATATGTAGATCGTCCATAGGTTCGGAAGTCGAGGCACCTCAGTACGAAGTTACAATTATTGCAATTAATCGCGTTACGAATTACGAAACGAAACGGACTTCCATATCCAATGTAAATTTCTAAATTTGCCATTCATCTACAAGTAAACGACTTTTCAACATAAAAGTAAACAAACGAAGGAATACATAGACCGAAACAACTGCGTCTCACGATGCCTTAAAATTCTCCGTTGCGTAGCAGACTTGCAGAACCACCTGAAAAAACTCAATAGCCATAAAAAGTCAACGTGTTAAAACAAGATGTTTGCCATGATGATTATTCATATCTATGTTCGTTTTGTTTACCTAGCAAACGATATACAAGACGCCTAAGTTGCTGGAAATTCAAGGCTTCAAGTCGTCAGCAATAATTTATTGATAGAATCAACAATTCCACGAGCTTCAGAATCCGTGAGCCTGTTTACCGAAATCAACATAATTCGCAATTGCGGTAACTACGGAACTTCATAAATCAAGAAAAGGGAGTAATTGCGCCGTTTTAGGCACACGGAAGACTTATACTATTCACTGGATACAAGTGATATTTTTCAAAAATTATGAAAAATATATGTTCCTTTACTAACCTTACAAAGAAGTTCACGGAAAATGGTATAGTAAGATACAACCCGAGACAATAAAATGAATTTCAATTCTTTCGATGCAGAAATTGGCATCGCCAGAGCTTTAAACAATTTACTGTTCTAATATCGTAAAGAATTTGTTGTCATAGACATTAGTTGGGAAAAAAGATCTAACGTTTCGGAATTTCTAAATGATAACAAGCTTGAAGCTTTGCATAAAAATTATTAACATTCGAATAATTATAATTAAGCTTTAAACTCAAACGTCATGAATTGTAAATCTGATATGATCAAGCTCAACTTTGTGGAGGGGAGCCATACTAAATAAGGTACGAACACTTAGTAACTTCCATATCTGTGGAAATTACTAAGTGTTCGTACCTTATTTAGTCATGAATTGTCCTACAAACACACTAAAGATAGAAGAAGAGACTTTTTAGTATCAATCTCGCCTTAATAAAGACCTTATAGACCTTCTAATGAGTTATTCAAAAGGCAACGTAAGAAAAACATTAATTTTAACAATCTTTGAGCGAATAGCTACAGTGAACCTAGTAGAAATCAAACGAAGGCAAGTTAAACATAGCATTCACTACTTGTCCTCTAGAAAGACAAAAATATAATAAATATTCTACGAAAGGAATGCGATACAAAAACGAAAAATCGTAACGCAAGGAGAACGAAAACAACCCCTACGTCCTTGCAGTAAAAGAAACAGAAAACATATCCCTTCACCTGGGACGAATAGCATTTGAAAGTAAATAGTTGCGGTTAGAAAGGCGTCACGTTAGAAAAATTACCATGCATGAGGCCAGAACGGCCGCAAAAAATTGAACGCATGGAAGAAGTGTATATTGTTTCCGATACTAAATCTTCGAAGGGATCGACGCAAACAGGTGGAAGAAAAGGGCGCGGAAAATCACTGCATCCGGAGGCAGTATCGTAGAGATGCGGAGACTAAGAAGTTTCGGGCAGCCATGCAGAATGAAGACCTAAAGGGATAGACACTCACGGACAAGCCTCCGCGATAAATAACCAGATAGTCCGAGCATTAATTAGTCATCAGAATGGCCACGGACTCGAAATTCGAGCCTGCTCATATTTTTCGTCATTTGTTGTTACAAACCAAGTTCGGATACGTTGCGAAACGTCTAATTTGCATAAACAAACACTAAGTGGTTACCGGTGCGAAATTTACTTCACGAAAACTTTGCGATTCGCAACGAACAAAAACGTCCGTTAATCCGTCACCTTCATTACCGTTGCGCAACTATGCTTAAATTACCAGCGCGTGACGCTTCCGCCTGCAAATCAGCGCCATCCATTAAATCGGAATTGGCTCGCATAGCGGACAAAAGATAGAGGTGTGCTCCCTTTGATACGTCGCCGTTTGTAGCAGCAGGTGTCCAGGGGAGTAGCATCATTCGTAGCGTGACCGACAGATGTTACATCTATCGCTGGATACTAGCAGGTCGGTGATGTGAACGCTAGCGGCGAGATATGGCTCCATCACCAAGCAAAAAAATTAGACACTCAACGCAATAGTAGTGATTCCACCACGTTACTTGCTGTCCGACATAAAAAATGTACAGCGGAAGAAGTTTTAATTAACCAAACATTCTAATGATCAACTCTTCAAAAGAAGAGATTTTCAATTAAACATATGCTTACCACTTTCATTTACTGGATACTTAGCAACTAAAATGAAAGAGGATTGAATAAATACAGCATGTTGCATAACTCCTACCCAATTTTCAATTTGCAGTCCTTATTCCCATAAAGTAAGAAGGTGATATGTGGAAATATTCATCGAACCTAGAGCTAGAGAGTGAGGAAAGGCCTCGCCTTGAGTATGCATGTAGTGTATGGGATCCTGCCGAAAAGTGTTGTATTCGGGAATTAGAAAAGGTGCAGCGAAATGCGACACGTTTTGTGAAGAATTGCTGCGATAAATCAGTGAGCGTCACTCGGACGCTTCATGAAACAGGATGAATACAATATTTAGACAAAAGATTAATTTACCAAGTTCAGAGGAAGCACATTTACAGACGATGAAGCTGATGTAATGCGTCCTCCATGTTACATAGACCGTTCTGATACTGCGAGGAAGATCAGGGAAATAGGTGGTAGAACGAATCGATTCGAAAATTCATTTTTTCCGCGAACGATAATCGAAAGTAATCGATTAGGGAAGTAGATTAATTGTGCATGCACCCACTGCCACTCGCCGAAAGGCGGCTAGTAGGATACGTATGTAGACACAGAAAAAAATATGCATTATGTTTAAAAAAATGACAGCAAAAACTGCTCAGTTATAACAATATGGAAGAGAAATCTGGACGAAGGTTAAGGCAGATAAACATTCTAAGATACTTAATTTCATACCAAATCGGAAAATTTTTTAAGATGAATGGCCACATCCATCGAGTAAATAAAGAAGAAAAAAATTTCATACAACACGAGGTACAGATGCTTCAAGAGAAACAACTTTGGCCGTTGTTCATATGACATTTACGTTATAAAGAGGTTATGAGTGAGTGGTGCAAGAATGCACACATTCCGATACAGCAAGATAGCGAGTTTTGAGGAACATGTTCTCCTGCTCTTAGACGCAGGTTGGGAATCCTTGAAAGAAAGGAGATTAGAAGCTAGGCTGTTTGTTAGATAAATTCTGAGGAAGTACATTTTCGGAAGACGTAATTGGTATTATGCGACCCCCTGCTACCTCGGCCGATCCGACAATGAACGTAAAACAAGAGAAATAGATGCGAGAACAAGTCGTTTTAGGAACTCATTCTTTCCGCGAACGATACGCGATAACAATAAACTAAAGAGGTAACTCGAACGATTGGTGTTTACACCTCCTGCCACACGCCGAAAGGCGGCTTGCAGGGTATTTATCTGAAAATAGATGTTGATCCATACGCATGAAAAGGTGTACTGGTTGGGATATGGTAAGGCCCAAGGCATGAAGTTTTTAAATTCATTGAAATAATAATCTTAAATGATACAACAAAATAGGAGCGGTACCTAAATAAGCTGTGCAGTATACGAAAAACAAATCAACTGCAAGGGATACGGTTGTGCTGTGATATGCTGAAGAACAGACTGAAATGCGAAGGAAAGAAACGTTTGAGAAATGACATTTCCTCCAACTATCCTTTTTCCTAGTCTGTTTTTCCCTATTTGAAATACTTTTCTATTTACGAACGTAGCTTCAATTAAGTCTAACCTTAAGTTCTTACCAGATGATAATTCATAACAGAATGCGGAAGAAGGGACCGCTTTTACTGATAAAATAAAAGCTTTCTGAAAGTAACTAGCGTACGAGATTGCTAATAATATTTTTAACAATTGCCTATCAACGTTAAATACAAAATTATAAATGTTTCTAACGTGTGTGCATTTCTTAGAGAATGAAAATTCCTAAGCATTTAAGTTCATTGCTTTGATACTTAAAGAAATAATAATACTATTAACCACTTTGTGCCAGGATGGACAATCTGAGCTTCGTCGTTGTAGTACCTAAGATCGTTATATCATCACTTATTAACAATTTACGGAACGGAAGAGATAGGAATCTCGTTCTTTTCTTCAGGCGACACATTTCGAATTCTTTTCTCAGAGAACTTCAATCGCCAGGAATTGAGCTGCTGATTCCGATGAAAACAAAAATTATAATTTGCATTTTTCTACAACATAACTCGAATGTTGAAACTTCCTCGAAGCTAAATGTAGGTTTAAACCTAAAGCGTAGGATTAATTTTAAATCAAACATAAGATGATCTGTGACGTATTGATTATAACCCACTCTGTATCTTTCATTTCAGAAAAATATCAGGCAAAAATCCCATTAAAAGTATCTCAAGCAGAAATATGTCTTTCAGTTAACTTTAGCTGTCAGACAAAGATAGACGCGGCGCGACCAGAGACCCTAATCATTAATAATGAGTCAGAAGAATGTAAGGGTCAGAGGCTTCTGGAGTTGAACGTCTGTTTAGACGCAATCGGAAATAAAAGCCAATATTTATGAAGATCCGCAAACATGCTGTTGTATTGCGAACACAAAATCAGTGACTTCGATGACTCAACCAACTCCGAATCACTTCCGTGATTTACAACCATACACAACGATGGTTGTAATTGTGACATTTGCCTCGTCATTCTCTTAAACACGGATGATAACAAGCACTCGAAAATCGCCGAATCGGGGATAATAGAGGATTAAAAGAGAAAATAGGTATATTGTAAAACGTTCCAGTAGAATAGTAGGTAACGTTCACCCGTAACAAACTCAAACAAGGCATCCTTTCCGATCGCTTTGCGGAGGAATTTAATATTATACTTATCCTCTGGGATAGGAATTCACGGTTTTGACGTAATATTTACTCAAAAGATTTCCTCTGGAAAACATAGCACTAAAAGTGATCCTTACATCTTAGTATCTGTAAACTGAGTAAGAATACCATTATATACATATAAAAAGCAAATGTCTGTCCGTCCGTCCGTCCCCCTATCTATCTCAGAAACGGCTTCACTTAGAGATCTGAAACAAACTGCATTGTGTTTCTACGATGCTGAAAGATAAAAGGAAAAATATTCTCATCTCTGTAAAGGCCCGGGTACGAACCCAGGAGCCCATAATACGTTTCCATATGAGATGAACGTAAAGTACGTTTTCTTGACTTGCAGAGGTTGTTTCTTTTATAAATTAAATTAGAAAAAATGGTCCTATGAAATTGAGACAAGTGTCACAAGAAAGGAAAATGATCATAGAATCTTATTTTAGTCGCCAAATATTCAAATAAATTAAAAAATGGGGGAAACTTTGATAAAATACACGGAAAATTCGTAAATTTTTCGGAAATAAAAAACCCATCCCTTTGACGACTAAGGCCCTTTTTGAGGCTTTAGATATTAATTCTGAAATTCAGATAAGCATGGATTTTTCCTTGTTCATAAGTACAAAACCATTATCGTAATATTAGATAAGAATGATGAAGATTTATGCCCAAATATGTTCCATAATACACTTAACAAATTACCATAATTTTAAACCTTTGCACGGGATGGAGCGCAGTATCGAACATAAAAAACATCGATTACGCAAACTTAATGACTAACTACATCTGTCTGCAAGTATTTTTACTTTTCCATTTGGACTGGCACTTAATATTACCAAGGGAATGCACACAAAGTTTTATACCAACGATCTATGACGATATACCATAGCGATCAACGATATACCATATAACGATCGAAAATAACATTTTAATATCATTTCGGAATACGTGTGCTGGTAATCATGATTCATTATCTCGAAGTAAATAAAGGGAAGTGCATCTACCTAACCGCTATCTCGAGATGAAATGACAGTGTTGAATCTCTATCTGAATCACTCCCGACGAACAAAAGCGAGGAAAACGGAGAGATGTATCAATACTGAAGGTCGCTCAGATAACTCAGAAACCTCAGTAGATGACCATCCGATAAAGTTACTTCACATATTTATACTTATAGCTTGAGATGATGAATACAGTTATTTTTTAGGGACCACTTTTCTTTAAAATATCTCGCTATTGAGGATTATGTAATTATAACTTCGATTAGTTATAGTAACCTGAGAAATCTTCCCTTGTTCTGACAAGATACTGGATTGTTATCTTGAACTTTAGTCTAAAAGCTAAATGCTGATTTATCAATAATGAACTATCTAGATACTAACACAGAAATATCACCATACCTTATCTGTGTACTCACATTCGCAAGGAAATTAGTAACTGATTCTCTAGTAGCAACAAATGACTAACTACATTTAATGCAATTTTCTTATAGAAGGAAAAATAACTTGGAAAACACTATGTGAAGAAAGAAAAAATAAATTTCGGAAACCATAGCCCTAAAGGGTTTAAATTAATAAAGGATTTTCACTATAATACCATTAAGATGAAAAATTCCTTTCATTCTTTGCAAAACTTCGGTACCCTTTTGAATAGATGGATAATTTTCTCGGGCAAACATCTTCCACAGCACCAATTCATCCAATCCCACAAGGAGGAAAGAGGAACGACTAATGGCAAAGGTAAGAAAAAATGCATGAGACGAGAAGAAAAATTGCTCGGCTCGGGTAATGAAGAAATATAGGGATATGCCGCAAAGCGGTTAGGTTGGAAGGGATAGGTAATTGAACCCGGCAATAAAGGGAAAAGAAATTAAATTAGCGGCAATAGAAAAGGTCGGCGGAAGCAAACATCGCGACTAAATCCAGCGAGATTAAAGAACTAGGCCGAATTTTCGACGCCGTTACGAGAAAAGAACGATAATCATCCATTTTTATAGCCTAAAACCATACCGGGATCTGGGGTATTCATATGGGGCAATTGTGCGATAAAATTTTATTGGTGGATGGGCTTCACAGCCATTAGAGGATTACAAAATGAGTTCAAAATGGGAATGCAGGTAAAGCCTCTACATTGAAACTTTTATCAAACTAATGGAGAACTGTATGATAATAAAGATTTTTCTATATGTAACACATGCATTAGCAAACGTATCCTTGTAGATTAATTTAACTGGCCGCATTTTGTCTTAAAATGAAAGAAAACTTTCTAAGAGATTTCAGCATTCATTTTTCGCTGAGACAATTATTAAGATACATTTTCAGTATTTCTATACTATATTACTATGGCAAAAAAAACAATCATTTCATTGACATTTAATCATGGAAACCTACTATAAAGCTCGAGTTTAGGTGCAAATTGTACACAAACTAATTGAGAAACTCGTTCATTTTTGACATACTTATGGCAAAGCAGACACTTTTTGCTTAATTTAAAATCAGTAATTTTTCATTTCGATGATTAATTTCAATAAATAGCCATGTAAACCACACTTTTGAAGTACAATCCATTCCATATATACCCTTACGTTAAGGTGTAATTATTAAAGCCTAAAGAATAGGCGAGTTTCACGACAGAAAATTTTTTTTGCCATATAGCAAAAAAAATAGCGGCGCTGCGCCCTGACATCGAAGTAAACAATATTTTTTTAATATAACATTCCGTTTGAGTTCCACTTTTATATTTTCAACATTCAAAGAACGTTTATTGTTCATTTCGGTGACATTTTTTTCAGAACAAACGGGGTGGCTTTTTTTAGTTTAAAATAACTTTTAATAACTAATTTGCGTAAAAGTAAACATTGTCTCGTAAAAATGTAATCGAGTTTCATATCAAATGAAAGCTCCGTTCAAGATCTTTAAAATGAGTGTATGCAATGCTCTGTAACTTTTAAAATCTTTGAGAAACGGGAGTTCACTTTTTTTCAAACTTTGACAAGCCGCCATTTTGTAACTATTCGAACTATTGGTCTGGGAAATGGCAAACGTGCTTCTATAGTCACTATGAACATTATAATGGAGTTTAAAGAAAATCCGAAATGGTCATGCTTTTTTTTGTCCGGTTTGGCGTGGAATGACCCTATAGAGTCACGCAAAAAGAAATAGAAAACATCTGTTTTCTAGCCCAGCGCACTTCACTAAAAGTTTGAAAGGAAAATAATCGCCAGAGAGGTCCTTTCTAACCAGCGAAAATGATGCAATAAACCGATTCTTGTGACCATACCCCTCGCTATCTTCATTTTCCTTTCGTGTTCCCTACATATTTTACCGTTGCACACTCAATGGATCCCACCAAAGTATTACGCTCACCAAAGTACGACGTAAGCAATAGCAAAAGAGCAACTGGGGAGAAGAAAGCCGATGATGCTGCGTGGACACAATGCTTCATATCCCTTGAGATGGATGAGAGATATCGAAGAAGTGTTTAGAATAGCCACGAGAAGGGCAGAACTCAAAATTAATGTAATACAAAGTGGGATGCGAGTGCGGCAGCATACATTGCAATTAAGCACTCAGCAACCCATCAACATACGGCGGAAATACCCTACGGCGGAAAAACAAACATCCACTGTTTTTCCAGTCAAAAATCCTTACATATATTGCATTGCGCTAAGGGACAAACGGGAAGCGCCGGATTACCGACTTCTGTGTGCATTATCATTGAGAATTTTCAACTGTGATAAAGAAGCATCACAAATACTGAAAATATATTTATGAAGGCAATGTGAGGAAGAGGGAAGAGAGGGCCGAAGGGCAAATATAGCCGGCCAATAGATCGGCCCGTGGCATTTTTCGCACATACCTCACGGTATGGGCCTAAAAGGAATATTTCTCGCTAGTTGTTCAAAGAAGTCGCTTATTTTTGTGATTCGAAGCTCTTGGTATTTTACCAAATATTTCGACAGTAAAATATTATCGAATATACATAGCTATTCCAGTATAAACGTAGGAAAACATACAAATTCGGAAGGTAAATAATATAATAAAACAGCATATAATCGAATGGTACTGAATACTGTAGAATATTCGTTTATTTTTATGAATTATTACAATCACCCAGAAATAAGCAAGAAACAGAAGATAGAGGAAGCAGAAACAAACTTAATTTTCCCAGAATCTGATTCTGGATATGGATCTGACTTCGACGATGATGAACCAGCAGGATCGTCGGAAGACGACGAAGAAAAAAGCGAAGAGATTTCATTCTTCAGCGAATTCATCATCAGGAACATACGTCTAGAATAGATTTCCATTCCTGACTTTGAGGGAATACACAGTGCCATTGGCTTAGAAAACTTAGCCCCAGTTGAGTGTTTTTAAAGTTTTTTCCCAAGAAAAATTTTGAATTTACAGCAAAAGAAATAAATAGATATGCGAAAGGTAGGATTGCTGAGATGGGATCCCTTTCCCAAGATCGAGGTTTTTGCAATGGAATGATGTTTCGGCAGATGAGACCGTTACTTGCATTCTACTTTCAAGAATTGTTTTGGCTCTTCCAGACACCAGGATGTAATGAATTAGTCACTTTAGGCATTTCAAACATTAAATGTAGATTTTTGTCAGAGGCGAAAGAATCATAATAAAGACATTAGTTTCTTAGGATCGCAGCTAAATTGGAATTAGGAATGGAATGGAGTTGCTCAGACAGGTTTTTATCAGATATACTTCCAATTCAAAGCTTGAGAAGTCTTTACACCACTTCAATCACTCCGCTAAACTTTTTGCAGTACAAATTGAGGAGAGGGATGCATAAACATCAGGGGCGCAGCAAAAACTTCGATAAAAATTGAATTATACAGTACCAGTCCAGGATAGTCGGAAGAAAGGAGGTTCTAGAGAAGATAGTAAATAAGTTTTTAGTGACTTATTAAGAATATAATGAAATATTACGTATTTCAGATATTTTGTGCAAGGTTGCATACCCACTAGGGAGATCCTCTAATTACTCGTTATCGGAAGTTACCCATGAGCCAAAAATACTGTAAAATACATGCATACCTATCATATAAAGAAGTGAGAACAAAAAATTACTAATTTCAGACTCATGTTTTCATGGATATTTGACATCTCAATTGGCATAGGTATTTTTTTCCTTGGCGCATTTAAAGGGTTAAGGTGTACAGAATGGAATGCAATTCAATTTCATTGAATAGAAAGAGGATTTGAAAGTAGTTCCACTTCCAGTTTTAGAAGAATAGATTATACCTTTCAGTTTTGTCATGGAAAATTTCTGTCGTGAAACTCGCCTACTTTTTAGGCTTTAATAATTACACCTTAACCGAAAGATCTGATGCTTTCCCGGTGAATGCTGCTCAGGAAGTTTTCTTGGGTTATCAACCGGGTCGTGATGTTGGATGGCTCCGACGTTTCGACAGCAACCTCTGCTGCCATTTTCAAGGATTGAATGGCTTGAAAATGGCAGCAGAGGTTGCTGTCGAAACGTCGGAGCCATCCAACATCACGACCCGGTTGATAACCCAAGAAAACTTCCTGAGCAGCATTCACCGGGAAAGCATCAGATCTTTCGGTTAAGGTGTAATTATTAAAGCCTAAAAAGTAGGCGAGTTTCACGACAGAAATTTTCCATGACAAAACTGAAAGGTATAATCTATTCTTCTAAAACTGGAAGTGGAACTACTTTCAAATCCTCTTTCTATTCAATGAAATTGAATTGCATTCATTATTCAATAAAATTTAATGACTAGAACCTTCTGAATTCTTCTTTTCCTACTTACTGATTTCAAATCAAATAGTATTTAAAAGCTAGTTTAAATTTCAACGCTTTCAGAATGGACGAGAATTGAAAATCGATCTTCCAATCTAAATTTAACGATTTAGGTTCATACAAGAACGATAGGCGATAATGGAACCAGCTTAACGTGCAACTCCATTATTCTCCTCATCAAGTAATCCATGAAGCAGATAAGAGGAAAATTAAATTCAAACCAGGGCATTAAACAAAAGTCTGCCGGGCATGATTAACGGGATTCCCTGAAAGGCTCTTTTTAGCTTCGGTAACGAATTTAAAGCTCTTTTGTATTCTACGTTACCGATTTTTCAGTTATAAAAGTCGCGCGGGGAGATACAAAATTGATGCCAACTGAATAGCGAACCACAAATTTGCATCAGCGAAGCTTCCTTGGTTTTGTGGAAATTTGGGACACCATGTTATATTAGCATTTTGCTCATTTGCCTTTTCCCCACTGAAAAGGCTTACAACACCCCGGTGGAGTTAAAAAAGTATCTTATAACATCGATTAATGATGTGCATACAGAGCTTTGGGTATTCACTAAATAAAGTAATTAGCTATGGGGAAGCGATATACTCAGAGTGTCTCCAGCTGACAACGAGCTTTGGCATAGATCCAATTAAAATTTTATAACATCAACAAAGGCCCCGTATTACTCTTGAATTCAGGAGGACCGTTGGATCGAGGCCTCGGTGACATCAGCACATAAAATTATTATAGAGACAAGATACTGAATATTAAGGTAAAATTAAACTATGTACTTATTAAACCACAAGAAGAAAATGAATGTAACATATGTCATAAACACTCACTTCAACTCTAGTTATTTCATAACTCCACGATAGATAACATCGGAGCTTTTCGCGCCAACCATCTGTTCCGACGCCTATTAAAATGATATACTTTATACATAAGAGTAAACTATATTTTTAAGCTAGCTTCAAAAATACGATAGTTCACGCCTATGATTCCGGACAAATATAATTGTCTTTCACCAGGTCAATTATTATTATCTAGCTTTGGTGCAGGGGTGGATTTATAACCAAGCGCAAGCTGAGGGTCTCAGAAAAACTGTTCTTACATACTTTAAATTACTTACTACAAATTGTTCTCGTTTTTCGCTTCAAGAAAGAACTATACTTGTTGAATAAGTTTACGTGACAAGTTTACAAAATACATAAAAAGGTGGTTGTTGATAATCTTTAAAATTGGATTGGCGATCGTTTTGAGGCTTTCCAATTGTTCCATGAACTCTAAGGAACGATTGGAAATTGTTCATGGAACAATTGAGAATCCTCAAAACGATCGCCAATCCAAATTTAAAGATTATCAACAACCACCTTGCACCATTTCCCTCCCCAATCCTTTCCTCTGTTGTCAAAGCCCTCCCCTCCCAAAACTCTCTCCACCTAACCTTCCCTACCCCTCCTTGACTACATATATATTGAAAAATTTTTTTGTACTTTGCCTGATGATGGTGCGACGCATCAAAACCTATGAGGCTGACATGTGGTACGGGTAAATGTTTGTTTTCATTTTTGTCAGTTCTTCATTACATGATATAT
>KZ308655.1:310501-403501 GCA_000376725.2 Ladona fulva
TTATACAAATGAAATTTAAAATCACACATTCATTATTCTGGTCATACTGAGACTACTAGAAAGTCTGGGCCAAAAACAAAAGTGCTAAAGTATTGTATTATCCAATCTACCCCTAAAAATGATACCCCTAAGATTAATTCAGAATCCAATTCTAAATAGTTTTATCAATAAATATGTGGAAATCTTAAACATTTCTTCATTTTCGACGGTTTCTTTTAACGAGAATCAATAATTTGGCATTACATCGTTAACTGTGTAACACTTCCATTATATTATTGGTTATTCCTAAGCTCAACCCCTACAAGAGAAAATCTTGGATGCGCGGTTGTTCCTCAGTGTTTACTCTTTGAACTCACAACTACAGCAATCTACCAACGATATCATACCACTTTACTGATATGAAAACGTCCTAGCAGCTAAGGCATTGGGTTCTTGGGTACCACAACGAAGATATTCCCCGAGGCCGCTTCAGTCTTTGTAAGATATAATATACAATATAATATAAATTTATTGTCCAAGGACTGCGTTTTGGAAACATGATACAATAACAAAAAAGACAGTATATTAGTTAGTAAGTCAGTTGTATAAGTTGGATTATAATATAGAAGCAAATGGGCATACTTTGAACACAAATTAAGTAACATATTCCATTCAGTTACTTTATTCATTACTTAACCGTCGCACAACGCATTTCATTTCTCTATTAAATAATAAAACGTCCGATTGCGACATGCATCCTCCTACGATTAACCCGTGAGACGGAAGGGTAGCGGATGATTTTTCGAAGCGGAAACTTTTTCGTGGGAAGGTAAGCGACTACTCCTCCGACGTGAGAGAGTTGCAAAACGGCGTATCTCGTCTCCGAAGTGACAGCTGTGCACAAGTATAAAGAGATCCTCGATCGCGATGCGAACATGATGTGCACCCAAGGTCGGAGAGATGCGTCGCGAGTGACGGAGAACTGGATATGGGACGTGTCATTAGTCGCAGGAGACCACAGTGGCATTCTGATCATCTACCGGAAAGAACTCTCCTCTTGCTGTTGCTGTGACACAGACGGCTAGACGACCAAGACAACACTGTGGTAAATTAGAATACAAGCACGGCACTTTACAATACCATTGGGTATCTCACTAAGAAGTCAGTAGAAAGGTTAGGTTTTAACGTGGGTAATACGGTTTCAAAGTCAAGCGACTTTTGATACCTTATGTCTTTCACGCGTTCCACCAACATCATTAGCGTAAAATACCAAATTTCAGGATATCCCTTGTAGTTTGTGCGTCACAATAAATACCTTGGAGTTAAACTCAGCAGGAGTTTATCGTTCAAGGAATACATTCTACGTATATCTTATGCGGAAATTACAAAGATCTGAGATAACTCTACAAGGATTTCTTATGTTAGATATAATTAAACTATAATCGACTAGGTAAATAGAGTCTTGGTGCATGCACCCCCTGCCACACGCCGAAAGGTGGCTAGCAGGGTATACACATAGACATAGACAAACGCGTAAGGTTACACCTAAAGTGCAATGAAAATGCAAAAGTAGTATCTTAAGTAACACAATACTTGAAATTTGTGAAACGTTTGATTTATTTCCGTTTTTCGTGAATATTCGGAACTTTAACTTCGCAGTCCGACCATAATGAGATCTTGAATGGCAGATAAAAGTTACGCGAAATATTAACTCGCGAGTTCGTCTGAAATCAGAATATTATCGCTGATTCCCCACCTTATTCGGATGTATGTACTTCAGATGTTAACACAGTTGGGGCACTGATTCATCAATCAATATGTTTCAGGAGGACGAGCCTCCTATCACTTAAATAACTGAACTCTAAATAACCTTAAAAATGGCTTGGGTATTGCGGCCAAATAATACGCTAACCTTTTCAATTCTTCGCTAAATAGAGAAAAAACGAATCGACGGGGTTAATTAGCGCATGCGCGCATTAAACAGTTACTTTACCCGCAGGATAAGATACGAATGGGGTGATATAACACTACCTTTACTTTTCTGCGTAGATAAAAAAAGTATATTTTGGATAATCCAGCACTTCAAAAGAAAATCGTAACTATTACTGAAAATAGTTCTATTCGTAAATTAGAAAAAAATATAACAAACAGGTTCGCTTTCTTATGAGTGCCCACGAAAAATCGGTACGCGTTTCCAAAACTATTCGTAAAGATTCATCGAAACTTAAGAAAATAAAATGCAGGCTTAATTTGCTCAGTAAAATAAAAGATAATATATTCTCGGGAGGTGTCGTAGATATACTTCCACCCAGTCACACAAGAAAATCAGTTGAAAAAATAGAGAAATAGATGCTATGATAATCACTAATTATTTTCCGCGAACGATTTGTGTCAGCAACCGATTAAGAACGTAAACTTTGCATCCAAACCCGAAAGGCGTCTTGCTGGATGGATACGTAGATTCATTTGTTAGCTCAGAAAGACAGTCTGCTGCTGTTGACACATAAAACGCTCAAAAACGATACTCGAAAATGCATTAGACTCATGACGCTAAACCGTCAACGAACGCAATATTATCACCTGATACGCATCTATTTAACCATCCGTACCGACAGATCCAGAAAAATTGCTGCCGCGTACTTTATGAGACCGGCATAACGCCAGAGTCACGGCAGAAGAACGTGACTTTACTTACGACTTGGACACTTTCAAGGCACTGGGGGTGAGGCTAGTGAACGAAGAGAGACCAGGGCTTAATGAAAAAGGGGGAAAGAAAGGGATTGAAGAAGAAAAAGAGACCATGAGACGAGTGGCCCTCGGAAGAATGCAGACAACCTCTGCAGAATATCCCTTCCCACACCCAAACACAGATGGGATCGATAAGGAAAGAGAAAAGAGATACCAAATTCAAGATTAGAGCATTGATCTCCATTGAGCCGAGATTAATTACCGGGCGTCGCAGACGTGATTTCCACCTACGATACGGAGATTGCGATCTTGGAAGACTTGTAAGGATTTCACGTAAGATCGGGGATATTGAAATGGATCGATTCCGATGGGGATCAGCTTCCGTGGGAAAATGAAAGAACGGTATTGCGGAGACGCCAAAAGGAAAGGGAGGAGAAAGGAATATTTCTAGCGATCAAACCAGAGGCGTATCCAAGGGGGTTCAAACCCGCTCATGAGAAGAGAGCCAAAATAAACGAAAAGAATAGCCTCTCGCAATATTACAATACAAACACCACGATTCGCAGGGTATGCATGCTAAAATAAATCAGTTTATATTGTCGTTACGTTTTGGGGGAAAGTATTACCGCCCCTAAATTGTAGGCAATTCTGTGCTTACTCAATGGCTCTAAACCCCCCATGGACTAATCCCGGCTACGCCTCTGGATCAAACTGCTTCGAAGAAGATATAAAAAAATTCAAGATTTTAAAATCAAAATTTATTTATCATTCAAAATTTCAATCTCTGGTCACAAGCTGCGGTTGAGGTTATCGTGCAAGCGTCAGTTCCAACCATAAGGTCCGGAGTTCGAGTCATGACTAATGGGAAATTTCCTGTGAGGGAATGCCTGAGTGTGTTCGTCATAATGAGTAATTATTAAAATGGCAGTAACTGGAGTCTTTGTATTCATTACAGAAATTAATAACAATAATAATAATATCATCGATCATCATCCCAACCAGGCCTGGCGTTAGGCCGGGTATGTATCTACCGAGGGGTGCAAATATGCAAAATCTATGTATCTGAGGAAAATGTCACGTATTTCACACATAATTTGTTAAGAATCGATCTCAAAAGCTGAAATTAAGCTTAAAAGAACAAAAAATAAAATCAATTTATATAAAACTAATTCGACAGTTACCTAATGCCTAACTCTAAATAGTTGCTAAAATTTTTTCTAAACACAGAAACCTTGAATACACAATTAAAAAAAATACTTCTCTCAGGCTTATGTACCATTCAAACTTCCTCCAGGACTTTGAACACAAATTAAGTAACATATTCCATTCAGTTACTTTATTCATTACTTAACCGTCGCACAACGCATTTCATTTCTCTATTAAATAATAAAACGTCCGATTGCGACATGCATCCTCCTACGATTAACCCGTGAGACGGAAGGGTAGCGGATNAAATTCCCAAGGAGATTCTCGTCTCTGAGGATTTTTCGCTAGCACATCTAACTCCTTACGAGATGGATAACCTTTGTCTGGTAAACTTAAATATTCTAATGATTAACTCTAAATAGTTGCTAATTTTTTTTCTAAACACAGAATCCTTGAATACACAATTAAAAAAAATACTTCTCTCAGGCTTATGTACCATTCAAACTTCCTCCAGGAGGTTCCTTCCACTGGAATTTTAACTTTAAACTTTAATTTTAACTTAACAAAGAGAAAATGTTCACAATTAATCTGTCGTAAATATAGATACCTAATGATTAACTCTAAATAGTTGCTAATTTTTTTTCTAAACACAGAATCCTTGAATACACAATAAAAAATACTTCTCTAAGGCTTATATACCCTTAAAACTCTTTCTCTAGGAGGTTCCTTCCACTGGAATTTTAACTTTAAACTTTAATTATAACTTTAACGGATATTTAACAAAGAACAAATGGTCAAGAATTAATCTGTCGTAACTACAGATATCTCACACCAAGTAAACTAGCGAAACATTGGTCAACTAGATAAAACAGCGCATTTTAGACACTAATCTTTACTAAACTCCAGAAACGGTTCAATATTAGGAAACTAAAGCGCGTTTCGTTCATCCTTCCATCATAACTTCACTTCCGTATCTGTAATCTCAGGGAAAAACGTAGGGATAACAAAATCTGCAAGCTTCCGGTTAGCCAAGTGGGCAAAGTATTCCACTTCAGCGAAAGCGGTCCCGGGTTCGATTTCCGGTGGCAGCCTAGGTGATAAGAGACCTCAGCAGTCGAAGCACTTTTAGCAATACTACTACTACCAACCAACACTGCAGTGGAATCTGCCTAAAGCAGGTCGTAGCGAAACGAGAAAACCCATCGCACTATCCACAGCGACAAAAAACCCATCGCTCCATCCAGAACAGTTCAAATCCGCATCACGATATATTAGAACACCTCTCTTCACACCCACTTTAAGAACCATCGAAGTAGGGAGTCTGACGGGGGTGTCATTTTTCAACAAACCCGACGAAAAATCCCGCGCCGCCTTAAAATAGTACCGGAAGAGCCCCATTACTCTGGCGCATTCGACGCAAGGACTTCCGGGTAAACACAGCCGCGACTGCCGAGGAAGCGAAAATTGATTCTAAAAATGGAGGAAAACGGCGGGAGGAGACGGCGAACGCGCCTCCGAAAAAGATGCTGTCGTTGAGCGGGAACTGCGGTTAGCGGGATTGCGATGGAGAAAAAACTTCCACTTGCCTCTAAATAGCCACGCGAAGCAGCGGCGGGGGAGGCGTTTAGAAAGACGCAGTCAAACATCGTCTCTCACTCCCCCATCAGTCTCGCTGCATCTCCCCTTCTCATTATTTAAATCTTCCCCTTCTTCCACTTTCCCAAAACTCCTCCTACATCAACGCTCTCTCCTCTTCCCCTTCTTCGTATTCCTCTCGTGCAATATACCCTTTGCGACCCTTTATCACTTCCTGCCTACCCTTTCCCAACCGTTTCGCTTGCCAGGGGTGGTATGGGATGCGAGAGGAATAGTATTCGAAACCATAAAATATGTTTCACGAAATGGCGTTAATGTAATTAACGGCCACGGCTAAAAGGGTTGGGATCCAGTGCGAAAACTGCCTAAAAGCTATATGCCGATGCCAAATTGGAGCTATCCTAAGTAGAACAAATCATAGACTAGCTCGAAACTATTGAATGACTAGCTCTACTTCAGAGTCTATTCTGATCCCATTTTGCTTATCTCTGCATCTAAAATCCAGCAATAAATTGATATGGACCTTGTGCTACCAAAACTGGCAAAGGCAGCTGTAAATGTAACATTAAAATTAAATGCTCAAAAAGAGAAACCATACTTACACAATTCCACACGGGTGTAATTCATTCCCAATGGGTTTGTACATACAACTATAGTCACTTTCCTTGAATATTAAAATTATTTGTGGAATTACAAATGAATATACGATGAGGAACACTCAGATTGAGCTTGTCTTCAACGATTAACCGTCTACGAATGTTGACTAAACGAGATACAAACTTCAGCATTTATTTTCACTAAAATATTTATTATTTATTAAATATTTATTCGTAAAGTCAAAGACTGAAATGAAAAATATATGATTCGCTTTGATCGGAAGGTAAAACAACTACCATATAATGCTTATATAGTTGTGTATGCTTATCATACCGTTATATTATCAATAAATGTATCGAGAAACAGTCTTGAATTTTCATACAATGAGATACTTAAACGAACGAGACACAAGTGATCTAACTCCCAGTATCCTAAATCTATGATGATAAATCAATTACTCGCCTTTAAATTATAACTTTTCTGAAATTTACAACTTCTTAGAGAGGATCAGAATTGCTCGATTATTCCCGCATTGAAAACCTTGATTACATTCTTTCGGGCAATTAAACATGGCACACCACATATATCAGCTGATTTAATAAGATATATCTTTTCGTTTCCTGATCTGAATTCGACATTCACAAACCTGAAAACAATTTTATCAGTTATAGAGATGAATTCTGCGATGACATTTAGAGTTCTGCTAACAGGACTGGAATGTTTCCCAAGTTTTAAACAACTTTACTTTTACATTTCAGAAATAAGTACTGCTCAGTAGTTTATTTTCATGTGAATTCCTTCCTTTAAGCCAGGTAAGCTTTTTCAAAACCTGAATGATTTAGCAAATACACAATTAGTTTCTTGTCCTATTTACTCATTCAAAGACCAGATAGAAAATATAACTTCAACTGCTATGGCCTTCCTTTGGGAATACATGAAACACATAGTGTTTCTTCGCAATACTTTGATGCAGCTATTTCCAGCAACGTACGCTAGCAAACATTCTTATTAACTTATATTCTGTAATTCCCGTCTGCCAAATACTACTTTTGAATTTAAAAGAAATTGGGAGCGTAATGCTTTTCCTAATTCTATATCAAGTTTTCGAACAATCAACTGGACAGGTCAAAAAGAGAATGTTGACTCATCATATTTACTGAGTCACATAAAATAAGCAATCCCAACTCCCCCTTCCAGTAGAATACAATAGCTCCACTTAACTATTCAACCTCCATCCATTCTCTGCACATCCCAAGAAATATTTCCTCCTGGCTGATATACTACTGTTGTTTTCGTTCCGTATCCATTCATCATACGAACATCCTCAAGTTTTCCCACACGCTCCTGCTGTATACAGGAAAATTCCCAAGGAGATTCTCGTCTCTGAGGATGTTTCGCTAGCACATCTAACTCCTTACGAGATGGATAACCTTTGTCTGGTAAACTTAAATATTTTAAGAGATGGAAGACAACGTCGAGGCAGCGTTTAAATCACCCGCATCTGCGAGACCTACAGTGACGCCGCACGAGAGCTATGATTTATCTTCGAGAGTAAACTGCCCGGTGCCACAAATCTTTCATATGATAAAAAAAGACGATTTAACAATTGGTAAACAAGAGTTTCCGAATTTTATGACCCCCAAAAAAACCTCATATCTTTCCAGCATTGCGGATTCGAGAGTAAATTTCGAAACTTACTTCGTCGTATTTCTCTTTGACCTTGTGCTTGGAGACTGAGACAACATTTTTACTTTTTCACCGCATATTGGAAGGATTACGGAATCCTCACGAAAATGTGACGATTTGTGTCACTTTGACTTCAAATTAATGTCTCGTGTCTTTTCACATGTTTCGAACTTACAGATAAACTATAAACAAAAATTACAAGAGACCCTGTAAACTAACTAACGGAAAAGAAACTTCAATTTATAAGAAGTGATCTCTAAGGTACAGAATAATCTAATTAATTGGTTATTGAATCTACAGAATTTTTCTAATACTCTTACGCTAAAAATAAGGACTGAATTTTTAATTACATTCTTCCAATTGATGACATTAATTTGCCATAAAGTTTAAGGGAACATGAAACTATTCCATGCAGGTTAACTAAGAGAGAAGTAACTTGTATTTTAAACCCCTACTAAGTTACTAAAATTCGTGTAAAACAATGAAATGGAAACCGAGATATCGAAAAATATTGATCAGTGTAGTAGTAGAGTATTTTAGCTAAAATCACTATTGTATTATTGTTGCTAGAAGACATACGTATTTAATGGTCAAGAACGTATTATTATTACAATTAGAATTGTATACAGTTATGACTCATTGCAATATTGTACTCAATAACGTTGCTACCGAACTGTTAGTCCAACTGCAACGAGTTAATACAAAAAAATTGATATTAATAGTCAACAAGTAATTAAATTTCCATCCAATACCTCTCTTTTTCCAGCCTCAAAAATGATTAGTTTACATAAAAAAGAAAAACACAATTCTTCCTACAAATGTACCTCCAAACTTACACTCCAAGCCAATTTCAAAATCTCAGATTTTGTACATAACATTCTCGCTATTCCTTTTCAGGGTACGCAAGTCACTTCCCTGATTTAAGATAAATAAATCACTACCGAGTAAAAGATTGAATCATCCGAACAATTACATAATGGATAGAGGTACTTTCATCAGCTTTATTAATTCAAATCTCGAATTCCAAACATCCCATTCAGATGAAAACCCCTTCAATTCCCAATTCAAATGATGCGCTAACTAATAAGTACCACCCTCACTTTCGCTACCGAATCACGGAAAAAAAACATTTTTATTTCGCCTCATTCAACTCCAATTACTCTCACTTCTGGGGAATTTTTCCTCTTCCTCACCAGCGCCATTAGCGAATTAATTACGACGGGGAGGAAATCGTGACGGGAGCTCAGATCCAACTTTAAAGGCCAAGCTTCTTCCCCTCTCTCAGTACTCCCTTTTACTTCCAAAACCTTCCACACTCAATTCTTCCCAACTCATTCCCTTTGGCAATATCTTCCTCTCATCCTTCCCCATTAAGATTTCTCCTACACAAGGGCGGGCTTGCAATTAGGAATTATCTTTCGACCTATGCGTCTTATGGAAGGTCTCGTCCAACGGAGAGCCTTAATGAAGATATAGCAAAAGGAAAAGGTAAAGACGACTTTGCAAGAAAGACGTGCACCTAGATAAAATCCTAAGGAACGTGGACATTAAAAATTCTGACGGGACCAGGATTAGGACCTGGAATTTCTGTTCCTGGAAGTTCTGGGCTTAATGCAATTCAGCTATCGAGCCAGAACATCCTAACACGCCATTTCCTCAACGAGGAAGTAGGCAGTGACATGCCGCAAAGCGGGACGAAACCACTTTGCCCTTGCCTACAAAGTCTCCCAAAATCAGTTAGCATTTTTTCAAATAAATACAGAGGACTAGCGTGTTCAAGTAATAAGTACGATCTATTTTTGATGACAACTCACAAAGTAAAAAAAACACACTCCTAACAAAAATATTAAACCGATTCTACATCTCCTCGATTTCCAGTACCGGATAGTATCGGATTTGTGAATAAATCTGAATGTAATAAATCTCGTTCTTTTCGAGGGAATATTTCCGTAGCCATGTGCTCCGGAGCAAATTACTACACGCACACAAAAAGCATCCGGCTGCGTTGTCCCCTCCTAATTTTTACATATCCTTAGCTTTTTTCACACTAAAGGCTCTATACAAAATGCCATTCAACGCGAAATGTTTCAGTGAGGTGTCCTTCATATGATGTACAATATAAAATTACTCAATGTAAATTACTGAATTGCCATCCATATAATACAAAGCTCCCCTCTAAAAAGTCGGTTATACTGCGTGTGTACCAAAAAGTACAGTGGATGTAAGATACTTTGCAACCAGTTAGAAACAAGATTACACTCACTTGGTTTGATATATACCCATATTTTGTTATTTTTACAAAGGGTTGAATGCGCATTTTAGATCTTTTTAAACACTCGTATTCGTGACTATTTTGGTGAGAGTAGTTTACATTGTTTTTGAATGTCAATTCGATATTTTGCTGATCTGGAGGGTTTTTTATTATTATCAGTTCGTATAAGCCACTATGGACTACGTATATTTCAACCATTTCTTTCCTTCTCTTCCAAATCTATCTCATTCGGGCCAGATATTTCTCTTTCCTTTCCCCAGTCCATACAGCACGTCTTCCTTTTGGATTTTTACTGAAAACCTTCAGCTTATCCCGAAGTGGCGAACGTTCTTTAATGTCTTCCTGTGTGATTTCTAGTTCTTGAATATCCTTCTCAGTTTCCTTAATCCACATATTGGTCATTTTCAATTTTCGGAGGTAGTTGAGTTGAGTCTCCATGTGAGTCTGTTGGAATTCATTATTTGAAGGTGTTCGTAGAATGTAATTCCTCTTTTTCTGAGTCTGTAATTTTCTCATTACGTGTGTGATCTGGAGGGTTATATTATTACATAATAAATCGATCATAGGGCCACCCCAGGAAACCGCGTTAAAACTGGGAAGCGGCGCGGTCGGTGTTGTCTCACCTAGTTGCACCTATTGACCACGGAACGCGTTTGTACGTACTGGGAAACAAAAAGGGTATTTTTCACTTTATACTTAGACGATTTCAAACCATCTTCGATCTGATCTCCGCGCCTAGGGGCTTGTGGTAGTCCAAATCCGTCCCCACACGTCTTTCTCCCTAGCAACCCTCTGATTGTTCCCACCCGAAAACGACCATCAACTTCCCTTAACCAATCCTTATCTGACTCCCACGCCCTCTTTCACCGTTGCAACTCCACCTTCAACTTCGAGATAAGCTCAGATAAAATATTTATACACCTGTCCCACCCTCCGCCCTCTCCCAAACTCTCTGGAAACGAGACGGCCCCATCGGAGCCGTCTCCCGCACAGCTACCTCTCGGGAATCTGCCCTTTCTTTCCAAAAGGAGGGAAAATGTGACGCCCAAACCCCTCGTCGTGCCTCCCATTTCCTCTCCCCTCGTTGCATCCACTCGTCGCTTTGAAAAGAGGGTGCACGTACGAAGAGATTTCTCCCCATCGCGTCCGTGGTCGCTGCGTAAATCACGGCTCATGAGAGCAGACGAGGCGGAGAACATCGCCGAAAAATTTCCCCCGTTGAAACACCACGTGAAGCTAATTTTGCTATACGCGACTTCTATAGCCGCGGGTCGACCCACGCAGATTTCGGTACGAGTTTCATGTTTCGCGATTTTCTGTTCGCGATGTTTCAATTCGGAAAGGAAAATGGATTTAGAAATGACTTCGCAAGTGGATGCGAACGCGTGAAAATAGCCAATACCTCGCAAAACAGAGTGAGAATGATCTAAATCAGACGATCAACCTTTTGCGGAAAAATCATCGTATTTAATAAGCATAAAGGACTTGCGTGCCAACTGGATGCCAAACCATTGAGTGAGATACTCATGTTATCAATTTTATCATAAGGCCGAGATGAGGAAGTTGAAATTGACGTAAAAAATCATTAATTATCATAACTAATATACAGAATCCGCATTTATTAACTCAGGGGCTTCATTTACTAAGTGAAGAATTCATAACATGAATAGTGCAGTATTTCGCGTGCCAAAAAAATTCTGCGTGCTAAAAGTTCTCCACCCCTGCTCTAAATGATGCCGAAATTGCCAGCGGAACACCATTTTCGAGAGAAAT
This sequence comes from Ladona fulva, assembly GCA_000376725.2. NCBI lineage: Eukaryota > Metazoa > Arthropoda > Insecta > Odonata > Libellulidae > Ladona > Ladona fulva. Next base: position 322,239 of record KZ308655.1, read on the forward strand.
TGTCGGGCCAAAGAGCGTCATTTCAATTTAAAACAAAGCTAAACAAATTTACTACAAATTAATTTCTAATAAGTTTCCTCGTGGGATGAGTACTTCTTCCGATATTTGGCAAGACCAAAACGAAAATGTTTCATTCTTTGTAAAATATGGCAAATATTTGAAGGGACATTTCTCGAAAAGTTCTAGACATATGGAGTTTGTTTTGGGCTTACAACGGAGGAAATTTAATGCATTTTAATACATAATCGGTTGACTTTTTCTGTAGGAAGCACAATTCAGGATATACTGAACAAATACAGGAAAAAATGCAAAAACATCCAGTTTTTTTGAATAGAGCAGGTCTTTTGAAGCTGCAAAATGTGTTTCCTACGATCAAAATAGGTCCCAATAAAAAAATTAGAAATACATATCCCTTTGCCAGGTCGAGCATTTTTTGTGCTTAATTTTACTGGGCTACTAGGGCTGTGCTACCAACCGTAGTACCGTTAGTACACTCATGGTGTGCTGTTTCACCCAAAATATTTCGTTCGAGGGACACTTCACACAAGACAAATTACACCCAAAGCATATCTTACCCAGTTCTTTCAAAATTAACAGTCAACGCCCAACGATGTTCGTAGTAACAACAGGATATAAAAACACAAAAAGTCATTCCGGTGGTGTTGCCGGAGCGTATAGGTAATGAAAGCGTAAAAAAGGGTTCAAGGCGAAGTGCGGTCACATTTGTACCCACGTTCTCGTTTTATGTGTACATATTTAAATACCTTTAAGAGTGCGTCGGCTGCTTGTTGAATAACCACATTTGCCTTTAAGGAAATTGTTATCATAATCTTATTTGCGACTGCCAAAGAATGAAGACAAAATAAGTTTAATCATCGTTATTTTTTGCGTCCTTATCTTGTTTATAGTTTACTAACTTTTTAAAATACTATTTGGTAAAATATCTGTTGGGTAAAATATCCTTCGGGTGAAACATCCTTTGGATGAAATGTCTCTCGGATGGATAATCGTTGGGTGAAGAGTCTTGGGTGAAATGTCTCTGGATGAAACGTCCTCTGGGTGAACCATCTTTTGGGTGAAACGTCCAGATACCCAATGTACCAAGGGTTTCCAACAATCCGGTTCGCTCTGTCTCACAGATTAAATAAGAAAACAAATCGAGTTAAACGTTCCGTCACACTAGTAACACTTAACCGCTCGAGTTAGAGACCACTGAGGAGTAAAACGATACTAGAACAATACCGTTGGTATGCGAAACAAAAAAGGGCTACAAATAAAAAATATTGGATGCACACAAATGTTTGCGTAACCGCAACTTTCCACCGGCGTGAAGTTCTCGCCTCTTCGCTTCAAGTTGTTACATTTTCCGAGCAGCGGTAGATAAGATTCGCTGAGATGTTTCGCGCTCTACGCACACTTGTGTGACTCAAATCTCGATGAGCTTTGAGACTGTGTTCAACAGAGGTGAGAATGAGAACGTCGCACGTCCACGGTTTTAAGGTCATGGGGGAAACATTACATACAAAATCATTACGATTTAAAATACGGGTGAATAACCGTGCATCATGCTGCAACTGAACGCCAAGTAGCCTATATTTTACTTCACAGATAAAATTATGCGCGGGAAAACAAATTTGCTCGCTTGAATAAACTGGAAAATGAAATATAGCGGATATTCTTCGTTTGATTTTCTTTTGCGTAATAAATCAGTCTGAATAACGAAATAATTTTTTTTTATTTCGTGAAACGGCTGGCTTCGTTTCATGATATGCAGAGGATTAGAGTTTTGAAAAAATCTCCAAAAAGCCGTTGATTGCAAGCAAACTAACTGTTAGAAAATTCCAACCGGCGGGGGGAGGGGTAGTTGGTACTCCGTGGCTACGCTTGGCAGTGTTATTATTCTCAATAAGTATTTCGGCAATTACCTTTCCCCCTTCCGGAGAGAAGATAACCGAGATTGGCGGGGAGGTGGTGTAGTGTATTTAAGCCTTTTGCGGTTGACGTGAAGAAGGGAAACCGATTCTCGGTGCAAACAATGAGTGGCATAGCAACTCCTAAACTAAATATTCTTGGTATTTGACGACGGAAACGAAACAGAGGGCCCTGTTATTATTATTAGAAGGTTTTTAATAAATTCTATCAAACGATTTACATGGAAATTGGAAACTACCACTGCCCATTTAAATAGTACACATCAGCATTTCTGCTTGCAAGATAGCGGAAAACATTAACGATGATGTCTTTAAGAAGCAATTTTGTACATCAAACGAACTAATGACAAGAAATCAGGAAGTAATGGGTTTATCTCACCAGCATGATGTCTTGGACACTCCTGGGATTCCTGTAACTACTATTTACAAGGATGATGAAGGTAGCAACTCACCTGAAAAGGAAAGAGAAATGAATTACAATTTAATCTCCAAAAACACTAGCCATGAATTTCACAAAACTGAGATCTTCGCTTTTGCTACATATAACTGATTTGTAAAATCTAAGAGACATGAAAGTTTTCAAATACGAGATTAAAATGGAGTTAAGTGAAAAACTATAGGGACATGGTAGAAAGTGAAGAATACTCTTATTCTGAAAAAAATAAATGAGATTATCTCAAATTACTAAACCACTCTCCTACCGTAACTTCACGATGAAGTCATTAGCTAAAAATTTGTATTATTTAAAAAAAGTGTACGGAATTCTTGCAGTTCGTGGTAGAGTAATTTTGAAGATCTTGGAATTTCTTAAAGATTTGGCACAAGGTAACCGATTGCTTTCAGCAAGTACAATGATACTAATTTTTAAAACTTTACCATAACAATATCTGAAAAAAAGTGAAATTTCGACAAAAGTTTTCTTTCGACAATACAGTTACCTAGAGGACTGATGAAAAAATCCAAGTATGATTAATATCAGGCGGATATCATTAAACGACATGAAAAATATTCCCGAACTGAATAGATTGCGATAATTGGGTGGCTTTATTTACTTCCCAAAGTCTCCACATGCATCCATTTACTGGACAATTACAATGATAGACGCGAACGGTATCAACGGAAGAATACACACCGACTTTCACAATTCCACGGCTTTGCCATTAAATTAAGACTCTGGCCTGAATTTTTAATATTTAACCATTGTATTTTACCATCATGAAATGCCATATGGTAACTTCAGTCTTCGCCCAATGTTAATTACCACAGCAAAAGGGCGAACCAATTACGACATTTTGCCTTTACTCGATACATGTTGAGCTTTATTATTGATATAGAATTAGGAATATAAGAGAGAAGATATCTAGATTTTGGTGCCAGAAAGAGAATTCTACACAGTAAGGGACCTTGATTTTTCTCCTGAGTGAGACAACATAGGTAGCACTAGGTATTTTTACTAGTTTTGAATTTATTTTCTGAATCTACTGTTTTTCTGAATTATTTTCTGATGAATACTATTTTTTGAATTACTGAATCTCTGAAAGTACTACTCCACTACATCTCGGTAGGTTTTCCTTCAAATTTCCCCTATATTGCTCTTTCCTTCACTTCTCGACAACTTATCCCATCCTTTCATCATTCATTGACTTTTCTATATTCCCCTCGGCCTTTTCCTTCGCATAAAGCTTTCAAGTACATACTTCAGCAATATATCTCTTCTTAATATTTCACCTTTTTCTTGTTAGAAACCCCATTCCTTCTCCAAAATGTCGAGCAATACATAGTTTTTAATGTACTTCTACCCTGCGCCACACCTACAATTCACAGGCCTCCGGTCTTTTAATATCCTTTCTAAGTGCCTTTCACATCCTTATCGAATACAGAACGGAAGTTGAAAAGATTTACGTGACGGAAAATTTATTTCCGGTCTACAGACAGCGTGTTTAGACCGTTTAATTAGTTGTGTTCGAACATATACTATTTATTTTTCTAAGTAATCTTCGATTTCCAAGCAGATTTCCGAGATAAACACTAATCCATCACAAACATGGCATCGATGATGTATCGTAAGCGTGCGTTATCAATGCATTGTTGATGGAAGAGAGCAGATATCAGAGAGATTTTACCTCCCCATTTTCCGGGCGCTTTCTCTTCCCTTCATTGCAACCGCAGCGTGTTAATGAAAAAGAGGGTGCCAAGGGTGTGTTTCGCTCTTCCACATCAGGAAACGCGGCATAAATCACGACTACGAGATGGAAAATGGCCGTTTTAGGTTTCTCTGCTCTTTAGCTTCCTGCTCTTCTTCTACTTCCGCTTTTCTTTGTTGTTTCCGCTTTCCCCTTCCTTCCACGGCATTTTATCGCTCCCTCTTTACTTCCTAAACATACACCTTATTTCATTCTAGTCTTTGGAAGGTTTTTTGAGGAAAAAAGCGATTTTTCGAAGCGAGGGAGTCCATGCTTTTACGAGTATCTGCAGTGGGTATCGCACTAACTCTGGAAAAACTTCCAGTGTGGCAGAACATGTACATGGAGATGGAACACCATACTTTTGCGTCGCTCAAGAAATACTATTTACAAAGCACGAAATTGCGTCCACGAAATGTTCAAATAATAAAATTCTCTGAGATTAAATTTCAAAAGTAATTTTTTATTCCCTTGTATTTCAGATTTTAAAATTGTTATTCTTTTGATATTGAAGGACTATTAAGTAAAGGGAAATCGGAATCTTAACCTTGGGTATTACGTCAGTCCTGATATAGATAATAATAGTTCCATAATTTCAATGCACGAGGGATGCGAAAGTTTATCAAAGGGAAGAATTTTCTAAATTCTAAGTCAGGCTCTCTCTTGGTATGAAACCTTTCTAACATATCTTCCGTAAAGCGTCCATCCTCTCGTGTGAGGGCCTGAAAGCCATATACAGTTATGTAGCGAGTGGGGGGGGGGGGAATAATCCTACGGCATTGCCAGATTGTGAACTCTCTGTAGCAACGGCTGCATAAAATAACGGGGCAGAAATATATACCCGTTCGAATTTTTAGTAATCCGCTGTACATCGCTATAGTTTTAAACATTAATGACTCTCTAATAAAAAAAATCTTCATTTTAAAAACATAGTTGGCCGTTTTTTACGGTTTAGTTTACAGTTTTTTACATACAGTTTACCCCGTGAAATAAACGTTTCACTTAATTAGAGAAAATGACGAATCTCGACGAAAACCTACGTAGTATCAATTCGATAAACAAATAAATAATACTAAATTAGAGCGAGTAGGCAGGGAACAATGTGGCACAGCTTTCAACCTATCCTCATCAAAGCACTGTTGTAGACAACTTCAATTAAACTCCTATAGTCCCCAAACAAGAATCATGACTTTTAGAGGACTAGATCGCAGTTGGCTCTATGACTCTTTGAGCTAGCCCTTGCGAGAGTCTAGCAATCTATCCAGCCCACCCTACGAACCTCGTAGCCTCTGTTCTCTCCAATTTCCTTTCATAGAACCCCCTCTTTCGAATGAGCAGCAATTTTCGCTGGAGCCAAACGACCGCATTCTGAAGATGATCGGATCGGAAGCGGCGGAGAAAGGAGCGGCTATGGTGACGCATTCCCGCACCCTCTCTGACTCACGTGAAACTACAAGCTCCCCTTTAGCAACGATCGCGAAGCAGAGGGTCGTTGTTCCCTGCAGTTTTTGCTGGAGGAAAACATGTTTGGTAGGGATGCTTTAATTTTTTACCACAGCTTCGGAGAGCGCACCTCAGCAAAACTTACAATGAATCACTAAAACACTTGCAGTCATGGATCGAAGAATTCCGGTATTCTGTTTGAAGGACGGAAAATTTTCAAAACAGTGTCAGCGAATCGATTATGTGCTTTCAAATCGAAACAGCGATTTCGAATCTGTGTTTTTGAGATTGAGGTACTCTGCATTTTTGGCACGAGTATGCATTTATAATGTCTATTTCTTTTTTAGTATTGTAGTTGACACTTTCCTTTTCCTTATTTTTATCTTTCCTCTCTTTCTTTTTTTAAAACCTTTCGGTAGGTATCGCATGTTCTTCACGCCCCCCTTCTCGTGGGTGTTTTCCTGCAGGGTTAATTTTTTTTCCTACGAGCAGACAGGTATTTTTTCCCACGTAATATTTCCTTTTTTTTGCTTTTTCTCTTGTTTTAATCCCAAAAGCTCTTTATTTAAATCTTCGTATGACGTATGGCTAGACGTAAGAAGAGACTAAATAGTCTCAATATCGCCCTAACATGAAGTCGCTTAATTATTATTAATTACTCACTGAGCACACTAAGTATGTTATTGACAACTCACTTTTAGCCATTTCATCGACTCTATACTAATAAGTATTTCACTCTATTTTACTGAATATCTTCTTAAATAGTTTGTACCATTTTATATTTCAGTATAAATGATCTATCATAGGTACTTAAACGTCCCTCTTCTTTAAGCGAGTTCTTGTGCTCTGGATACTTTTTCTTTAACATCTTCAAATTTCCTTCATAAGCTTAAGCTCTCCTAACTCTCCTCGCACCAGACTCGTGGAAACACATTGATTAATTTCTTCATCAGTGAAATAAAATAAAACTTTGTAAGTTCCACAGTTTGGGAACTTTCCACCAAACTGTGGAACTTACAAAGTTTTATTTTACTTCACTGATTTCATGGCGTTCCACCAAGTACAGCCTCTACATATTAATTAGATTAATTTTTTATTTAGCGCCGATTCGATTTCAAAACAGAGTTAAAATATTATTGGAGGGAAGTATGATAGATATAGGTTCTAATGCAGCTCAAATGCCAATCCAAACTGATTACATAGTATCATCTCTTGTCTTTGCAACGGAAATAATAATTCTCCGTAATATGCGTCAAAAATGTACAACTTCTTTCGTTACGAAAGAGTTCTTTGAAAAGAGCAAGTATTTATATTTAAAATGAAGGCGATATTTGCAGGGTCAGAAAATTAAGATAAATGGATTACATAAAATACTAATTTACCACGTTTACTGAGAATTCCTCCATTTGCAATGGATTTATCACTCCAGCAGTGATAGCGTTAACACTGAAAACCGAATTAAATAGCGTTATTCGCTCCACCATGATATTACATCACTCGTGTAAGATAAAAGGGAAAAATTATTTGATAAATTATATGATTATATATTTATACGTGTATCGTAATCTTAATGAATGAAGTTACAGAGAAAATACATGTCATTTTCCTACCATCGTTACAGAACAACAACTACGCGATCAAAATATGCGCATCTTTCGCACGATGTTAATATTACTCAATGACGGAAACAAAATCTGAGCAGTCTGTCCAAGCAACGAACCTTAATATTCTTTCCGGTTTTCGCTTCTGTCCAACGAAAAAAAAAACGAAATATCGGCTCAGTTCCATTTTCGGTCCATTTGCCGTCGTCGAACCGTTTTATCTTCGCTACGACCACAGTAGAATTATATTCTCTTGAATTTTTGTTTTATTGTTTCTAGGTCTTTTCATTTATCCTGCATTACATTAATACAATAAAGTCCCATGTATGTATGTACATTAAAATTTCGAATAAAATGTTATAATAGTTATTTCCAAGCCTTAGCTACACTTGTGTAGTAAACCTTCCTCCAATTATAATTAAGTAAATTATTAATGGGAACCAAAAGCAGATTAAATATTTTTGACTTCGGATAGGTTCTACGAATTTCAGTAGTTTCGGTTCTCCGACAAAAACAACGATTACTTTGATTTCGATTCGGCTCCGATTCGATGCCCTGGGCCACATGCAAATATACTTGCTTTATCCTTGCATCAACTGCAAGCAAAACTTCTTGGCTTATTCGAAATTTACAAATTGGCGACGTTCAGACTGAGTCAAAACCGTATCACGAGTTGGACTTGAATTCGAACCGAATCTCGAAGCTTCGAACCTTTCTACTTAAGAAGGCAAACGAAACTCTCGAAGATGAATGGAATGATCTTAAACATGGGTGTTGACTCTGCCTTATCTATCGAATACTCTTCCTCTCTGAAGTCCCATTTTCAAGGTGAAAAAAGATTAGTTCCTAAATCTGTTTATATATTTGGAATACTGTCATCGTCTCCCAAGGTCGGATTCCACATGAGATTTTCCTTAGCAACGATTACGAAACTTTGGGTCGACTGCCATTTTTTACGGTAGACATCAAAGAAGAGAAAATCTGACCTTAGACCTAGATTGACCAAATGATGAAGTAATAAAGCGAGCATAGAGAGTGCGCACGACAAAAGAGGTATTAAACGTCGAATAATGATCGAGTTAAAGTGCCAGTTTCGCAAATTTTTACTATCTTAAATTTTTGGGCCGAGATTGACTTTTTCTCAAATCTCTGTCTACGTAATTTATTTAATTTAGAGTAGAAAAGAAACATGTAGGAGTACTTATGAAACGAATCCCGAAAATCCTTATGTTTTAATTTTCTGCTACAATAAAAGATCAATTCACGTTGAGGTTCATCGCTGAAAAATGGGCGTAACGAGATTTGAGTTACAAATTCAAAGTAATGTCATGCTTCCTTTATAAGGACACCCCGTGAATGATCTAACCATCCAATAGATATCTGGTGAATTTATTAAATAGCTGAGAACGATAGTGAAACAGACAATACAAATATTAAATCACGTTATTTCCATTCGATATAAATACGTTAAATACTTTGTTTAATCACAATACTCCACTATATTTCGTATCCTGGCAAACATAAATGTATTCTCGACACTCGACTATGTATAACTTATATGTATATATGTGTATAGACATTGCAAAATATGGTATGTGGGAAAATTATTTTCAACTTTATGTATATATGTTTATTCAGATGTATTGTATGTATGTATTAATTGGTTTTATAGAATGTGTACTGTCTACGGGAGGTTTTTGGAGGGGTTTTCCTCCCGTCTTTGGGCGAATGCCGGACAGCTAGTACATTGTTTTTGCACCCCCTCAACCGTTGCCACCGGGTCCCACGGCCTAATCGCGACGGGTAATTCTTAAATAAATAAATAAATAACTCGCTTCAGACACATCGATACACTTTTCATACAATTTCATTTGTTATTTCAGCTAAATACACTTTTTCCTTAGTATCTAACTAGTTGAAACGCCTGCTTAAACAGGCTTAAACATTGGCAAAATATGATACCTCTGATGAGAAAAATGCATACACCCACGCCTTCTAACGTATGTGAGAGCTCTCTTGCCATCTATTGGCGTGCATCTGAATCATACGTGCCAACGGCTAGCATCAGATTCGCATTTATAATATTTTTCATACTTGAAGTAGATAACTTCCATTTTCTTGCATTCTCCTTTCTTTCTTCTTCAAAACTTTCAGTCGAAGCATTCAGGTTTCGCAGGCTTTTCACAGACCCCTATTTAATAGGTGTTTCCCTGCTGAGGGTCTTATTTTTTCCTACGGAAGACTTAGTTTTCTTAATCCGCATTATAGTTCCCTCTTTTGTTACTTTTATTCTGCTTAGCTTCCAAAAGCTTTCTTTTTAAATCTGACAAAGGATTAGATATGAGAATAAGCCTCAACTCGCCCTCGAGAAAGACGTATTATTATGATTTACATTCAACCATTGCCATTTTTTCTCCATTCATTCTTCCCATCCGAATAAACCATCGTAAAATATTCCAGCCATACAGTAGATTCAGATTTCCTTCTATTCCACATTCAATCAAACACGTATTACTACAGAAAATGCTGAGAAATGATGATATTGAAAAATTCTAACCGGTCGAAGCGTATTCCTAGAGCTGTCTCGAATCATAAAATATTACAATGCTTTAAAACTGACATGAGTAACTGCCGTTATATATTTAACAGCGGTTCCCAACCGCGACATTCGAATACGAATCTCGTAGCTATCACGCGATTCCAACCGCATAACTCAAGGTAATGCATGAGCGGCATGAGGGAATATACTGCGCAGGTTTACCGCAGCGGAATTTTTATCCTTTAATAAGTTAACTTTCGGCAGACAGATACACGAGAGAAAATTTATACATCCTCGCAGTTAATGATGCAGATCGGATATTACTTTTAAAATTAAACGTTATTTTTGGAAGTTCGTGACAGCAAACTGGGCTTGCCGCACCCGTTTCCAGCAGCTACCGTTCAATCACGACTGAGTGATTTTAATTTTTTAACTTGAAGTAAATTCTGCATGAAATATATTTGCATGAAGACTGATCACGTTTTTTATCCTACCATTACCATGTTATTTACGCCAAATCATTCAGTAAACCAGACAAGCAGAACTCCTCAGAAAATATCTAAAACGAAATACTGTTACAGAGACAAAATTCGAGGATATCAAGTGCCATACGTAATCATGACTAGCTGTCGGATTATTGATTCCAAATCAAAAGGAATCAGAAAAAGTGTGAAAAACTTGCAAAGTGTGATTAAATTAATATCTAAACGTAAAATTTGAAGTGAATAAAATCGATTGCGGCAGGCTTAATCTTGTGGAAATCCATATGAACAAGATGGTATAAATAAAATTCAATTACTCTTTTACACCTGTGGAAAAGAGCAATTGAAATTTTATTTATACCATCCTGTTTTTTGAAGTGAATGATACGTCTAAAATTACAGAAGACAAACATTAACACATAAGCAAAGAGCATCACGAAATGAAATTCAACTCTATCCAACGATTATTATTCAGGATTCAGGAAAGGAATTTAATTAGCGTGCGAAATGGGAATTCAAAACACAGAAAATTTATCTGTAGAAATGACGTACATATGCTACGACATAGTTGTTCTTACATGTCTTCATACATTGAAATATTGCTAAGCTACCATATACTGTAGAATGAAATATTTCATTTACTATAAGATATTCGAATATAATTCATTTGCTTTTTGGTGCAAGAAATAAGAGAGGTATCTTCCATTTCATTTTTTCCAGGTATTACTGAATAAACATTCAAACCAGTCCCCAGTATATGGGAAGAAGAGTTTACAACAAATTAACAGCTGTCATGAGACAAAAATTGCCTACAAAAAACGTTGTAATCTTAAAAAAATTAAACAAAATCAACAAATTTCACAAATAAATGTAACTATTCAACAAGAGAGTTATTTGAAGATAATGATATAAAAATATAATATGGTGTGTGGTCTTGCATAGATCGTAATCAATATGCTATGTATAATTCCAATTTTATGTATTATGCCATTTCTAAGGATCTTGCTACTTTAATGTATTATGTCCTTTATATTTTCAGGTTTCTCAATTTACAATGTGAAATCTGAAATTTTAACGTAGGGTTGTAACGCAATCATAATTTTTAAACAGCAACAGACGAGATACCAACGTACAAACAAATTTTTCCTTTGTTCTGTAAATGTTGCAAGTGCGATTTATCAATAAACTATTCTATTCCAATGGCAATATTTTGATCTCTCATAACTAAACATTACGAAAAAGTGTTGTCTATGTCTATGTTTTTACCCTGCAAGCCGCTTATCGGCGTGTGGCTCTATTTCCCTAATCGATTATTTTCGCGGATCGTTCGCGGAAAGAATGAGTTCTTGAATCTCTTCGTTCTGGCATCTATTTCTCTGATCTTTCTCACATTATCGGAACGGCCTATGTAGCATGGGGAACGCATTATATCCGCTACATCATCTCTAAACGTGCCTTCTCTGAACTTATCCAGTAAACTGATCCTTTGTTGGACTCTTCTAACTTCCAATGATTCCCATTTTGCGTCCTATAGCATCTGAGTGACGCTAACTGATTTATCGTAGCAATTCTTCACAAAACGTATCGCCTTTCGCTGCACCTTTTCTAATTCTTTAATACAACACTTATCGGCAGGGTCCCATACACTACACGCAGAGTGTTACTCATAGGAGCATTATGCTGCACCTATTTTTAATTATATATTTTTGTTTTGCCATTGCACTTCGCCTAAGTGGTCTTTTTCCGCTTTTGGTATTATGGCACAACGACGAAGGCAAGAGGAAACTACCTCACTCCTCACACCCTTACCTAATACACCTCATTCCTTTTTTAGGTCATTTAATGGTGGAGAGGTTGAGGTTCAAACCGGCCTTCGAGCAAAATTATACGAGCTGGCATGGGATTACAATAATGACCGAAACGAAACCTTTCTCCACCTCACCTTGCACATTACAAAACATTTCTGATCGAGGAAAAGCGAGAGTTGACAAAGCAACCGTTCAACTCCAATAAACCCGCAAGATCCTTGCGGTTGCTTATGGGAAAATGAGAAACAGCGTAACATTTCGCGCAATGCGACGAACCCTGCTCTTTTTAGAAACCCGTGGAACCCTTGGTAAACGGGAACGGCGCAGATTCGAGCGAGCGCCCGTGGAAGAACGGCAGAAGCGCGCCTCGGAGACTCGTGACCGCAAATCCAGGCCGCTTCTGAGCCGGGTGAAAGGAGACGGGAGCGCAAGCAAATGTTTGATCTAGGCGAGATTCCCAATGTTCTTCTTTCGCTAGAAAAATGACCACGCGGCGTACGAATGGACGCTTCACAAAAGACATTCCTCCCGCGACGCCGTCGATGGGACGCTCGTCACTCGGCTGCGAGGCGCTAATTAAACAAAACGGCGTCAATTATTTCGTAACCTCAACCTTCCAGGCGAGAGTGAAGAGGGCAAGGCTTTCCAATCCGGCAGACGCCTGAGTGACGATTTCCATGGGAAAAAACAACCACGGAGGCCAAGCGGACCCAGGGTCGGCGACAGGGGAGTTTTGCCATCTTGACACGATGCCAATGTTTTCGACCAGACCTCAGCTTTGCTTTTACTGGGGCATAATTCGCGGTGGTTTCGCAACATTGCCACTTCAGTGGGATGAATCCAGGGTGGACAAACTCGTTACCCTCTTCACTTGTGGGAAAGGTGTTTTAAAGTGCAAAATTTCGGTGAAAAACCCGGAGTCGACCTATACATGCTAAAGAATTTATAGAGACCTTAAAAATATGTTGTTGAACCGAGTTAAACCTTTGCTAAGACTCAGTAAAACGTCGATTATTTGTATTTCAAATATATATATATCGGTTATTTACGACTTTATAGTTAACGCAATTTGTTACATAATCCAATGTCTCATCATAAATCAAAGATTATAAGGAATTTTCAGAGCTGAAAAAAATTTCACTTTATGAGCCATAATTTCGTGCATCTTAAGAATGCCATGAAGAGCCCTAATTCTACTAAAAATTGTTTTTCAAGTTTTTATATATGAGAAAATCGGAAAGTTTTACTAAAACATCTACAACATGACATTTACGCATAAATGAATTCGAATTATGTACGATTAAACGATGTTATCTGAAAGAGATACAGGGAGTCGATGGGTTACCGTAAATCTTTAGTAAATTAATCTGCATTAATTTATACGTGGTTTTATGTTTTTTCTTACTCCTATCTTCAGTTAAGAATGGAAAAGAAATCTAAATCTACGGATCGAAATATATAATACCTCCGTATAACGTCATTAACTTCAAAATAGGTTAAAAACGAGGTTAATGCACAAAATTTGCGCGAATTTAAGGATTACGGCAAACGAACATAATTTCTACGCATACGTGCACCTTGGCTCCCAAAGCTAAACGGAAACGAAAGAATAAATATCAACATTTTAGGAAGAGAAAGAGATTAGAGTTCATTTAGTAAATATATCTAAATTATGAGCATATAAGCAAATCATGAATGAATGAAATTTAATGCCTCCGGTTATTTACAGTAAATTTTCCTCAAGCTAAAAATCGCCTTTTTAACGTTACCAGGAGATGCTGGTATATTCTTTCCACTTACGGAGTTATAGGTTTTCAACCTATTTTATCAATTTTACATTTATTTGCATTTAAAAACTTCCGCGCCTTGTCAATTTCTGAAATAAAACAAAAATTGAAGAAACTATACACATCTTCGACCCAATTCCTCCCAAAAAAAGACGACAAAATGAGAACGCACATAAATGATAGCGTCCGGTTATTAACTGAGCAATTAACAACTGAGTAAATGAACGGCGGTTATTTCCGCAAACGGAATACAAAATTTAGAAATGTCTCATCACGTCATTCTGCGAGTGAGTGTAAAACTTTTCAGAGCAACGGAAAAGGCTTTTTCGTCCGCGTTACAAGGTTATCAATCTCAATTTACCCAGTAAAAACGTTACCTAATGTATCCTAAAATCCGAAATGGTTTCCGAAGGCTTCGACCATTATATCACGGCCTCCACGCCCAAAATTGGCATCCCATGTTTCCACATATCCTTAAAAAGGTCGGCACTGTCGCTTTCGAACGCATTAGTTCTTAAGTTATCGAGAGAAAAAACAATAGAAAGGACTCTATAAGAAACAACTATAGTTACAAATGCAGCTTAAGAAAACACGAGCAACCCCTATTGCATATTTTAATCGTTCCAAAGTAAAGATTTAAAAGGCGAAAAATTGTGAAACTTTCATCTTTAAGAACTACGAAAATAGGAAAATAGTTTATCTGAAATCTAAACCCATACAAAGGATGAAAAACACAAGTACTTCTACTCCGCATTCTTGGTACATACAATATAGATTTTCATTTGACGTTTACCTAAGTCACCGGTCGATACAGCTTCATGGGGTGGGTATTGATATTTAAGACCTGGGGGCCGAAAAAAAGACGATGAAGAGGACGGCGATGCGCACTTACTTGCTATATACGTATCTCTTTTAATCACTTCCTCGGGGGGGTACATTTTCTTCGCACGGATCGATACGACGGGCGACTTTCCGAGTTTTTGAGAGGTTTGAATTCCTTTAGGAGACAGCAGAATGGATTCAAAAGATCAAAAGACGATGATGAAAATAAATTTGCTCCTAGTTTTATCAATCCGCTGCTTTGGACAATCCAATTAAAACTAACGTCTCAATTTTCTGGAATCGGGTCAAGGAATTCTTTTATAATATCTTTAGAAAATATTTTTTGCATCTTTCCGATTCTCAAACACGAAGAAGCGTCATATAACCGTAGTTACAGATGATATACCTCCGCATTGTTACTTAGGACATCAGATACCATGAGAGAATCAGGGAAATAGTGTCAACTGTCTCGTTAGATTTCGAAGATACTATCAAAGATAATGAATACAAAAATATATGGGAAGTTTTTGCGAAGTGTGAAGTTGATACTGAAGGTATAATTATGGTGTAAAAACTTCAAAAAAGGACAAATTTAACTAACATATCTCATTTATTGCTTTTTAGTTATTCCTTAAAATTTTAAATTTATGGATATACCGTATACGCAGGGACAAATCGTTTAAAAACCAAATTTCCACTAACGATGTGCGACAATGGCCAATTACGAAAACAAATTATACGGTGCATGCAATTCCTGCCTCACGCCGTAAGTCGGCTAACAGGGTATGTATGCAGAATTTCATAATTATGACCGTCACACACCAGTTATGTAAATTAAACAAATTTTACCCAAGATAAATCTGTTTCCCACGATACTTGAGCATGAAAAGAGCATGTAACAGCAGGATCTTGATAATTACGCGAAAGTTGAAATTACCAGGTAAGTATTTTATTCACCTATTAGTTCCCTCGCTTCATTCCTTGTACTTGTATTCCTTGTAATTCACCTAGTCAAAATTTTTCTAACCCGCCTTCGGGTATTTGTGTGGTAACTAACAAAGCCACAAATTCAGAGATCCTTCCTTCTAAAGACTTTCTTTGGAGCAAATCAAATCAATGTTAAGATAAAATTACGTGAGGAATTTCTGGCTTAAAATTTCAACAACTTATGTCATCTTCAACCTTCCAGCGATAAAATTTCATAGAAAAATCATCGTTGCTTTTTAAACACACATGTACTACGACTGTAATACCTGAATGTGTTAAACCCGGTGATGTTGATATTCCGGGGTACATGCAAAGGAAAACGATGATTTATATACGCGGGGAAGATATAATAGGTTACTTCGGGATTAAATTCGTTATAGTGATAAAGTTTCATATAGAATCAAACTGTAACATAGACCATGCCTAATTCTTAACAACGGTTTTACGAGGCAGTCACGACAAAATTTTCAACGCATTACATCATACTCTGAGACCGTTAAACGTCGATTGAGTTCACCGAATTTCAACGCGGACGAAGCTATGGTTCTTGAGTATTTTAATTCGGCCATTTCACGCTATCCGCAGCGAGGCTTCATGACCGTTCTTGAAAAATTCCCCAGAATTTGTCAGCGTGTAACTGTAGACACCCACTTCGAGGGGAGTTTGAACCAAGATCGTTAAGATAGATTTCTTAGATAGAAGAAATACACGTAAAGTTCGATTTTATCGGTTACAGACTTTATTTCTTTTGCAAAATTACATTAAAAGGAATAGTGGTAGGAAATCGAGATAAGTACCATAAGAAGGAAAATTGAATAATTATTCTTATTATTGTCGTGGAATATCGCTTTCGATTCGAAGTTGCGAGAATTTAGATAAAATATACGAATGTTTTGTGAAATTTTGAGGTTGTAAAGAACCCGTCCCCCTGACGACCAGTTGATTCCGAGTTCATGCATTTTCAATTTCATGCAAATTTCAATTATATTTCACGAGCGGTCTGTGAGACATCACGTCAGATTATACTGTTTAGATGATAAATGCAATAAATAAAATGCTTTTCAACAACATTTTATAATTCAATATACGAAAAAATACATAAAACACATTACTCCGAAAAAAGCCGCTGATTAAACGTTTCCTTTCAATTTTTTTACTATTTTGAAACAATGATTTATAATTGAAAATTTGTTGTTGTAAACATAAAACTAAATTGAAATCCAAATTAGTAGATAACTGATGAGATGTTTAAAACTTTAAAATATCGTTCAGTTTATAAATATTAAAAAAATGGTATCTCCCAGATGGCATGTCACTGGTTGTGTGACAAAAATCGTACGTCACTGTTAATACAGAGTATACGTGAGGAAAATTTGTCCGGTGGATATCAAAAATAATCACAGCGCGGAGTTAAGGAGAATCCGAGGACTGAAACTTTATCTTATCTATCGAAGATCATAAAGAGAGTCGCACTTCAAATGCACGCGACATTGCTAGGAAACCTACATTGAGAGAAACGTAAACAAACCTAACGTTGCTCTACTTTCGAATAGCACGTTGCTTCTCGGGCACTTCGTACGGTGAGTGTCGAGTACCAAATATATTTCGATTATGACAAATCATTTGATAAAATAATATATACGGATACCACCATGCTGAAGCGAAATAGGTCGATTGAAAATAAAATTCTGACTTATAATGGATAGTATTTTTCATTTATTACGAAAAAGCTCTAACCTGAAACCATGGAAGTACAATATTTATGTGGAATGATGATGACTGATGTTCTATGATTGAAATAATAAGTTCGTTATCAGTGTGCGATCCTTATAAATAATTAGGGTGACCAGACGTTACGGTTTAGCAGGATTTGTTCCGGATTTAATCAAATCTAAATGTATTCTGGAATCTCTAAGTATCAAGTTATTTAGGGGGACTCTAAGGTATTTTCAATTTTACTTAGCAGAATAAGGTTTTCACAACTACGAAGAGAGGACTAGAAGCTATACTCGTAGATACATGGTGATTTATTAGAAAGATGAAAATAAATTAGAAAGCCTAACTAATTCAATGGACGCGGTAATTAATGTAAACCTTTGAAGAGCAACTAAACTGTGGAAAACTTTTATACAGAAGAAGAGGAAGGAAGTTAAATCCTGCACAAACTACGTAGGCGAAAGATAGCATTGAAAGGAATGGCGGGAAGAATTATAGAGAAAGAACTAGGTTAGTTAATGAGAGGCGGGTAATTGTTAGCGTTAAAGTTGGGAATTCTGATCGAATGATGCGATTGGCTGAGAGTAAAACTGCTGGGAGATATGCAAAAAAAGATGTTCGTATTCATAGTGATGATTATATTGCGTTTATAGATAACCATGGTATCATTTCATAGAGTAAATTACAATAATACTTTTGCTGCGCTAACTAATAATTCAGCCATAAACCATCGGCCTCTGGTCATCCTAAACCCAGTCCGTAGCCACCAAAATTCTAAGACGTGCTCGGTACAAACACCACAGAACCACAGAAGATTCCACAACGAGAACCACCAAACTCAACGGCAATCACATCCGAGATAACCCACAAAAACATTCGGCAAAGGACTCACCAAAGCGGCGAAGCCTTCTTGGAGATCATGCGAAATAATCCAAACGCAACAGATATATCCGAAAAGCCACGCGTGACCACAGCACCAAAACCGCCTTACGCACAGCGAAACAACCAAACCAAAGAGATTTCTCTCTTGAGAACGAGTGTCGACTACGGTCTCGGGGAGTCAAGCACGGCCATCGAAAAAAAAAGTTTAAATGAGGCGCCGTAGGAGAAATCTGTTGAAGGTGGCGGGGGAGGGGACGAGGAACAGTTGGTAAGAGGAGAAAAAGAGACCTGGAGAGGGAGAGATCGAGTTGATCTCTCTAGGAGGAAACCATTCCATCGATGAACGTAAAGATTTCGGAGGCGCTCTTGAAAAGCGAGCGAAAGGGACACCGCGTGATTCATCAAGTTCAGCGCATTAATCAGCGATTCCTCGGGATGGAGGAGCGTTAACCTATCTTCGGCGACCCCCGGAGGACGCAGAACGCTCGGAAGAAATTTCCTCGCAGACTGCACCGTCATCCTCATTCCATTGGGAATTCCCGCACACGTGTCCCGCGCTTCGTGTCGGACTGACAAGCGCTCCGATTTTCGCAGGCGTCCCTAAATAGACAACCTGTTACCCATCCCGAATAGTCTTCCACACACGTTAAGGGCAGTCTATACAAGACCTGAATATCCGTTTGGCAATAACATCGCCGTGTTTGCATACATATCGATGAAATATTTCTGTTTTCGCCATTCGATGCTGGAAAGATGTTGCTACGCCTGCATAGATTTTCCGTTTAGATCATGCAAACTATAATGGAGGAAAAAATTAGAAAACATACATAAAAATCGGTCCCTTTCGTTGTAGTGGTACTAAGAAGTGATACGAAAATATTCTTGTATGGTATTTTAACTTCAGCGTTTATCTTCGAATCCAGGCACTTTCCAAGTACGTAAGTTTCATACAAATTCCGTAATCGTGTGATTCGAGCAACATGTCCAGCGCATTCCGCAGCAAACAGATCGAAAGAATAGAGAGAACTTTACGAAGGGTTTGGGTTTATTACCTGCCGTTTAGTGCCGTCTTAAGACTTATTTTGCTTACCCTCCCTTACCTCTGCCCTTCCCTCAACCCCTCTGTTTTGAAAACTTAACAGCGGCATTTCTTCGAACTAAATACGGAAAGCGCGTAAATTGTATCCGACACCCTTAAACAAGATTGTTATACGTGAGAACACAGTGAAAATTGGATGAAAAAGCATCTTGGCCGTTTAAATACAAAGTAACTTTCGTTAATTGTGTCAGAAAAATATCGTCTGGATGTTGCTGTTTTCTCTTTTTTAACCGAATTAAATGCATTATGAGTGGATAACTATTATTAACAGGCTGCTAACATATGGAGCATAAAACTGAAAATTAAAGCTTGAACCTGATATGTACTAAAAAATTAGCTTAAATATTCCGGATAAAAGTCTGTCATAAACGGGGCATCGAACCGGAATCGAATCCAAAATCGAATCCCAAAAAATTACATAATTTTTACTGAATCCGAACCGAAATATCGAAATTCTTTAATCCAAATTGGAACCAAAAACCGATGTAATGAAACGAATTAAGTGATATTTGGAGGAACATGGAACTTGGTGGAATAAAATGAAACCTTCACTTCTTCGAAGACTCGACATTGCTGTAATATTTAAAACATTCCAGTATTTTAGTCTCGGCTGTATTACACTAATTTTAACTAAATAATGCTTCTTACACAATTCTTAATAAATTACGAAAACTGTTTCTTCCCTTCCGATTTTTGGTCAAAACAACTTAACTTTAACTTAAGCGTAATTGGAGGAATTTTTATAAAGCAAGTGTAACATAGAGTAAGTATTAGTACTTTCTGAGTAAAGGTATTTTACCATAAAATTTAGTGTAACGTAGTAAATATTTAAAAAATTGGAAATAACAAAAACGTTCAGAAGGATATAGTATTGCAATGGTCGGAGCTGAAAAATAACTGTTCGAATCAGTTCGACGTTTGAAGTAAGGGCGAACCTGGTACTGAAGCGAAATTTGCCATTTTTCGTTGAACCGGAGCAAAACCCGGGAGAAAAAATATTACGGTTCCATACCGTGGACTAAGGCTCACTGCATGAAACTATACCAATTAAAAATTTGGAAAAAGAGGAATTAAAATCAAGAACGATTTCAAAGAATAAAAATCCCACGTAATTACTGCAAGATAATGGCGTAATATTGATCTAGGTAATACCCTTATAGTTAAGAAAGAGAGAAAATCGAAGGCAGAACGCATCCTACACTATTGTTATTAGACCCTACATTGGCGAAGGATTTGAGGTTATCTGGAAATTTTGGGTCTCTCTTTCCCTAACTTTCAATATAATGAAAAGTGAAAACGAATCTCCATTTAAAACAAATAAAAAGGTTTTAAATAATATAACGAAAACTTCACTTCTTCAAAGACTCAAAATTTCCGCAATATTTAAAGATTCCAGTATTTTAGTCTCGGCTGTATTACACTAATTTTAACTAAATAGTATCCCTTAATATGACAGTTATAGTGACGGAGAAATTTTAAAATTAGAAACGCTCTCCTTGCGTCTCTTATCCCTAGTATATTATTATAATTCCCAGGGAAGAGGACCCTTAATTATACCGTTTTAATGATTTGAGCGATCACAGACGTAAACGACGGACATACCTTCGCCCAACCTTAGAAAAACAATTTTTTGTTTCTGCCAGCACTCGAACTCGGGACCTCAGTTTTAGAAAGCTGTTACCTTTTTCGGCAAACCAACAGGTGCTATTAATTATTTGTACACTTCTTTTTATGCTATCACATACACTTGTTTGTTACGCTGATAAAATTCGATCTATTTATTTCTTCTTTAAAACAGTCAATTTCACTATGGCCACTAGAAAAGCTTGAACATTCGTTAAGTTTCCAGGTTCTCGTCACTTAAAAACAACAGACATCTGATCTCTCAGTGCTTCTCCTTGTAATAGATACGCATGCATTTCTTTTTCTTCCTTTGAGCAAGACGTTAAATCTTGGATTAACCTACTTACACGGATACCTCGTCGAATTCTTTTGAAAACTATGCCTAACCTTGAGGAACATCTCTGCATATGGTCACATTAAGTAGCGCTACAAGATGCCCGAGAAACTATATGCATAATTTACTATGAAATCGACTTTCTTCTCGTACTGTTACGTCACATTAACTCCATGAGAAAGCGCTGATGTCGACCGATAAGGATAATATTAACTTTACGTTGGGTATATCTTAAAACTCAATCTCCTTAGAGGCAAATTGAATTCTTCAAGGAAGAAAGCATAAATTTAACCGCAACGCTTAGCCACCTTTTCCTACACGGTGAATTCATGTAAGTGACTTGGCAGACACCTAAATCAGAGCTTTGTTTGTTTGTCTGAATTCTAATTCCTAAAGGAGAATTCGCTTGTTAAATTAATTTTCTCATCCTTAGATGAGAATTTTGACATCAATAAAACAGTGAAATAACACGAAAAACGAATCTCACGTTGAATTTCAAGCATTGAGGAATATCTGCAATAACATACGAAATAAGGACGGTGATCTCATCATATTTAGCCATGCTTCTTCCCCATCAGTATAGAAGCAAGCCCAGAAAAGTTATACACAGGAATAGAGATGCCTAATTATTGGGATCAAGATTGGATCGATCGATCGGGAGATTCAACTTCATCGTTGATCGCGATCATTCAACTTCATGGTTCTCCAAATTTCTTACCTAAGGCCCCTTCCTTCTTAAAAACCAATACTTCGGTACGTATAATTGTACGTATACTGTGATGACGGTACGATGACTTTTGTCTTTGTCTCCCCCTTTCTCTTTTCCCTAGCATCCAGCTTTCAATAACTTTCTTTAGCTGGGTACTACAATGCGAGGGGAGGGATAGTGGAACCTTCTGACACTGCTTTATTTCTTCAATCAGAGCCCTTTCCTCTCCCACCATATCCCATATTTCCTCATTTATTCTTAAAATAACCAACCTTTCTTTTCCGATTTCGTTAACGTGAGGATTATTTAATAGCATTGATCAAATAATAAACGTGGCTTTACCTTCATCCGGGCAAAATCATTTTTATCAACGAAGAATAGGTACAAATGCCTTAACTTATAAATCAATTCATCCTCTCTCGGTAATTTAACCGCTAAACGCTGAAAAGTACCTCACAGAATTTTCAGCGGTTCATCAACAACATCTAAAACAAAACAAGTGAAAATTAATTTGATATTTTTGATTAATTTGATAATTTTGATTGATTTGATTTAATTCCTCCAGTTTTCATTCTAACCTGCACTGAATCATATTCATGTCCTGCTACCATACCTAGATGAATGGAATGTTTTCAATATTTCTTTTGCTGAAGAATGACGAAAATTTATCTTTTGTTGAATAAAGACCTAGTCATATCATGGCTGTGGTGATATGAAAGTACTGAGAAATTACTAATGCCGAATAATTTCATAAATTTCGGTTACTCCTTATTGTATGCTACGAAAATGGTTGTTCATAGAACCTTGTGCCCCAATTACGAGTACTCATTGATGGCTGTTATTTTAGTGAGGAAAGCCAGGGAAAACTACCTTACACCTCATTTTAAATAGTGGGCATAATTTCTTCACCAAAACTTCAGGTAGCTATGAGTAAAGCCGAAAGATGTCATTAATTTTAGTCACTACTTATTGTGTGCTATCAAAATAGTTATTCATAGAGTAATTTTGCTGCACTTACGTGTACTCTTACACTGAAGGCATACATTTTAGTGAGGCAAGCCAGGGAGAAATACCTCACTCCTCATTTTCCATAGTGGGCATCATTCTTCAGACAATCCATAAAGTGGAGAAGCTAATGGTGGAGGGCTTAAGGATCCAACAACTCTTCGGGAGGATAACAAACAGACAAGACACAGCGGCATCAAATTCCGCAATGCAACTCCTTAAATTGACCAACGACTTTCATTTCCAGCAAACACCTCGGCGTCTTCATTGAGCACTCTTTTCTCCAACCATGAGGTCACTCGGGGCACCCCGACGTTTTTCCACAGACCTAGCGACCAACACTCTCTCCCCGAGAACCATTTCCTCGGGGAAACGTGTTTCTTAGACGCCGGGAAGGGGCGTGGGGACGGGGGGTTCTAAAAGAAGGAAGATGCGCCCATTCCGGAATGGAATGCAGCATCGCTGAAAGTAGGCGTCCTCGCTCAGGAAATGAGACCTGCCGCGTCGAGGAGGGTTGCTCCTTAGCGTCGATCTTTTCCGATGCACGCAAAGGGAAGTTGGGCGAGAGGCACGCAGATGCGATCCGCGACGTCTCTCACCCAACACGACCTCCGATGCGAATGAAGCTCGTTAACGCTGGAAACGTGACGGGACGTTGACCTGTCCAGCTAAAGAGGACTCTATCGACTGGCATGCATCATTCACGTGCTCTAAAAGATTGCTATGGCTTACGCTGCCTAACCTCTTAGAAGTATTTACTGAGCTTGTCATTGCTGTGTCGGTGAAATACGAGATCTCTGTAATTCTAGAGGAAAGCCACACGCACTAATTTCTCAGACACGATAATGCGTGGGCTTCCGGATATCCAAGTGGGTAACGCGTTAGACTTCGGTGAAAGCGGACCCGGGTTCGATTCCCGGTGGAGGCCCACGTGCGAAATGACTTAAGCCTTCGAAGCACTTTTAAAAATACTACTTCGTAAAAGTAACTTAGTCCTATATCTGAATATAATATAAAATAATAGAATATAATATAATTTGTAATTTCACGTTCACAGACATAGTATTGTAATACATAAATTGTAATTTTGATCTAATAATTTTCCTTTTTCTTGCTAATTTGTAATTTTGAGTTACTTTAATTTCAGTTTTCGTACTTCGAATTTCAAAATGTTACATTTTGGTACAGAGGAAAAAACAGAAAAACTACTTCACTACTCATCTTGCCTTGTAAACCTTACTCCCTCTCGCCAAAGCAAAAATTACTGTAATTAGTACTACTGTACTAATTACAGTAATTTTTGCACTGAACTGTAATATACCTTACGTAATTACTGTAGTAGTAGTAATTACGTAAGGTATATTACTAACCCTTAACGGCTCCAGGAGTATATTTAATTTCCATCAGAGTACCAGCTAAACCTAGAAACAAGAACAAGATTAAAGAAAGCGAATTTACGATTAATCCTAGCAAGATCTTAAAACCATCCTGATTTTGTCAACTGCTTAAGAAATATGAAAAATATTGAACTATCAATCAAATTGTGAATTAGCTGGTACTATGCGCTTTTAAAAGAGTATCTTCTTCAACGCGAGAAAATTCACTATCTTCGTTGATGAAGAGTTGCGGTTTATTAGTAACTGCCTATTACGTGTAAATAACGTCATGCAATTAAAATTCGTGAAGTCACCGAGGTTAAGGGTGCTTCCATAAATACAACGTGAGACAACCTTGAACGATTTGAAGGTATGTGCAGTCCGGAACCACTCGTAACAGAAGATATATGGCTTTAAGGAGAGGAAAGGTTCAAAAGGTTGCAAGTGTGGCTGGAACTTCAGCTTTAACACCTTTACAAACGATATTCTCATAACCTAGCCCAACCAGTACGCACAGAGGTTCTACTTTAATTTCATTCAACCCTCTATAAATCAGGATGGTTAATTTCAAACGAAATCCATTATCTACTATGTAGAGTCCCCCCTGCCACACGCCGATGGGCGGCTTGCAGGGTATTAATGTAGAGGTAGAGTCTAAATTTGACCACGAAAAACTGTACGTGGACTCACGTAGCGTATGTACAACAGGAGGCATACCTTGACGTTGAATTAGCACGACGATTTACCTAAAATCTTTGAAAACGAAAAGTAATAACTCAGTTTTTTATTCATATCCTTTCGAGTAAACATTTTCTTAGGGAAAACCGTTCACGGAACTTCAATATGCCAACGTTCCCTAATCGCATTAAATCCACGATTGACGTCAAGCCACCTGTCTGTTAAGCAGAGCTGTCATTTGCAAGCCATGCAACACTTCAGTATTAAAATATTAGAATACGCGGACATATATCAGGAAGGATACGAAAAGGAATTTTATTAACTACTAAAGCGAAGCGACTGAAGAAATGAAATATTTTCCAAAAAGAAGATTAATGACTCCGTGTCCGAAAGTATTGAATAGGGGCAAAAAGACAGAATAACACCACAAGGGGGCCCTAGAAAATTTGAGGGTCGTAGTTGAGAGCAGCCCATCTTTATTACTTCTCTGTATCGTGAACGAGTGATGAAAACGTGGGCGATGCAAACTGCAATCACAAGTCTTGGAGAGTTACTCAATAATATTAATAATAATCGTCATTCATCAAGAAGAGGTGTATTTCCCGTTACTATTGAACCATGACAGCAATCAACCTCACGATCCAATTTCAGAGAGAAGAATAATATTTACCACAGAAAGTATCAACACCATTCCTATTCAGGACTTTTTCGTGAAGTAAAAAATGAAAGGAGAAAGTATTACTATGCTACATAAAGAACAAGAGAAGCATCACAATGATTACACATGAATTTAAATCAACTGACAATTAAAGCATTCTGAATTTCAGTGATCGTCCCTAAATGGTAAGTGTAATTGTCTCTTTTTCTATCAAACATATTAGCCTAAAATTGAAATAACTTTACTAGTCAGTGGAACCTTTTGGCAGGGAAAGCGGGGCTTCGGCCCGGGGAAAAGCATTTCCAAAGACATCTTGAATCGTACGAAGACAAATATGACGAAAAAATCTAAGGATACCTAATTTTTTTAACATAGTGGGAAAGCAGCGTAATACCTGCACAGAGCAGAAACATCAGGAATTTTACTTTTACCTATTGGATATTGAAGATGTGTTACAATTTTCTGCTGAAACTAGAATATTACAGCATCTATTTACAAAGATAGATTTCATTCTTCCTATCAGCAGCTTAGCTACTTTGTCGGTCTCGAACCTAATATGTATCCACACCTGTATCTTGGAATGAAATACTTGGACCTCCTAAGCCTTCACAGGGAAAGCCCTAGGGTCGACCCTGACTGCAGTCCACAGTATTCAGATTAGAATTATATTTTAGGTAAACCATTTTAAAAGTGAGAAAATATAATGAGGTACGCAGAACGAAAGACGTTAATTATAAGTCTCCCATAGCAAAATGAGGATCGCGTTCTTAGTTAATGAGAGCAGTCCCGGGATCGATTCCCGGTGGGGACCCACGTTTAACGAAGGTGCAAAAGGACCTCGACTGTCGAAGAACCTTCATGAAAAATGTATGCACTACTATCGCTACTATCAGCACCAGCACTTAGGAAATGCTTCTGTTATCTGTGTTTCCGAATTAAGCAATCGTCAGTTTTCCTTATAAGGTAAGCTATCTGGAAAAATATTCTTCATACAAGTAACTATAGAAAGGAATACCGAAAAACCCAAGTAAAGCTATTTAAAAAGGAATAACAAGTGTGAAAAATAGCGACACGACTGGGACTCGAACCCAGGTCTCCCACTTTCCGGGCAGGTATTCTAACCACTGAACTACCGTGACGCGGCACGGTAGTTCAGTGGTTAGAATACCTCCCCGGAAAGTGGGAGACCTGGGTTCGAGTCCCAGTCGTGTCGCTATTTTTCACACTTGTTATTCCTTTGGGATTTTCGTAGGTTTTACAACCTACTAAGTTACCTTCCTTTCCTTTTTTCCTAAAGCTATTTATTTGATTTTGTTTCTAATAATTGCCATACATTAATAGGTTAAAACATCGTGTTGCTACTATTTACTATTTGCAGCTATCACATTGCCAAACATGTTATTAATGAAAGGAAAGTACTGAATTATTATCATTGAGTAGTTTTCTTTCTTCCAACATCGCAATAAAACATAAAATTTAACTTCAGAAACATGTGCAGTATTTGGTATCGATTTATCTAAGTAGGGGCATTTTTTATCAGCACAAGAAGCTCCAGTAAACCTCAATGAAAATTTGGCATGTGGGGCTTCAATGAAAATCATTCTAACCTATGGTATCCTGTACTTAAAAGAACCAACAGTACGTACTATCTCGGGTTATATCATTCTAGATTTCTTCAAAGTTTTCATTCCTACCAGAGCTACCGACGAAAAATATTCCCATCCAAAACACGAGAGAAAACATTTGTTCTCGGCCCTTTAAATTTGGCTTGCGTTCAAACATCCCTTCGTACCCACCCAACTGCACTAAAAACCGAACAAGTTCACGTCTACGGGAAGCGGCGAAAGTTAGGAGATAAAGGGAACAAAACTTCGGCATAGGAGCCGGAAACCGAACCCTCGACCACTCGAAACGATGGCTCCTTAGCACCTACTCAAAACATCATTTCATCATCTGAAACCCCTCCTGTCGGCGACCCCAACCGTTCACCAAACTAATTACCCCTCCACACTTCTTCCACTCACCCTTTCCATCTCTATCCTATTCGAGGACTTTCCCTTTCCCATTTCACACCCAAATAACTCCTGCATTTCGCTCGTCGCTTCCCCGCAAATTCGCTCGTTTTCCATTTCTGGGGATATGACCGGAAGCCTTACGCCCTGAGGGTTATATTGGGAACCATTATTGCCCGAGGACTTATATTTTTTCCCGCCGATTGCATTTCCTTCTCCGGCGCCGTTGGAGACCAAGAGGATGCTAAAGTAGATGGAGTCATTTAACCGACAGTCACTCGGTCGACAAGTGTGATCGACAAGTCTTCGGTGATAGAATCTTTAGAAAAATTCAAATACTGATTTCAAACTTAAATTCCCTTAAATATAAATTAACCGGACTTGCGCAGTATAAAATTTAATAATATTTATAAAATGATTGAATACAATAATTTTTTTAGATCAGATACATATTGAACACTTTAAAACTTCTACCTGGTTTCATGAAAGCAGAATGACCGGTTTCACTATTGGATAGTCATCATCAGGTTAAATCATGTTTGTTTTGTTTCTAGGTTTCTCTATACACAGAGACCAAGAAGAAGATCAAATGATCGATGAAATAGAGAAATAAACAAATACCTACGGCTAACATGGCAACAAGAAGCTCATAAAAGAGAGAATTGGAAAGCGCTCAGGGAGGCCTACATCCGATGTCGGATTGAAAATGGCTGACGATGATGACACTAAATTTTAGGAAAAACATTATAATTGTTGACTGTCATTCGTAGCTACTTATTTTAACAACCTTCCTCCAATTATATCAAGTAAATATTTTGCTGGTTTCGGTTTGGCTGCGAGTTCAAGAGTTACAATTTTTCTGTTCGATTTCCGTTTTCACTCCGGCAAAAATAACAGTTTATCAGTTTCGGTTCGGTTCTGGTTCGATGCCCTTCTGTCGGTCAATGGTGGTAGAAGATGCTGAAGCATGAGAGATCGGTAGGGAAATAGTACGGAGTCATGCAGACGAGGAAGGTAAACACGTTTAATGGATCCGTGACGTGGAAGATCGATGGAAGGGTAGATTTAATGTTATAAAGGGTATACAAAGCGTTCCCTTCACTTTGAACTGCGATTTCAAAAGTGGATCACATGCGAGTGCTCCTTTTAAATCTTTGAATGCGACCACCGACGACATGAAAGTAATCGTGAGCGCTCGCAATTTCTAAATACTTGAGTGATATCTCGACTTATACCAATCAAAGAAGAGCACGAACACGCAGACATATGAACATTGCGATGATCGTACAAATAATTACTCCTTTCAAGATCCGCATCTGGATCGAGAGACCGCCCAGGATGGCCCCACGCCAAGGGCGAACGATCCATCTCAAACACGAGCCATTTGAGTGCTCCTCAAAGAGTTTAAGAAGACAAAACAACTCAAGGAAATAATTTCAGAAGATTACGCTAAAGTATGTGAAGCGACCATGATTCAAAGATATATCTTATCCTGAAGATGATTTACGATATCGAATAAATATGATTTCGGCACGTCCACGTAATATTTCAGCAAACACGAATCTTTCCTCGAAGGACATCGCTGTCGGAGATATCAATTTTGTAGTTTGGTTTACGTTAAGCGCTGATGAGTTAGAATAAGGAAATCCTCCCAACTAGACATGATCCATCTTCCTCCATCTAGATATGTGACAGCTGAACATGAAAAAAGACGCTGAACATGAACAGGTTATCCGATATCGAGATGAACAACCAGAACGAGCAAAAACTTGCATTCTTTTTCCCAAAAAAGTAAAGTAAAACACGTAAAAGGTTAGTATCGTAGTATTATGGGTAAATGTATGATTACTGGTACCGGATATAGCAGTAATATTTTGGTAACATAAAATGTATGTGCGAGAAATTGAACGAACAATGAATTAAAAGGAAATTAATTGTATTAGACTTCAATGATGAACATTTTTCTTGATATCGGACCATTCGAATGCTAAGTGGTGCATAAACAGAAAAGTAGGAATATATTTAAAAGTACGTTGACAGCTTAGGTCCTATCGCACATAGAGGAATACGAAAAACAAGACAAAAGAAATAGAATTAAATTTTACTTTTATCTAAAGGTTAGCGTGCTACGAAATTAGTTCATTTTAAGGTCTTCGATTTGAAGCTAGCATTTTAAGAAAGGGGTAAATAAAAACAAAATTGAAACCCCATTACTCAGAGCTTTCTTTTCTTTCAAGCACAATTATGATTAAATCCAAACTGGTAAGCCACACCGACTTTCAGAAATGCTTTGATATAGAATTTGGCATCTATTTATATGAGTAGTGTGTACTAATCCTTACGTTCAAAAGCTGCTTAAGTTAACCTCATCAACATATACGTCCTCATCTACATAAACCGTACGAGCCGCTTTTCGGCGAGTGGCAGGGGGTGCATGCACCGTACATTTCTTTAATCTGTTATTAACAAGTATCTTCTGAGAAAAATGAATATTTGAAGAAAATAGTTCCAACACCTTCACCAATTTTTCTCACACTATCTGATAGGCCAGTGTTACGAGGTGAACGCATAATACATACCGCCCCATTTTAGAGTTGTATAATAATAATAATTTCTTCAATGGAAACAGGAAGATAATCCCAATTACATCCATTTTAATAATTATTATTATTAACGAACACACAACTATTCCCTAGCCAGAAAATTCCGATTAGCCGGGACTCGAACACGGGGCTTTGGGGTTGGAACGCTACCACGCTAACCACTCCACCACCGCGATCATGAATTTATAGAGCAAGTTTAACCTACAGCTTAATCTCGTTTGTTCCTACAGTTTCCATCCTATGTTCCGAGCTAGTCTATTATAGTGCTGCGCGGTTTGGAATCCCCATGAAGTAGGATTTAGTTTCACATTTAGAGAGGGTCCAACGTAGAGCAGCTCTTTTCTTCATGGGAGAAATCAGGTTCGACAGTTGCGTTACGGCTATGATAAAATCCCTCGGATGGAGTTCGCTCGAGATGAGAAGAGGAGATTACCGACGTAAGCTTCTCGACCAATTCATCGATTCAGAATTTTTAGAAGTTGAAAACATTACCATTCCAGTAAACAACCAGTGCGATCTTCGATATACGACGACCATGCGTTACAAGGAAATAATCGCTAAAACCGATTGTTACTTCTGGTCGTTCTTTCTCGCAAGGCATTAGAGATGCGAACAGAATGGATTAGGTTAGGTCTTTGGTGTTCTATGTGTGTCCATGTTCTAAGTGTCCATGCGCCACTGGCGGCTAGCGGGGTATGAATCTAAACCTAAATGACAACAAGCATTTTTGTAAGGCTCATCGATTTGCCGCACTAATTCTTTACAACCCAACGCTACTTCCACACGTAGTTGCGGGTACCTCATATCCTACAGAACAGATGGGAAGAGTACGAAAATGCAATCTTGCACAGAATAAAAAGAGGCTACCCTTATCCACATAACTCCTACACAACTAGGCCGAGCGACGTTTATTCCCCGATCTCTCACCATCGCAATATTCATTCGCGTTTTGACTTAAGCGGAGGAATCAATATGCTTTCCGGCGGATGAAGGAAAACAAAAACCGCGCGAATCCCCCAGAGAAGCGGCGCTTAGAACCACAACGAGCATTCACGTTTGAGATCGAACGGTGGAAAAATTATTAGAACGAGCCTTTTCCGCGCCGGGGATGGGAAAGTCGTTTTAATATCTCCGGAGAGGGAAACTCCTCAGCTCACTCATTTTTCCTCCAAATGCGGAATATAAAGACGAATGCCTCGTCGTGAAACGCTCTCCCCTCAATCAACCGAGAGCTTGGATGGAAAAAGAACGACAGGAACGCGTATTAGGCAGATGGATTATCCCCGGAGAAGATGATAGATTGACGGTGACCATCCCTTCATCTTTATTCGATGAGACCCGTCCCCGATCAAATCCCTCCATATCCAGCAAAGGCAAATACGAATATTAGCTGCGAGGAATCTACTTCGCTATACATTTCTCCGTTTCGGGGCCCGAATTTCCATAAGGCTCATTCAACGCTAGCCAAGGGCCTCACTATTGATCGGGACAACGAACCGGAACCGAAAGCCAAAACCGAAAAGTTATTTTTACCGGAGAGAAAACAGACCCCAACCGAAAAGATTCAATTTTTTGAACCTATGGGTCTACCACGTAAGCGTCGTATTTGAATTCGGCAGCCTAATTCGAAATGACGTCACATCTGAAAGGATACGCTATCTGTGCGACCATGTAAGCAACTTATGTCGAGGTGTATGGAATGAATACTTCGGCAGAAATTTGGAAGGGGCTCGAATCCGAATCTGATTTCAAATTTACGTAATGACCCTACTGAAACTGAAAGTCTTTATCTATTCCGGTAATCTGTTTCCAGCAAGACCAATCTACCGGAATCGAACCGAAGACCGAAACCATAATCTTAGCGGGAGTGAAAACAGAACCCAAAGAAAAAAATTATAATTCTAAAATCTCGTCGAAACTGAAAACAGCTTTCGGATTTCGGAAAACGGATTTCGTTTCTATTTTCGGTTTCTAAAGATAAACGTTTTATTTACGAGCAAATGGATCGAGCTTCACAGAATACGAGTACAAGCGACTAGTAACTAGCTAAAGTAATGTTTTGATCGATTTTACTTCGTTCCAAATCCGTTTCGATACGAAAGTAATTCAGGCAGGTGTTCGCTGATCCGGGGATCAGCTTCCTAATCTAGCGATCAGCCATATGATTGCCACAAATGAAATATTTGAAAAAAAAATACCACGCGCCAACACATCAGAGACCAATGATACCTTGAGATTCGATTCGCTTCAGAATTGGAGCAAGGGTTCGGATTCGACTTGAAGGAGATGGTTCGATAGATTTCCAATCGACCGCAAGGCCGTGTTCACGTATTACGCAAAAAAGTTCGTAAATAGGATGGTCGACCTTAGGATTTAGGCGCCCTGGGCGTAAAGACAGAAAAACCTGACCTGAAGATGAGAGAAATGCATGATTTGCGCGTAATTTATTTTGAACACCAAATCTGGAAGAATAAAAGTTAAAGGAAACGACAGGTACATCAATCTCAACCAAATTTTACAAATAGGCAGTGACTTAGGACGACTGACCCTATCTAATTAAAGACTAGGACTCAAAATTCACGTGACATTAAAGATCCTGAAAGTGGGAAAGAGCCGAGGAGAAATCTTTTATCTACCATCTCTATTTTATTTACTGCACAGCAGACTGCCCTTTCTAACACTTTTCTGTTACACGGAAATGAACTGTACTATATAGTTGAGAACTACACACAATACACTTAGGATGACACTACTACTATATAATATATACTGAACAACATTTTATAAAAATTATTTCTTACATTAATAACGGTTATACGAAGCCTTTCGGAAGATTATTTCGTGAAAAAAATGTCGTAATTTTACAGCAGCGAAATTATGTAAGACAGAGAGACTGAAAAACTTCTGCCGTTCTTTAGGACGTATGACGGGAAAAAGAGAGATATGTGTATTAGTATATAAATACGTAATGTGTGTACGAAACTTATATTTCAAGAAAATCTCTATTCTCTGCTATACTCCCGTTTTTCTATTGAAATGTTAAACGCCAAGACAAAACGAAAAAATCAATCTTCCCGCTTGAAGTGAACGCGATTGCTTATCTACAGAGTTAAAGAAACGCAGGAATGGAGGCGTTTCGGAAATTGCCCTATCCAAAAGGGAAAAGAAAGATTCAAAGGTCACGACATTGAGGGAACGCTAGGATGAGATATGCGGAAGCGAAATTGCACTCGAAATTGCACCAATGGAATGAAAAGCTCTCCATTTTCATTGCGAAGCTGATAAGGTAGAAGAAAGGGCCAAAAAAACACGACGAGAAAAATTCGAAAGGAGACTCGACGGAAAAGAAATGACATTATGACCAGAGGGAGGAGATGCGAGCCAAAAGAGAAAAAAGTTCGAAATGGAACAATAAGTTAGAGAGCGGATCCGTAATAGATCGTGCGATTGATAAATCACGGTCGAAGTTCAAGGCACGTTTATTTTGACCTGCCTTAAAGGATTAAAGGGAAGGGTAGTCTCATCTTTTCAGTGAGACAGCACGTACCACTGGCATTGAACTTCGCTGACCTTTTTACTTTAAAGCATTTCATTGACTATTAATTTCGCGTCTTTTATTCACTACGTATTCTCATGAACGACATCAACTATAAATTTTCAAGAATTATATTGAATATTTTTATTTTTGTGTATGTTTTATCATGAGTATTGCGTATTTATTCGTCTTAACAATTTTCAGATAAACATCCATGCATAACATCCATGCACGCAACAACTTACGAACACCATTCCCTAACAAGGAAAAACCAGGGTAATTGAGCCAGGACGTTGGAAGACTGGTATGATTACCAATCCGCAACTAAAGTAAAAAGTAACGTAAATGGTATGTACTGAAAATGATGATATTTCATTTCATTCTCTTAAGTTGAGGATGAATTTCAATTTAACGTAGTTACGCTATTGATATCAGTATGCTTGTGATAATTTCTAACCGACGTTTTTGAAGGAATTTTTCTCTTATGAGTAATAATTTCAGTGGTATTTTCTTAGATTTTTACGTCTACACATTTTCCCAATAACTACCAAGCTATTATCAAACGAATCTCTACTTATAGAATATGTTAACTGAAGGGAACGTTAATGAAGGAATGTTAAAATGAAGGGAACTCTTTCCTGTCCCTAACTCGCCAAATAAAGTTGTTCTTTAAAAATGTATTTCACCAAACTCAGTTACCGCTAGCTTCAGCTAATCAGAGGCCTTTTCAGTTCGTCAGTTCAGTTTTATATTATGATTTGCGAAATGAATTGTACCCAAAAGTGATCTCTAAGCGTCGAGAGAAAAAACAGACAATTTCTAGTCGCAAAGTCCTGCCTATACTTAAATTAAAAAATTCAGCTACGTCGATACGAGGTGCGTTCAAATTCTAAGGTCTTCAAACTTATATCTAAAACGTACTTGTCCCAGAAAGTACGCACTTTTCACTAACTTTACGCACGGTATGGTGCTACCATCTACGTTACAAATTCAAGAGTAGGTTTCCAGCTAAAGTTTTCAGGCCGCGCCTTTAAAAAGCAACCGCATCATTCTACTTACTCTCAATGTTGATAAAAAAATTTGGAAATCTTGAACCTCGATTTTCCAATGGGTAAAACCTAGCCCTGAAGAAGTGTTCTCAGGAGCCATGGAATTACGGCAACGACGTAAAAATGAGTAAGTCTTCACGGAGATTGAGTAGAGGAGTAACAGAAATTTCAACTTTCTGGGGCAAGTTATTCACCAGAAAAACATTTGGAGACCTTAGAACTTGAACGCACCTCGTACAAGGCTTGTCTCGAATGAGAACAGAAAACCTGTGAAACCATGCGAAGTGTGGTTGAGCATGAACGGAGAGTATGTGGAGAAGTAGTATGAATGTAGCAAAAAGGTTGCAAATTTTTTTTCAAATATTAGTTCCAGAGGAAAACGTTCTATACCCTTAGGATGACTGCCGTCGATACTCAATACCTCCCTCAACTTATTCCTTATTTTCCCATGTACCCAAGACAAATCAGGGAACGACTTACTAATAGTGTTTATCCGAACGACTCACTGGTGCATCATGTATCCTCCCTTCGCATTGAACGTGCTTAAGGGAGAGCAGATCGATCCCCTTTCTTCTAATCGAACAAAATCTCGCAGCGGAAATTGAACTCAATCGCTAACGAACGAGGCAATTCCCCGTGTAAACGATGGCGGATGCACGAGGTGGAAAGGGCATGATGCGTTTATTGCTCGTTTACGTCATCCCAATACAATCACGCCCTCATCAATGTCCGATAGAAGCTATAACCGCCCACAAAAACGCCCGAGCATTTAAACGATTCGACGAAGAATGAAGATTAATAAAGGGATAAGGAACTTAATTGAAACGATCGAACAAATTGAAACGAATTCCCAAAAAACGTCAGAAAAGATAAGATTCACAGAATCAGGCGAGGTGTTGTGGAAATCCATAATGGAAAGAATCTAAGGAAATTTGTACTTTTTCCACAATTTTTATTTTAACAGTAACATACACACGACCGGTTTCGATGATTGATCGTCATCTTCTGAACGTATTCTGAAACGAAAGAAGATGTCGATCACATGTCGAAACAAGTCGTCTGTATGTTACTGTTAAAATAAAAATTATGGAAGAAATACAAATTTCCTTAGATTCTTTCCGTCAGAAAATAGAACTACTGCTTCCAAGGCGATGGAATTTTACCATCTCTAGGTAACTAAATCATGTAATAGAAAACTATGGGTGATGCAACAGGATATGGATCCCAGTCTCTGTTATCAGTTAATACTGATACCAATAATATTATGATCAAATTTGCGTCATTGATAAGCCATGGTAGGTTTATTGGTTCGAACTTGAGGTTTGTTTATCTGGATAGAGCACAAACTACAGACTGTGTCGGAAATGAAAGTTTATATATTTATAATTTTTATAACTTATAGCCAAATGACACAGCATATAACAAGACAAAGCTCCTAAGGACAAAATCTAATCCACATTTTCATATTTTACGACAAGAAAGTACTAATGGTTTGAAAGAATATTTGCGAAAAACAATAATCTCGCACACTTACAACTGGACACTCAATGAAAATTATGTTTAATCCATACTATACGGAACTTGTCACCACTATTCGGAAAAAAAAATATTTACCTCGCGTAAGTTGCCAAAATAATCTTCAGTTAAATACGAACATTTTTATAATAAAATAGGATGCGGGAAATCTTGGAAAACCTATAATACTTATACAATATACATAGAATAAGGATGCAATCACTTCAATACGCGTCCATATCCTTCATAAAAGAACTACAATCACTCCACAACCAGGGGCCGATTTATAATTGGGCGTCATAGGCTCTAACTGGGGACCCCATCCACAAGGGTGGCCTCTATTATACTGCTTATTAACTCTAGAATTATTCTTGTTTTTCGCTTCAAGTGAGAATTTTATACTAGTTGAGTTAGTCTACATAATATGTTTATAGAATATTTTACGCTGTTTATGTCTCTATAAGGTGTTGAGTCTATCCAACATTCTTTGTAATTTATAGAAATAGTATTCATAGTGAAAAGAATAAGAAAAACTTATACACGTTACCACAGGATAAATAATGAAACGACCTAGGTTGACGTGACGTACCTGACGATGACGCGACGCGTCGAAACCTAGGTCGTTTCATTATTTATCCTGTGGTAACGTGTATAAGTGTTTCTTATTCTTTTCATCATGAATAGCTACCACAAAGTTGAGGCCGAAGTAGTGGATTTAGTATTCATAGTAATTTAAAACTTGTTTATTTATCCTTGAAATGAAGTAAAGCGACTGAGATATCTATGGGATGTGTGTTTTTTATGAAAATATTCGAATTTTATCCATGTTCCTAACTGGCGGCCTAAGTAAGACATTTGCGCCTAGGGCCTCTGACAGCTCTGATCTGCCCTTGTCCACATCGGTAAATAATTTCACTAATTCAGAGTGTCCCTGTGTGCACCAAGGTATAAAACATCCAACATAAAAACTCGTGATTATCCTGACAGAAAAGGAACGAAGCAAAGCGACGCAATGGCACGTCCTCCGCATTGAACGTGTACATAAAACATACGAATACTGCATTGCTTCATTCAACAACCATCAAACTTAACGCACCCCAAACCGATCAGAAATTTATTCCAATCCTTGACTGAAGCCTCGACCTCATCTCCGATCGATTACGAAATCAGAAGCGAGACGGAGAATCAGCTCTGCCAGCATCTCAATTCCCCGACCCGTCCACTGGTCCAGCGATAAAATTTCCAAATGACAGTCCCCGCGGCTTTCACTCAGCCATTTCGCACCACCGCTTTGAATGGGGAACAACCGGCGTCGATGACACCCGTTTCGCGCATCGCTTGATGGAACGATTCGGGGGAAGAGGGTCGTGTGATTTACGCAAACCTCTCTCCATCCCTCGAATGGATCGGGAGCTTCGGAACGCATTAAAAATCGATTTCCATCCACACTTTGGCCCGGACGCGCCATCGACTGCGGTCTTTAAGAACCGCCCATGAATAATTGTGTTTTGATGGCCGGCGAGAGGTGAGGTCAACATTCGACGCGAGCTGCTGTGGTCCACCGCCGTAAGATCTGGAGAGGTGATTTCCAAATTATTTCGAGAGGTAGCCGACCTCCTCTGACCCGAATTACTTACGGATCATTAACTTTTTTGTCGAGTAAATGTATATTTTTGTGACGACGTGCAGATGAACGGTCGATGCCCATATCCTTCGAAGAACGATCAAACCAGTTTAAACCCTTCCTGTCCGGAATTCGTTCATAATATTAGCAATAATTAATAATAACATTGTAGTTACCAATGGCGAAATAGTTAATAGAACCAACGAGGCTGGTTTGGTTCGAATTT
The DNA here is from genome assembly GCA_000376725.2 of Ladona fulva. Lineage (NCBI taxonomy): Eukaryota > Metazoa > Arthropoda > Insecta > Odonata > Libellulidae > Ladona > Ladona fulva. Next base: position 360,466 of record KZ308655.1, read on the forward strand.
TCCCGTGAGCATACATCAGTGTTAGTCAAAGATTAGTTTTGAGAATGGATATCTAAGTCAAAATTTCGCACCAATAACTTAAAATCTATTACTGTGTTTATTGGTAATCGTTCTATCCTCTAAAGGCCTTACTTCGGTTCGTTTCATAAACATATATTTGTAGATTTCTACTGCTTTATGAAAGCAATATACACCGAAAACTAGGATCAATAAATGGCATGTAGAGTATATCGAGCGTCAGTAAGTATGAGTGCAGATACTGAATCATTGAAAGTGGTTATTACAAAGCGCAGGGATATAGATGTGTATGAACACATATGCGCAAAATACCGCGAATAAAATTTCCAGCATTAACGATAAATCCTAGAAAGCAATTCTTTCGGTTGAAGATTAAGAGATTGATATATTCACGACTGAATACCTTAAACAGGATACATATATGCAACGATTGGGAAACCTAAAAACAATAAAAGCCTTCAATAATAACCAATTTACCTATACATTTCACGCAAAATAAGTACGGAATGCAAGTAAAAAAGAAAAGGCGTTCGTAACCTTTTAATGCTTACAAATCATTGATTCTGAACTAGGGCAGATTCAATACTTTTGAAAATGGGGAAAAATCCTATCACCTGCGCCGATACCTGGTAGTTTTTCATCAATGGCACTCCACCTTGAATTCAGATAAGCAAATAAATCAGGATATGGAACAACCATGAGGCTCATTGCTCATTTCTCGTGAGCTCAACACTTAAAAGGCGTTCAAAGCATTTTCAAGGAAGAGTTTGAGAAGATTTAATGCGATTTAAATTCAGTCTCATTTGTACAGTTTCCTTCAGCATTTAGAATCAATGACGAGCACATAATTGTCACTGTAAAATTTTCAAACGTAGAATCATGACTCCATGGAACAATTTTGACGTAAAACAAATATTTAAAACACGAATAAAATCTATCTTGGTGAGCGATATGTGGTGGCACTCCATCTTCAAAATAACAACAATGATTTTATTTGTAACCTTCGTGGAACAGTGCAAATATAATCATTGTTGTTATCTTTATTTAAAATATGATCGGTACCACCGAAATCTCGAGAGGTAAACACATAAGACGAGCTTCCATATAAGGCGTCCAATTTAGCCGGATAGGGATCAAGGTCACGGCTGGCAATAGCTTCTTCCGAGTGAAAGATCAGCTCGATATTAAATGTGTAAGAGGCAATGAGAGAAGGGGAAAACAGAGGAAGGTTGATAATGAAGAAGTCAAGGAATGGAACACGGAAGATAAAAAAACTTCCAACCAGGTAATAATAACGTTTTAGTCAGTAATTCAATCACCTCCGAATTAAAGTTCCGTAGCCGCAAGTAGCGGAACAAAGTTATGAAAAAATTCTGGGAAAGGCGAAAAAAGCACTGAGGTGGAATGAGGATTTCAGCGGAGGAAAAAAAGTACAAAAAGCAGTTTTCCTAGAAAGCTAATCTAACGAGCAGTAGAGGATTTATTTGTGAGAAGATTATCTTGAACTTATACACTTATTTGCAACTAACACAATGAAAATTAGGACTTGAAATTTCATGAATCAATGCCATACATACTAAAGCAAATATAGTCTTCCTCCTAGGAAGAGGAATAAACCAAAGTTTTCGGATAGAAAACTTGATTTCACCGAAAATCAAACGTGCTTTACAAAAGCTCTAAAAATGTAATTATTATCGATTAAGTTTATGAAGGATGGGCGTAAAGAAAATTACAGTAATCCGTTCTAAGTTTGACGTCGTTATCCATGGCGCGATTTTCCACAATCATACTACATGTCAAACAAATATGGTATCTCAACGATATGCATGCAACCGCTGGTGGAAAGACAACGTAAGGGTTAACATATCACCGAAAATCATAAATGGGATGGAGTAGAATATGANTCAACAAAAAATATCATTAATTAAATGAAGTCATAAAAGAAGATTCAATTCTCAATCTACATCACAAAGTGTCGCTAACCAAAGGTTGCGTCGTTATCCGAGATATTTATTTATCACAGCCATCCGTCGTTAACGAAGGAACATACCTCTATATTTGATAATAATTCATATGAATTTTAACCTTGCCTTTACCTTTCACATAAATTTTATCTAATCAGCAAACAATAAAAAGTCAAAAGTGAAACGAGTAATTACGTTACAAACACAAAGAAGCTAACACTGGCCGCCGGCTTTTGTTTATGCTCTCCCTCACCTCCCTCACGTCGCATACATTACCGACATCTACCGGTCAGAGATACAAATAGCTACGGGACGTGCCCCGGCTCTTTATGCATCCCACAACACGCACCATCATTTCTTTTGAAGTTCCTTCGCGAATCCGCCAGGGGGCAGCAATGAGTACGTTTGCTGGACGTGAAGCAAAAGCAGAGTGCACGAAACGGTGCATGCGACATGCGGCGAGGAAGGAACCACCGCAGATGACTGCGAATGGAAACGGCCAAGTCATTCGCGGGGGATTTTTCCGATAAATGACGAGCGGATTCTGCGGAACCGAAAGCGAGGAAAGGCGAGATAATATTTGCGATATTTTACTGAGGGAAATAGCTAGAGGTCGGCAGGATCCTGTTATTGGTGGGAATAAGGAAGCAACGGGGGATGACCTGCGGCTGTCACGTCATACACTCCAGAAAATTACAACTACTGCACGAAGCTGTCACGAAATACTTCAAGAAATTTCGTAGGAAATAGCATAAGAATACAAAATACCTGACATCAAGCGTCAAATATGTGCTGAGAATACTAGCATTTTCAGCATAAACGTAATAATATGCGTATTCCCACAAAGCATTTACATTCAACGTTCACATATATGGTCTTATCTTCAAAAAGGCGATTTATAAGCCTATTAGAGCAGTAAACAGTCGAGAAGAATAATTCAACATGAACCATCCGTTTTCAAAACTTTAAAATTATTAAATTAAAAATACTTGGGAAATTGCATAACCTGGCACTACCTATCCTATTAGAATTCAATCGATGAAATATCTTGATAACTTTATTTTAAGCAGCGATTTATAAAAAAACTGGCCATGATGCGAATAATGCTCTTGGTTAATGTATCATCAATTGTAGAAACTGACTACGCAAATTACAGATCTTCAGTACCTTTACTGAGGCTCCAACCATAGATCAGTACGAGTATTTTCATTAACTTAATTAGTATTTCATAATTAACTAACTAATTCATTAACAATTACTGACCTACAGCCAGGACATCTAACCGTAATATCTTCCGTTCCGATTTTCGCTCCGATACGAAAATTCGCTACGAATCAACTCAATTTTTGTTCCATTCCGGTACGTACGCCAGCGTTTAACCGGTTCGAACAGTTTATTTTTTGACTCAGAACATTATAATATTACACCCTTCCGATAACTCGTTTTATCACTTCTACCCTTCTTCATATGCACCCAGCCTATCTGCCGCCCGGGTGCGAACATAATTTGCCGCCCGTTAAAATTAAATACCAAAACCATACATTTCTTAATTTTGCTGGTAAAAATTATTCTGAAAGACTTTGAAAAACCAGTACTTTATGATTTCGTTACTAACCTTACATTGGTCTCAAAACATCAGTAAGAATTAATTATGCACATTCCATATGCTGATATAGTTGTCATGTCATAATTGTCATGAATTCACTGTTCAATTACTTTCGAGTGTCACTATCATCGCAATTCACTTAACTTTAAATCATATGATTTGTATGAAACTCTAATTTTTCAACTAAACATAAAAGTTTCTAATAAAAATGGTATTGCAACATTTATGACTTCGATTGAATCCGCTGCACAAATATTCCCTTCTCGTCCTGAGTTAACCCTAATTCCTTATATTTTTGCCAATCTTTAATTTCACACAATCTTTCCTAGATAATTTGTTGGTATTCATATATAATACAACAAATAATGTTGCTGTAATAACTATAATGGTAAGCTACGCTTCTGTTGCCGCCCATAAGATGCCGCTGCCCTGGTGCAATGCACCCCTTGCACCCATAGGACGGCGCGGCTCCAATTCCGTAATTCCAGTGCCCAATATATGCTTCGAAATTTTAAGCCACTACGCTCAAGTTGTCATGAATTATTACACTATACTGCTCATTATGAACGGGATATACCATAATGGGATTAAAAGTTCACTTTTCCATGTAACCAAACAAAATCATCAATTAATAATCCATGTCCAGCCTTAGTAAACATGGCACAACTGTCTAGGCGCTCGTTGCAATTTTCTTTCAGCTCGAAGATAAAAAGAGTAGAGTAAACCCAATGAGCGAAGGCGCTACCTCATGGATATAAATGGGGATAATTATCTCGTACACTTTCATAGCAAGTTTAATGCAGCGACAGGTTTCGGTAGCGAGCTAGGATCACCAGGGAAAGTTATATTTACTGTACATCGGAAAAGTACCAAGAGTTTTATTCTCTTTGAAAAATAGATATCTATGAACATAACTGGCAATTCGATTAGTTACAGAATGTTTTTCCGTTGAAGAATTTCCACGTTCGTCAAATTAAAAACATACTATCCTTACATTAAAATAATACATTATTTAACCCTTCAAAGTCTCTTAATCGTACAAAATAGAGAAAAATGTCATTTTCATTTTCTTTCGGAACATTGTTCTTCATTGAAATCTTGATACGCAAGCTGCTGAAGTATGAGCGATGCTGCATAATAGAATTCGGTCACCCATTAAATGCTACGAAAAATTATTTACAGGGTCAATGAGCTGCACTTGAACGTTTTCCACTCATAGCATTTTAGCTGAGTGAATAAAGCAAAATCAAAGTACCTCATTCCTCATCTAGCCTAGTAAACCTCATTCTCTCACCAAAGCTTCTGGTAGCTAATGGTCGAGGGATAGGGGATGCAACCAGTCATCGGGCTGATGACTCAAAAGAAATGTAAGTTTCCAAACACACTAATAAATAAAGCCTATAACGAAGAACTAAGGAAGAAGTAAATGCAGCAAACGTAGAGCTACATGTCTCTATCTGAACGAAGCCACCACTTGTTTCCTTCGCTACAAAAAGTATTACGAGGCAGCAAAAAACCGGAGACAAGCCTCAAAACCACTGCAGCTTGAAGCGTTTTTGCTGAAGAATTCAGAAGGCCGATATACACCAATATCCTTTACACCCCACGCGCTCTTATTTTAATTTTCACGCGTGTTTGAGTCTGAAACTAGTTTATCCTCACGTTTCCCAAGGTTGCCTCTCCCTTGACGTGAACATCGCGTTCGGGGGCAACAGGCTGAGAGAACATTCAAGCTTTGATACGAAATTATAGCAAATAGAACCTCTGACCCGTAACACCCTTGAATTGCCTGCGTATGTTTCACTTTAGGACGGATAACCCTTTCTTCACACTGCATTTTGATTGAGAACATTTCAATTACGCAAAAAGCTTTTCGCTTATGAAATATGAAACGTTATGGCCCTTCCCGTAAGAGGTAGTTAAAGATTCACTCGATGTCCATCAACAGTTGTAAAGGAGAGTGATTAGCAAAATTAAAATTTCACTGAAAATTACTGTTATATATCTTGTAATAACAACCTTTTAATGTAATTAATGAATGTACGCTTCGTTAATAACCGGAAAAATGCATTGTAATATGTATTTTTCGTTTCCCAATGACCCCACAGAAGACTATTTATAGGACAATTACAGAGAGTGAAGTAAAGAGAAATGGGCTTCCGGATATCCGAGTGGGCAACGCGTTCGATTTCAATGAAAGCGTTCCCGGGTTCGATCTCCGGTGGGGGCCTACGCGCGAAATGACCAAAGCTGTCAACAACACACACAGTAAAGAGAAACAATGAACAATTCCGGTTCATTTAATATAGCCAAAGATAAAATGAATACAGTCCAGGGAGATCTGGTGGAACTTCATAACGATGAGAGTATTTATTACAATACGTGTTTTACACGTATTGTAATAAATACTCTCATAGCCAAAGATTATATGCATTCCTATAGGGCTAATCATTTCCGAATTTAACATTTATAAAATTTGCAATCTGAAATAAAACAGAATGAACCCAAATGATTCTCTTTCATGATACGTTATTCTCTATCTATACTAAGGTTACGAGCCGATGGCTTGATTCTGAACTTATCTTCGGTAATCTACCATTACAATGCACTAGATCACAAAGTTAAAACGGAGGGAAAAGTAAATTGATGACGGAACAAATTTATAACAAACCAATCAAAATAAGTTATGTATGTACTACGTTATATATTTATCCCACAAAGTTGACACTAAGGAATTAGTTTTGGAAGGAATTCCAAACTTTTGGAGGGAATCTTAGCTCTGTATAGACGACCTCCAAAACCTACTTGCCATAATAGTTATTTAAAACATAGGAAACTAGAGGAAATCGCGGTCGCAGATTCCATCGTAAAGGGAGACAAACTAATTCTGAGCTGAGATCATATTATCTTTAAAAACGATGTTTATCACTTGGATACTATAGTACTCATCGCTTCGAATTGACAGAAAAAAAAATTGTTAGCTCAGTCACAACTAAATAACCTTTTGCACGGAAATTTAAAATGTATTTTAAATTTCCTTAAGCTGTGAAATAAAATTTGCTTTGGCATCTTCTTAGTCGCAGACAAAGTCAAAAGTTGATAAAAAAAAGGAAAGCGGAAGTAGAGAAGAAAAGATGATTTTGATTGAAGCAATAAAGCGGCGGCACAGGTCACGGATGGGTCAAATATTGGGAGCCGAGGAATTACTGAAGGGAATAACTGAAGGTTGCATCCTAGAAAATATAGAGAGAAGAAGACGAGGTCAAAGATGTTAGATTTAGGGAATGGATGAGTTATCGAGGAAAAAGAAACAGTTGTTAATTAAGAAACTTTAGGACGTACACATTCCGTAATGTACGAGATAACGAGTTCTATGAGAATAACTCAGTCAAATTAGTATTATAGATCTGAATTTTTCTATTCCCAAGACGCTTCTCCCTACAATGGGAACACACGGTAATTATAAAAATTGCACAGGTATAATAAAATGTCGATCTTATTATACCCAATTAGGGAACTCAACATGAATCTCGAGAGTGATTTCCATAATTCTTGATAATGAATGAGGATGAGGAAACGAGATTTATAAAATATGCACGCCCTTTCAGCAGCCAAGAAATCATCTCCCCAAGAGCTACAGCAACCGGAAATATCTGATCATCTCTCTTCCTCCCCAAACTTAGCAACGTGAGAATGAATCGGTTACTCGGAATTACATTAAGATAAATGTAACTTACCATATTTGACTTCTACAAATCAGCATAAATTTCAAGCGAAACTGATGTGACGAAATAACGGAATCGGTAATCAAGTCCTAAACAGGGTAGCGTCCGTTTTATACGGGCTGGATTGAAAGTTTTCTATGACAGCACTGAAATCATTCGAAGAGATGCTGTCGCAAAAAGAAAACAAAATAAATTTATATCTTAAAACTAATTTCACTTTCACTCATGAGTATTCCTTAGTTCGATTGCAAGAAGAGGAGAAAATCACGAAACTGACTCGCACGTCATGGAAAAGTTGCTTAAGGGCGTCAGATACAATTTACGCTGGCCGTCTTTCGCGCTTTCCGTATTTATGTCTATGTCTGTACCCTGCAAGCCGCCTTTCGGCGTGCGGCAGGGGGTGCATGCAACATGACTCTATTTCCTTAATCGACTATTTTCGCGTATCGTTCGCGGAAAAAATGAGTTCTTGAATATATTTAGTTCGAAGAAATGCCGCTGTCGAGTTTTCCAAATAGGAAGGGCGATGGTTCGAACGACTTAAGGTCTGGACACACATCACCGCACCGACACCGAGCCGTAGCTTGGCCGTAAGTCGGCCGAGGCACGGTTCGTCCCAGGTGAAACCACACTTGTCCGCACCTCGTCCGTATGCTGACTGCTGGCGTGATCTCCGCCCCGCGGNCGAAGAAATGCCGCTGTCGAGTTTTCCAAATAGGAAGGGCGATGGTTCGAACGACTTACTGTAGCGCCGAAGCTCTTTCGATCTGTTTGCTGAGAAATGCGCAGGACATGTTGCTCGAATTACACGATTACGGAAATTGTGTGAAACTTACGTACACTTATGTACTTTGAAAATGCCTGGATTAGAAAATAAAGGATTAAGTTAAAATTCTGTAGAAGATTTTCGTATCACTTCTTATTGCCGAGTACCACTACAACGAAAGGGATCGATTTTTATGTATGTTTTCTAATTGTTTCTCCATCATGGTTCGCACGATCCTAACGGAGAACATATGCAAGTGTAGCAACATTTTTCAAGCATCGAATGATGATACTTTCGTAACTTACGCGTCATTATTCACGGATATTTCAAGAAAATCATTTCCTTGAAATTTCTCCGCAACATTAACACGTCAATGTTCAATCTACTGCAGAGTAAACTAGACTTCAAGGGTTAATCCATTGCGTTTCACCGACGACTTACTGGAGAATTGTAACGTCTTGTCTAACATTAGAATAACCCTAAATTTGGCAACTAAAAACTTGGGGATGATATCTTATTAACTTTTCGTAGTGAACACCGTATAATGAATGATAATTTCAGACGGGAAGAAAAGGACATTAATCCTTGGGAACTTAAGACGTACGACCTGAAATAAGCCCAAAGGATAAACAGAGGTAGAAAAGCCTAACAAGGCCAGTTGACCCCGGCTCTTCCGGGAGGATGCTCCAGCCAACTGACCCTCAATGAGGACCGTGGCGATGCATACTCCCAATAATTTTAGAATCCCGATCTCGTCAGACTTTCCCACCTACATTTATCCTTTGAGGTTTAACACAGGTATCACATCCTTAAATGAAAAAACTCAATTTTCTCTCATTCCCTTCCGAAAATAATAGGCATGGTATGAACCTAACTGTCGGTCAAATAAGGGGAAACAAATTTTCAAACGCGCTTGAATTCGATTACCGGAAATACCGACCTTGACTCAAGAGATGAAATACTTTGAAAGATACTCACCTTTCTTCCTCCGTCTGATATCTCCTAAGCAACTCCTCCCTCTCCTTTGCCTGCAAGCTCTCCTGCATTCTCTGTTTCTGCCTCTGGTATTCCTTCAACAAATCACCATCATTGCTGCCCCCACCGTTCACAGCCTGCGGGGGTGCAAGGTATCCTGGGGTAACATTCGGCGCATCCGTCAGCGAATCTCTCCTCGACGACCTTGGCGAATCCGCCACCGATGGGTGGCAATTGCCCCTCGCCCGGTGCTCCGGCGTAGACGCCGCCGACGCCGCACCTGAAGGAACCCCATCCCTCCTTTCGGGACTCCTAGCACCCACCACACCCCTTGGAGCCGACTCCATGATGGCCGGCAGGTCACCGTGACCACTCCCAACGAAGGCATCCTCCCCTTCGAACAGCCTATCCACGGAAGCGTTCATGGACCTTTTGTTTCCTCCGGCACCACCACTTCCGGCCCCTCCCCCGCCACCGGAGAGGTGAAAACTGGCGAAGCTGCGGGACATTGCAGACACGTCCGGGACGTCGTTTCTCCGGTCGATTGCGGCCCCTTTGGGGGCCCCTTGGTTGAGGGCAGCCGCCGCTGCCGAGCTGAGACCGAAGGGCAATCCATCGAGAGCGGATAAAAGGGAACGGGACATGAGATCGGCCGATCGGGGCCTGGATGCGGGCATGGCACAGTGGGGGAAGGTACCTCGAGGCTTTATGGGCGTCACCAGCATGTGCTCCGTCCAAGAGGTATCCAAGGAAGGTTTGTGTAGCCTTTCCACGTCGACGTTGAGGGTACGCTGCTCGAAAGGCACCCCGAAGGCGTCACTCGGAAGGCTCTGAAGCCACGACAGGAGGCTGAGGTCCGCGTCGGTGAACCCGGCCGCAGACGGGGCGCCTTGCGGGGGCAGAAGACGGGAAAACACCATCTCCGGAGTCGAGTGAGAGTCCCCATCTTTGGAGGAAGACGAGGTCGCCTGCTGCTGGCAGAAGTTGACGCATGATTCATACAGTATTCCTTTGATTATGAGCTGAACCAACCTATCGTTCCGTGACACTGGCGGATCTTCGTCCTTAGTTCCTCTCCTGTCCTTGGGGAGAAACTTCTCTACCAGCGGGAACACTTCCCGGAAGCACTGAACCCTCGCACCGCTAGGGTTCCAGTCCCTGTATTGCACGTGATCCGTTAGCCTTGGAAGAGTGAGAAGCAGACATAGATTCGAGTATTCCTCCTTGGATGGGGCCACCTTTTCCAGCTCCGCCAAAGCCTTCACCACCTCTTCGACCGCCGTGTCCAGCGCCGCACCGCCCCCACCACCAGCCTCCGCCGCCTCCGACCGTATGCACAACAACTCCACATACTTGTGCTTCAGGACGGAGTAGGCGAATCTGCGGGAGTCGAAAGCCGGGAGGGCTCTCAAGGGTTGGACGAACTCCAGAGCGTCGTCCCATTGCCCGTCCAGAAGAAGCTGCCGGAGGAAGAGCGCGTCGTCCCCGTAGGCCCCATTGATGACACCAGTCTCCCTCTCTACGCTGAGCTGCGAGATGTGGAGACCTCTGTTGTGCATAAACTCGAGGGCGAGGCGGACCACATCTTCCTCGCGGAGAGTAAGGTGCGAGGAAGGCATGACGTACCGGATGCGGAGCAGGGAACTTCCGCGCCGCACCCGCCGCCCCTCCGAATCCTTAAGCGGAGGTCCCGAACGACTGCTTGCGGGCAGCGAATCGCTCCGACTGAGGCGGGCACCGACTCCGCGCTCGGCGCTGTGGAAGGAAGAAGAGAGGGAGATTTTTAAATGCGATCGCCGTTCGGGAAATGAATGGAGAGGCTTAGCATATGTACGGTTCTCTATTCGCGCAACCTCGTCGATGGAAAGAGACAAAAGATCTCCATGCTCGAGACTCGACTAGGATTAAATAGCGAGAATCCGAGAGGGAGTCTCTTCTCAAATCGAAAGCACTCGAGAGTGAATCTGTAGCATACCTAAGTACGGCTGATTCTGTCGTGAGTTCAGAGAGTGGAAAAAAAACAAGAGCAGCGTGGAATTCAGCTAGAATTGAGAACCTTCGCTTATCAAATATTTGCCTCTTCTGTAACTTTATCAGTCGAAACAGCAATATCTGTGGCTTGAAAATGCTTAGATCGTACCGGATATTTAAGTCTAATTTATGTTAATTTCACGCGTTAGTTGAGATACATTTCAACCATAGAAACAAAATACGTACGAGTTTAATCTTAATAGAGTAAAATACATTTTACATTATGCTTCGATGATTCTCATTAAAACATTTTAGATAAATTCTAGAAGTTTTCATCAAAATGATAATTTTTATAGCCTTTATAATGCTACGGTAAAATAATTATAATATTGTCGACATTTTACGAATTTTGATTGATAGTGAAAAAAATAACTCATGACCATTAGATGCTAGTTAAACTAAACTTAAGCAAGACTTTAAAGAAAATTGAGGCAAAAAAAGCATTCATATATACCTGCAGCTGGCACAAACAAAACGATACATGCATTACAGTAAGTCTCCCAGGTTAATTGAAAAGTTACCTCGAACTAAAATGCGACGAAATATATTTCGGACCCCACATTGTACTCTAAAATCAGTAAGCAAACTATACCTTTTCCAGATAAGTAGAATTACTCGTCCGTTAATACATACACATTAATATGCCTAATGAACAAGTATATTTTGCATTAAGAAAATCTTTACCGGGTTGATTCCGCTCCACGTTCGACCGCGCCGAACAACGTGCCCCCACTTCATACCGGTTATATAAATCGCAAATATTATGTCAGCCTTAATTAATGGCAAACCCCTTCAATTTTTCCTCGCTTTCACTAGCGATAATCAAATGCCTCGAAGTATTTGCAGGACATTTTTGAGGGCATCGGCAGGGCTTTATTAGCCGCACTTTTCATGCTCGTGACTGAAGCCCGTTTACTTTCCCTTTCATTAAAAAAAAACACGAGAGAACATAAAGTATTCACTCGTCGGATCATGCAAAAACGATGATAGGAGGGCGGTTCGCCAAAAAAGAGACGAATAGATAATGGAGCGCAAAACAGATGGAATTTTTTTCATGCCAGTTATCGCGATCGATTCTAAAGGAACTTCTAATTGTTAAAAACGTCCTTAAGCTAGAATTACGCTCAGAGAAATCCTTTTTAATATAGGGGTGGATTTGGACAGAATTCCACGGAGCTAAGATCGGATTGCGACCCCGGGCTGAATTTACGTAATTAAATTATGAGTACATGCCCGTTATTAATAAAATGTAACCAGAATTATATTTTTTACACTTGTTATTCCTTGATACCCAAAATTTTTTATGAGATTATACATAATTTCACAAAAATATCCTAAAAGTAATGACACAGAACAGGAGTCTCCAAACCTTTAGAGAGATGGGCCACACAAGTGCATGGATATAGCTGGCGATGCAGATCCAAATATCCATATCCATTCATTTATTTTTCTTCAAATAGCTTCTATCATGCTTAAAAAGGAGTTGAGTTGAATAGCTCTCATATGCAATCAAAAATAAAAGTAAAACTAATATGATAGGCATCTCTAAACGTTACAGGTCTCATCAACGGAGACTCAAATCCGGAATGTAAAATTCACCTAATTCGCGGGCAGGATAAAAACATTCCACGGGCCGGATTTGGCCCGTGGGATGAAGTTTGGAGATCCGTGGCTTAGAATGTGGACAAAATGTAGACTGAGCTTTATCATTGACGTGACGGGAAGTAAAATTAGTTTCCTTACGCATGATTCATTCTAAACAATAAAATCGTTCAAATCAATTACACCCGTGCAAGAGCCAAGTATCTATACACTTAAAATATTATCTTGAGTTCCTTGAAACAATCTTCGTGGAGGCCTCCTTGGAACGAGGAGTAGAGCTAGCGTATACAGGGAAATAAACATCTGTCCCCCCTCCCGCGGGAAAACAAACTAGAATTTAAGTTTTTTTTTCTATTTCACAGGTTCGCACGTTACCCCTTATTTACGCTTTAAAATACTAAAAATATTATTCCAAATGAGAAACTGAGATGATAAAAGTCTGACAGGACCGGGACTCGAACATACACCTTCCGCTTCCCGGGCGACTGAGCTATCTTGATAGAACATTAGGCATATTCTCTGGAAAGATATCTCAACGGCTAGAACAGTACATGGATAACGGTAGACCCGGGTTCGAGTCCAGGTTCTGCCATACATTTTTCCATGTCAGTTTCTCCTTGGGAATATCCTAGCCGCACGACTTTTCGTGCAATAACATCCTTCTCCTTTTCTTGAGTAAAAATGTTAACCTCGCTGCGTCATTAAAACGGAATACTCCAATTCCGCAAGGGAAAAGGAAATCTCTCTCAAATGCGATTCTTACAGCTCAAAAATGCCATAGTGTTACTCATACGGAAGAAAGGAAAATCACGCAGGCGCAATGTTAGTCTAAAACAGTTCTTCCTAAAACTTAGGATCCCAGTAGTATGCAATACAGCAATAAAACGGACTAACGATAGAAGTCCTTCAAAGAAAAGGATAAAGAAAAGCCATTTTACCAGAGGAATACCAACGTAATAGATAACAGCTAGGTTTCAGACATGGTCTGCGAAAAAAATGCGTGAAATCCGCGTTAAACTCCGCTCTCAGGGATCGCATCACAGCTTCGTTTAAATTCCACGAGCAAAGGTATTCGGAGGGAATTTCCACGGATATTAATTAAGCTTCCTCTCATTCGCGTAATCATTTTTTAACGTGAGGTTTTCATTACGGCACACATGTTTTCAGCGGTTGCGTTCTTTCGTTCGACTTGTCGAAATCACCCATTCGTGTAGATTTTGAACAGGATTTGTTCCATCACAATTTTTTTTAAAGCAAACACAATTTGAAAAGAGGAATTTGAACGATCGTCATATTATCCAACCGGCCGCATGGACTAATTGTAATTCAATGTAATGCTTAAATAACCGTAAATTTTGTAATTAGAAACGATTGCGTTCAATAAAAAAGTTACTTTTTCCGTATAAAAATATTAGGCTTGAGTAAATTACAGCGAAGAAGTAACAAACTACCGATACATATCGATAAATATAAAAAAATTAACGTTAAAAAATATTCATGGGAAAGCACATGACAATAAGGAGACCTAGAGCTTCCCAGAATTAAACAGGGTCAGCAGCAACTCATTTCACACTATACAAAAAAGAATATGAAGAAGACATATGACACACCCATAAGAACAACTAAATACAGAATTTAAAAAAATAAATAAATACGGAGCACTATTTACACACCCTGAATAGTTAATTTTCTAATTTACTCTAAAATATCACTCAGTATATCATTATATTTGCTTACATTACTGTAGTTAAAAGAATGGAAATTTTCAATACCATACATATTTGATGCTTTCGAGAGAAACTAAAGTAACTGAACCAAATAAATAAGTGCTATTTAGTGATATCGGCCTTCAAGAGCCTACAAAGCAGCACATCAACTCGAAGATTGGCTAAGAAGATACGTAAATATACGTACGGCTGTAAATGACGTCAAATTCGCTGATTAACATTCGCTGAGGTTCATACGGATGAATAATACTTTTTTTTGAGTAATGTATGTGGAATTGATCTTTAAGTGAAACAAAATTACTAGTTCGAATACATATTTTCTTAAGTGATTGAAGATGACATATGCACATAAATCCGAGGATTACACAGCGACGTTTACTTACTACAAACTTAAAAAAACCTGTAAACTAAAATACGACGTGAAATGGATTGTATCACGAAATAATTAACAATGCCGATTCCCTTCAGGCCGACCTATAGTAACACAGCAGCACTCCTCTCCTAACGGCACAGTTACGAACTAATTCAAGTTTCACGACAATCAAACAAAAGCTGGTTAGCTGGTTTCAGTTACAAGTAATGGACTTCATATTCTGTTTGGTATAGCACCAAAATCAAGCACCATATCTAATCTACATTCATTTTTACACTCCTCCAACTCTTACGTGGAAAAAGAAGACTTTCTAAAAGCTCACCTTAAAAATATATATGAGCAAATATAGCAACGTTTTTCTTTAAATATCACTCACGCGGATTGAAATTTTTCCATTCAGTTAAAATATTTCTCTTTTAGGGAACGAACTAATGAAAATCTTTCGTTCCATGAAGTATAATTAATTATTTTGAAATTAATCAGTATTATTAAGACCGAATATTGAAAGCCGGAATAAAAATTTGTCGGAAGACCGAAGAATTCCAGGCGCTCAAAGAACGGTATATAACAATAAATAGGATAACCATATCCTGGTGGTAAGAAACCGGGACTTGAGAAATTATGAATCTGGTTTAACTGGGAAGCTGCCATAAAACTCAGTCACGTGCTTTTAAAACTCTCACAGTTTGCAGAATTACTTAATGAAAATTTGCGTTTCAATTATTTCTAACATTGAAATCTCCATATACTACATAATATACTTTCTCCAAGCTTTTCGATCAAACTTGGACGACAAGAAAATAGACCGGGGCTATGAGTTAAAACAGGGATAGTCCCGGTTAAAAGTGAGGTCTGGTAAGCGTATCTAAAATGGCTGAGATCATGGTGGAGGAATTACAATGAAAGAATAGAGAATTTTTTTAAAACGAATAAAAGACTAACCTACTAATCAATAGCTACGCGCGGTCCTCAGTAGGCCAAATTCAACAAAGAAGACCATATACGGTAGGAATATGAAATTCGTATTAAAAGGAAAAATACTTCCAAGAAAGGTTAAAAATTACTATGATTTCACGAAACGATGAGTAACCAAATCTTTCGAAACGTTGTAAGTGATGTTTAAAAAATGGCAAAATTATGGAAATCAAACGCTGGACAAGAAGCTGTCAGGCTGCGTAAAATCTCATCCATAAAAATCTGAGATACTAATTGTCTCCTCCATTCCGCCTCTTAATGCCATGCAATTCATTTCCAGTTTGCGGCGTTAAGTGGACCAGCGACTTATCCTTGGTAACCGGAGAGCAGATGGCAGTTGCACGGTGCTGCTGGGTGGTGCGTGGGCGCAAAGCACGGAGGGCCTTTAAAGTCGCTCTCCAAGGAAAGGTGTGGGAAGGCGGAAAAAGGCGGAACGGTTACCAATGGCAGAAATATGGGGAGATAAGGAGGTTGGGGGAAACGAGTTCAAGTGAAAATCAACAAAGGCTTGCTTTTGAATGGGAAGGGACCTTGGAGAAATCGACTCCTTGAATGTCGCATTAATCACTTTGAATTATTGTTACTGGGTAAGATTACAGGGATTTTTACTTAAAATCCACCCCCTTGGAAATATAACTCCACATTTCGCAAATAAAATCAAAACGAGTAAAAGAAATCAACATCCCGCTCCTTAAATTCCCCTTTATGCAAATCGGATATTGCTAAGAATTTTTTATTGATTTCTATTATAACAAAATTAGATTTTTGTAACGAAATTCATAATTTTATGAATTAAACGAAAATAAAACATTTTAAATTGCAGCTCAATGAAAAAGAATGCATTTCTCGCAATGAGGAATTCCCTCGTGGGTATTTAGTGAATAGTTTCGAAAAATTTTACAATTAAATCAATATGACCGCCTATTTAAATTATCGCAAATGAATACTAATTGTTACAAATAATAGAATTGTTTACATATGTAAAAATAATTGTGTAATGTTTAAGTTATTTTATTGTAAATAAAAATTGGTACTTCAGTTACATACAAATATATAGGTTCAATTGGTATGCAATTGGATGAATTAGAAATGCAAATCCTTATAGGAGAACAAAGGTAAGTTTTAAAACTGTTTTGCCAGTCAGTTGGCAAACAGGAATTCGGTCCTTTGAGACATTTAGAAGGGAATGAAGAAGATATTACATTCGAGAAATTTGTGGAGATAATATTTTACAGCGGCAAGCTTTGCATTGAAGTCTCCAGCCACACTTAATACCACTCTTCAAGGAGATCTACGATACCTCGAGAGCTGAAATTACGAGCGTGAAATAATCAAGAAGACCCTGGGACGGGAAATAAAATATTTCTAAATTGTCTGCGTTCTAAACTTTAAAAATGCGAATTGATACAACAAATAGCGATATAATCGCTTAATAGAAGGCAAAGGAATGGTTTTTAATAATTTATTTCTTGATATTTAACGTATCTAGCGACTGAAAGCCAGGAATCAGATTGACGTCTGAGAGCGATCAGACGTAAAAACTTGTGACACATTGCACCCCGAAAATAAATTCAGGATCAATCAGGATTCAGGATATAATAAGGATATTCTCCTGTTTTACCTATAATAGATATTTTAGATTATTTATCGATACATCGATATATATAAATGTTTCTATTCCAGTTCATTATGAACGGAAAATATAGAAATACAGAATAATAAACCGATATAGAAAATAGAAAAAATATGAAAAATAACGTAAATGAATAGACTTCCTTTTCTTCAGCCAACGATCTAGCCAAATCATTATAAAGAAAAGAGCGACTTAATGCCAGAAATTTGACAATTCACAAAGAGTTAAAAACGTTGATTAATGTGTATACATATTTTTTTTACGTCTGACTTCGCAGCTAAATATGGAATCATATTCCAGACGGACTGCTAAGTGCTCCAAATAATTCCGAGTAGCCACTCTCCTCTAAAAGTCAAGGATGAAAAAACAAGGATATCAGGACGCAATTAAAAAGCCATTTTCGATAAATACCGGTAATTACAGTGAAGACGGCGTAACTCGCAGCTTGTTATCTCAGATAAAAAATGGATTGGGGGACACTTTCCCATACATATGCCCAGTAGTAAAATATATACTTATGATGGACTTTCACTAACGTTCACTTAAGGGCCCGGTATTATGAAGGGTTTTCGTGTTAAAGTGAGGATTATACTTAATCTCCAATATATATGATGGATAAACATGGATAACAACTGTAATCTTCACTTCACATCTAAAAAACCGCTATAATACCGGGTCATTCTTCGACTAGGAGCTTCAGTTAGAATCAGACGTCAGAATTACTCGTCATTGTCAAATTATTTTTGGTTTAATATGACTTAAAGAGAAATGGAAATATCTACCTTGTAAGGTTAACTATCCATAAAAGCTAAAGTGCTGGAGAGCCAGAATGTCGGACTGCATTACTTACAATGGCCATTCACGGACAAGAAGGGAGGGCCAAGCATAAAAAGTATCTTTAAATGTCTGCAATAGAATTTCATTATTTTTAACTATCGTACAATAATTTAAACATAAACCTTTTTAATTATTATCTTAATATCAGTCATCACTTTCTAACGTAATTTACTTTCTCCCAACGACACTGATCAATCGATTGTAACAAAAAGGCAGAACTCAATTAACTCCACAGCGTCTCAAGAAAGCAAAACGAGGAACGTGATCAAGTAACCGCGAATTATGCGACTAATTGCTGTGAGATGGAAAGTGATGGACGCAAGAAAACATCGACGCATCCGTCCATCCACGGAAAACTACAAAAAAGAAAAAAATAGGAGGAACACTTTTGAATCCAGGGTGCTAGTTTAGTGGAACACCGAAGGAAAAATCAGACAGTATTAAGAAAACTCATGTTGAAGATAGTGAAAGTTTCTAAGATACAGATGAATGTCAATATCACAAACTAATTTCTATTCGACAGAACATTTTTACCAAACATAATTCCGAGATTTGATACGTCGATTACCGCAGTACCTTTGAAATGCAAAGGAGATTGAGGCAAACGAGACATATTTATACCTAAAAGTCGACAAAACAATCAACGAATCAACATTCCATATTCTGTTGAAGTTTACTGAGCCAATTCTCATTTATTTTCAAGATTTTTTCCGAGGACTTCAAAAGACGATTTATCTTATGAATCTGCGTCCCTTCGTCCACCTGTAAACTAAATATTTTGAGCGTATAATTATTTAATTACATCTCAATGCCCCCACAAACATCAATTTACTGGACCACTGCAGTAGTGGGTTTCAAAAAATAACAAAGGACGAACACACACGACGATAACCTAACAGGAAAAATCCGACTAGCCGGGATTCCAACCCGGGACCTTGGACTTTGCTTAACAACCTAACCACTCCGCCACCGTGGCAGGTCAATGAATTCGAATTCCACGGCGTTTCCAAACAAAAATCAGAGGCTATACACATTTTTTACAAGCTTGGCTATATAACTTCACTTGGCCTACGCATCAGAAATTACTATGCGTTCACCCATGCGTTAGTCATTTTTTATGAGGAAAGTGAAAGCTCTTGCAGGTTGCACATCGCAAGTCAACACCTGGAATAATCGTAACGATGGCCCTGGAGGCAATAATAAAAAAAAACCCGAGACAATCCCGAAGATGGGAATCACGTTCTTGGAACCGCCCAGCAAAGAGTAGGAATTAAACGCCGACAACATCGTATCGGAACTTTCCCCGAAGAGAACTTCCTAAGTCGGAGGTAGGCGGACTAAAGTTCCTCTTCGGATGAAAACAAGCGCCTCTCGCGAAGGGTGAAAGAGTTAATTACTTGGGCGCGGACGACCTTACGAGCGTACGGAGGGTCGCCTGCAGCCAACCAATGAAATCCTTGTACGCGGCATTCCTACTGAAGACGCCGAACCGGTTCAGGGTTCCATCCGACGATACAAAGAGAAACAAATGGAGAGGGAAGCGAGAAGTTGGAGAAGCGGTGGGAATGAGTGGCTATATTACGGCAGGGAAGTACCCATAGCCTCGACAGGCAGAGATGACTTTTGAAGACACAATGGGTCATTTTTTTCCTTGATGGATAATAATTGACTTGGATGGATAATTATTGATTTACGAATGTCAATTTCGATAAAAAGAGTCGCCGAAGTATTGTAAACACTTCTCAGGAAGAGAAAAACCTGGAGTAATCTAAATACTAAATTTATTGAGAAGTTGAAATAAGTAACCTCCACAGGTATAACAGGAGCTAAGTATAGGCTATGAGTAGTGGCCATTAACTTCCAGACATTTATTTTAAACTGTTACTTGACTGTTGTTAACTGTTAGTATTGGTCAAAGTGTTCGTGGAGACTTCTACACAAACATTTTCAGCCTCTTTCGAAGAATAATTGAATTAAGATGACAATGTACTGAATTTTGATATATTTTCAACCTTTTGTAATTATTATAAATAACTTCTGGCCGTACTTCGTGGAAAGCCATCTAGAGAATAAGGAAGCTACAAGTAATATGTATTCATCTCATTAAGTCTCAAACATTTTAATATTTCAATACTAAGCGCTGCCACCAGGCCAAAGTGCAGCGTGAATTTTAATAAATTAATATTCATGAAAGTTTTTCCTTTCCTGAAAAGCATATTAATATTTCCGCTAAAGCTGTACTTTATCATTTAGAATCACAAAGATTTAGGTCCCCCTGAGCCGGAGAATGGTTCTTCAAGAGGTGCGATGTAAAAGTACACCTTTGAGTACGTAGCATAAATCGAACTTGATCATCATAAAAAAGGCATAATTCTAAGAAACATAAGGTAACATATCATGGAGAAAAACTTGAAGAATATAGGAACAACATAGGTAGGTATTAAGAAAGGAATAAGAAAACTAGATTATGAGAAGTTTCCGTCAGCTAGCTTTCATGAAGTAGGCATATTTTTAACTTCTTTTTCTGTCGAGACATGCAATTTAAGTTCGTTAATTATGCTGGTAATTAATTTAACTCCTAAACAATAAATGTATGAACAGTACTGAGAAACATAAGGTGTAGTAACATGTTCAGTATCCACCAAATTTTGTGGAAAATTATTTTTCGTATTTTTATTGTTTCTGTGATGGACCTCCGCAACACCTCGCCTGTTACTGTAAAGTTAATTTGACCCCATTAGCGCAATAAAAGATTAGTTTACTTCTCTATCTTTAAGGAAATACAATGTTACTTTTGAAAACATTCCTCGCGAAACAGTTTCCTTTACTTTATTGCAATAAAAATATTATTATTTTGCAATAATAAAAAATAAAACTGCCTATTATACGCTAGTTTTATCCCAAGAAGATTTTCAGCAATAATAAGAATGGACAAAATCGAATAGCTGAACGAGAAAGTGGATTTTACCGGATATAGAATAGGGAAACGAAGTTATCGAGTGATGGGAAAAGGGATGAAATTTTAAAGTGGAGGGTCCAGACGGAAGAAAGATAATAAAGAATCCAAATTTAAGGCGGATCGAATAGTACGACTAGAGAATGGACGAGAGGGACCAGAGAATGGAAGAACGGCAAAGGATGTACTGAATATTATAGGCATGGAGAAGTAATACGGTCATTCCACGCCAAACCAGACAAAAAAACATGACATTTTCGGATTTTCTTTAAACTCTGTCATAACGTTTATTGTGACCATAGAAGCCCTTTTGCCATTTCCAAGACCAATAGTTCGAAAAGTTACTTTTACAACTTGTCAAAGTTCGCAAAAAAGTGCGGAAATAGGCGCGCGCGCTTTCGGTCAAACTCCCGTATCTCAAAGAGTTTAAAACTTACAGACAATTGCATATACTCATTTTAAAGATCTAAAATAGATCTTTCATTTTATATGAAATTGAATTCCATTTCTACGAGACAATGTCTACTTTTAGGCAAATTAACTTTTTAAAGTGATTTAAACTAAAAAAAAGCTAAAAATTCGCTAATAAGCGATGAGCTAAACCGCAGGAAGTTTAAATAGAACGTCTAAAAAATGGATTAATATCCTCAAAAAATGAATTATAGGCTGAAAACAGCATGAATTTGCAGCTAAGGAATGCAAATGTGATATAACTGCAACGTGCTATGAAATGCGATAAAACTTAGAAAATTGCGAAAATATTACTTTAAATGGGTATGTGTAGATGTAATTTTTGTATGTACAACATTGGCAGGGGACAATAGTCAAATTTTGACGTGATTATTGTAATAATAATAAAATCCAAGAAAATTACAAAGTATTCCGAGTTAGCAACATAAATAACAAACAACGGAAATTAAAAAATGTAACCATAGTTCCCATGATTATATCAGCAACAGGGGTAGAACAGAAACACTGGCAGCCAGTTTAGAAAAGTTAAATGTTGAAATTAACTTATAAATAACTCAAAAATCAGTAATCCTGAATGCCTATCACTTAATTAGAATATTTTAAAATTAAGACTAATAATCTTTGTAATCGTATGGAACTTGACATCAGTCCGTTCTCATAACACCGCCACTTTTTGACGAGAACGAAGACACCATAATAATGACAATAACAATAATAATAAAGGTCACAACCTTTGAAATGGATTTCCGATCCAGTTCGACACTTAAAAGTATAGAGATAAAGGCTTCAAAACCGTCTTAACAAGAGCAGTTAGACTCTCAGAGGATACTTAGAGAGACAATGACCAAATCGCTGAGAAAATCTTAACAGCAATCATTCGATCATTTTCAGCAAATCGTAATGAAATCCGCTTTGTTGCCAACTTCATTTCCAGCGCTCCCTTTCCCGCCACCAAAATCCAAACAGTTTTAGCCATCTCCGACGATGAAGAGTCCTCAGATAGGGGATAATGAACGGCGCAAATCCTCTGGTATCGACTCGAATCCGCCGTAGATTTCCGCCAAATTTGGCAAGAGAAAAAGGGTTTCCCGAGAGTTAATCGAAAGAGATGTGCAGGGATGCCACAGAAACGGCGGAACTCGCCCCGAATTGGTTTTTCATTGGTGGAAGTGCGCCAAATAGAATTCAAGAGGGTGCCGGATCCGTTTGAGGCCTCGGCGATTAAAAAAGGAGCAATTTCCACTCGGCGGCGCTCCCCCTTTACAAGCTTCTCGTAAACCGTATTAATATACGATGGAGGACGATCCCCCTTGATAAAATTCTAACTTTTATCGGCGTTGATGCTTCCGGTCGTGCCATAAATTTAAGTTATGTGGCATCCGTTTTTTATTTCCCCTCATCCCGAGACATAACTCGACCCTGCGAATGGAAGCCGGAGTTAATCTCGACGACTGTCGAGACAGCTTGACCGTGAATCTTAAGTTTGTTGACATACGTATCCCATTACTACGTCAAATAGTAATCGCGGTGGAATCTCTACTGGTTTGGAAGACAAGAAATCGCGGTACATTTAACGGTTGAAATAAATAACTCGATGAAACACTTTCGGAGTGTAAATTTCCGCGAACATTTATGCGAAAAAGAATTATTTAAGGGATAAAGTCAGGCGTAAAGCTGAAATTCGTTCAAAATTTACCAGGGGATGAATTTTTCAAAAGAGAAGCCTGCCATGTAAATTTAAGTTGCATCCATGTACATGTACGTCTGTGAACGCTGCATTTTGGAAAGGAAGTAAACAAACCGAGCGACAACTTTAACTCTTCTTTATGCGTATCGAAGAAGTTTTCCCTCTTGTCAAGTGAAGCAATTTCACCTTACCAAATCGAGATAACGAAAACGTTCAAACAATACCAAAGTTTTTCTGCATATGACACCCAAAATTTATAGTCTCTGATGTACCTGTACTCCAATTGACATTTATAGTTTTAATGTGGTCATAGACAAAAACTTACACTTTCATGGAAAAGATATGATCGATATGTTACTGGTTCTCTTAAATATGGAAGTAAATACGAAATGATAATGAAAACATTGTTTCCTCCTTACAAATTCAGCTACATTCCGAAAAGAAACTTAATAAATATTCACGAGCCGCGTCGACGGAGCGGTTAGCGTGCTAGCGTTCCCGGCTAGTGAAATTTTTCTGGTAAGGAAAAGGTTGTTTGTACTTGTAAATAATAACAATTATTGCAATGGATGTAATTGGGATTATCTTCCTGTTTCAATTAAAGAAGATATTATTATTATCGACAATTCGATCACCTCTCTTCGTGAAAATGGAATAAAATCAAATTTAAGAAATTACTTAAATTTGATTTAGGATTACTTAAATCAAATTTAAGTCATTTACACTACTAATTGTGAGTAAATATTACCCGTCCTCGTGCCATAAGAAATCCGACCGTGGGTTCCCCAATTCCACAGCTAAGAAAACTAGTAAGTACTAAGTAACTAGTAAGTACTAAGTACTCTAGAAAGTAATAAGAGGTACAGGTTACAGAATAACGCATCGTATGCAAAGCATGAAACGAAGGAATGAAGATATGTTGAGCCTTCAACGGTTATCAAAACGAGGCGATATAAATTCCTCCTGGTTTGGCAAAATAAATCAGTACCCGATGGTGCCGTTCCCGAGGGATTTAGGTTCTTATTTCCGGAGTTTATCTTTTGATATGGTTGGTCATCACGAACATATTCCGCTCCCACACACTCAATTCATCCGTCTTCAGAGGAAATGAACCTCCTCGACCACTGAAAACACGTTCCTAAAAAAGATGCGTTATTTCACCATAAGGATCCAAGGCTACCTACCATCTTCAGCAACTACTTTTAAACAAATGAACACAAATATACGCAACAACGACGCTTTCCTCTCATGGGGAAGCGAGTTACTAGTCTCGATTCATCAAAACGCTACTTTTTACTTTTCTATCCTTGCATGTATCTTCCGATAAGGAAACACCCATACTCAGCTTCATATATTCTCAAGGATAAAGGAAAGGAAGGTAACTTAGTAGGTTGTAAAACCTACGAAAATCCCAAAGGAATAACAAGTGTGAAAAATAGCGACACGACTGGGACTCGAACCCAGGTCTCCCACTTTCCGCAAAGCACAAAGTCACAAAGCATTCCCTTAACAGTGTGAGAGAGACGCGACACGGTAGTTCAGTGGTTAGAATACCTGCCCGGAAAGTGGGAGACCTGGGTTCGAGTCCCAGTCGTGTCGCTATTTTTCACACTTGTTATTCCTCATATATTCTCTTTTACGATCTACGAAATTCCATCTTATTCAGCATTTCATGCATTCAATTCTACTAGATTTTCAAGTTCGTATTCTCCGAATAATACCCCTCACATTCTCCTCATACAACATCTTATGATCTATTTTAATCTAACATTCCTAACGTCCAAAACAAAGTAAAACACCCATTTCACATTAGCGAACAGCCTCTCT
This sequence comes from Ladona fulva, assembly GCA_000376725.2. Classification (NCBI taxonomy): domain Eukaryota; kingdom Metazoa; phylum Arthropoda; class Insecta; order Odonata; family Libellulidae; genus Ladona; species Ladona fulva. The sequence goes on from KZ308655.1 coordinate 385,639, forward strand.
TTTCAGTTCACATTAATTCATTACCCAATCAGACTCTGCCTTCACTGTTTTTGCCATTATCCTTATTCAGTCCATAATCTCGTACCCTTCCCTTTGCTAACTTTTACTTCAATACGGCAAGATGAGAGCAAGTTCACTTCTATGTACAGCCATTTACCTTTATCTAATTTTCCTTTCTTTTCAATTACTTACTGTGTAAAATGTGACGATGGGCTAGACGGAAGAGGAGACTTTTAGTGTCAATCTTGCCCAAATAAAGACGATTACTATTTAAAAAGTAGGAACGAACATTGGTAATTTCCAAGGAAAATATTTTTCATTGGCGACTAGTTTCGTCTACATGTAGACATCATCAGGACAATAAAAAATATTTTCTGTGGAAATTACCAAGTGTTCGTTCCTACAGCTTCAGTATGGCGCCGTTCCACAAATTAGAGCTTCGACAATTAGATTCATACTATTACTATTATTATTACACTGAGGACTGATCATATCTATTTCCCTACCGAGCTAGTTTCTAATTGTTGAGGTTCAAAAACTTGCTATAATCATGAATTACTCGTGTAAGAATATTTTTCTATCGAAATGATTGGTCCAGGTACATATTTATTTCAGAACTTTTCTATCAGTTAGGAATAAGTAGCAAAAGGTTCTCAAAATCCAAATTAATGAGAAATACTATTCTGAGAACATTTAATACAACAGTTCAAATGACAAAATCTTGTCGTCTAACGAGAGTAAAAGTAATCTTCCTTTTATGATTGCAAACTTAAAATACATACACTGATCAGAAGGGAATATGACAATTTGAGAAAAATGAGAGGGAAGAAAATAACCTAATCCAAAGAAAAATATATTAGTTATAATCTCTTCATAACTTCTGCGGGTAAATCATTCATTTGATCCTAAGCAGTTTAGTATTTTAATTATCTTTCGTTCATCGATGCCAAGTAAAATAAACATAGAGAATATTTATCACAGTAAAAACCCTCACGTAAATTCAGTTCTCCTTTCTTTGGTGCCTTACATACATAATGCGCGGCGAACTGTTAATCGTGAACTCACATGTACAGTCCGCATTTAAAAGATACACAATTTTTACCACTCGAAGAGGTGCTAATTGTATTCGAAGCTTTCACTTTCACAAAGTAAACGAATCGCACTGATAATTACTTTTCTGCTGGGAGCTAGACACACAACAGTTACAGCAATACTACGGTGAATTACTCAATTAGCACTTGGGAAAGGCCGAAAAAGCCTCGAGATAATGAAAGATCTTCCATCCAAACGAGCTAAGGTTACAAGGCACGCTAAATTATAATTGGCACACTATTCTTTGTATTTACGACGGGCGATGAATATCTTAACATGAAAACAAATAAATAAATATGGTAATATGAGTCATTTAAACCGCTCAGGCACACTCAAACTATAATGTACAACGTACATTATGTATAACGTGCCTTATGAAAACGAAACAGATAATTTAACATCCAAGAGTAATTTTTATACAGTTTACTATTATAACTTCCGTCTGAAAGTATAAAGAGTGGTGTCCAAGGTTTTTCCTCTAGTGTACCGCATTAGCTCCTGCGTCTTCCCTGGCCGCAAATAATGTAGCTTGATTTACGAGGGTCGATGAAAAAATACGCGGATTTTTTTAAATTTTCCGGGTTGTATAATTTCAATTGCCAAATTTTTTTTCTGTGTATTGGTACAGATTTCCTAACGTACATTGTTAAGGGAAGCCATTTTGAAAGTTTAGTCTATTGTTGGCAGTCATGGGAAATACGAGCAAAACAGGTCGAATTACGGTACGAATTGCTACCTCATCCACCCTATTCTCCAGATTTGGCCCCATGCGATTTCTTTTTGTTTGCAAACACGAAGAAATGGCTTGGGGGAAAGAGATTCACGTCAAACAAGGTAGTCATCGCCTCAACAGAGACCTATTTTGCAGAGTTCGACAAAACATATTTTTTGGATGGCTTGAAAAGGTTAGAATATCGCTGGACTAAATGTATTGAGTTGAAAGGAGACTATATTGAGAAATAAATTTAAAAGAAGTTTTAAAAAATGCGTTTTCTTGCCTAACACAGGTACTTATCATACAGCCCTCGTATGTACCAATGCACAGAAAAATATTTTGACAATTGGAATTATACAGCTTGGGAAATTAAGAAATTCCGCTTTTTTATCACACCTCGTATTCTTAAAAAATGGTGATCAATCGTTACCTAATGTCTTTATTAAAATTATACTATACTCAATTTCATTCTTAGAATAGATACGAACAGTCATTCTATTCACCTCCCTCATCAAACTTAAAAAAAAAAGTTACGTGAAACTAGCTGGGAAAAAAAACGATCGGCCGCACGGTTTTGATTAGAAAGGCCGCTTGCGAACCGTGGGTTCTGCAATGGTTTGGTCTGAAGTAATCCACGAAGAGATTAGAAGTATGTTTATAAATAAACATCACTAATATCATCCATGATGCTCAGAAACCGATAACAATTATCCCAACAGAATAACGGGTTCGAATTCTCACTGATTACTCCTTCGCTTTAAACCGAAAAATCAGTGCAAATGAGCCAAATTAACGTTAAATAACTACGAACGACGAAATTAACCAGCGAGATAAGGTTAAACCTACACGCGATGTACTGATTAAGTCCATCAACAATTCCAAAACATGGGAAGAACCAACTCCTTCGGACGGCATAAATATTTACGGTACCGATTATTTCCCAATCGCCAAGGGAAGACCTGTTGATTTGAGAGAAAACTTATGTAAATGCAAACACATCCAAATCGCCGACGAGACGCTCATCTTTTTACGCTAAGATGTTTCCGACAGAGAGTAGCAGATGGCTGATTCCGCGACGAAGCAAAACATTTTCCCACCGCTTCGGTTTCGTAAAAAATTTTCTTTGAGTCACGAATCTTACGCTCGCGACTTTCAAAGCAACTGATGTTCCTAAATGAGCTTCGGAAATTTATCCTGGGGATTTTGGATGCTGAAAAATACTTCTACTCTTATTATAGAATAAGAATACCGAAGAGAAAACCGATGTGATGAAGTATTCTTTTATCAATAGAGGTATAAGGGAATGGGATGCTTTACCTGGAGAACTTCTCAATCCAATGTCGAGAATCGCTAATAATTTCAAAAAGAAACTAAAACGGTTATAAAATTTTAATTTTTTGTATTACCATAGTCATTTTTTAAATTCATGTATATAATTCTACATATTTTCCATGTTTATGAACTATGTATGATTTTATACGTTGTATCACTGTTTTATTTACTGTAATTATCGTTAACTTCTTCACTGTCCACAGGAGGTTTTTGGAGGGGTTTTCCTCCCGTCTTTGGGCGAACGCTGGACAGATTTCATTATTATTTTTCTTACTTCCCCTTGACCGTTGCCACCTGGTCCTCTGACCAAATTGCAACGTTTTACTATTAAATAAATAAATGGACCATTCCATAATGAATATTCAAAAACAATTACGGGAAAGCAATGAAAAACTGATTGATAGGACACTAAATTGTAGATCCACGAGAATCGCAATCACGCCGAATGAAAACGAAATTTTAAACTATAATAAGAAGAGACCCCTCAGTAGGGGTAATCAACAATCTATTCTACTCAAATAAAGAAAATTTTTGGTCCGCGTAAATAAAACCGTCATTTTATTTTACTACATCCTCTCATGACAATTAAACAACGCTTTATCCGATCTTCTATGCTTGTTGGAGAGTATTGAAACATTCTTCGTTTATCTTTACTTGTATTGAACAGAAAAGAGTGCATCTTTCATTTACTTTCGTCACAATCTTGCTCGTGGTTGCGATAATACGAAAGCCATTGGTGTATGAGGTGTAGCTCTTTATTGAATGCAATGAAAGGCGCTATTCATAGGGACATTGCGCTATACTTGTTCCACCATAACATTCTGGTTCGGAAAGAAGAGCAATGGGCAGATTACCTCACTCCTCATGTTGGTTATTCGCCTCATTCCCTCCTAAATTTCTTCTTTGGTTATGGTATAACGGATGAGAATCCATACAGACAAAGGGCGTATTATCGTACAGATTGATGGAAGGTATAGAATGTCGAGTGCAAGCCTTAAAAGTTGAACCGTTCACCTATGATTTACAATCTGCTCTACGAAAAGAGACGAAAAGATGATCTAGTTAAGACCAAATGCTATAGCAATTCGCCAGTAAAATTTACAATCCGCTCTACGAAAAGATTATCTAGTTATGACCAAATCCTGCGCGAAAGCAATTCGCCGGTAAACTTAACTTTCCAGACACTGATCTCCGCCATAAAATACTTGTCAAAGTCAATCCATAAAAAAGCCACAAGATGCCATTAAAGGGTGCTTCCATGCGCTGCATAAGAAACACCTGCTGCTCTTTCAAATTCACCAATTCTTTAGAAAAGGACGGAAAGAGCTATAGTGGATATTTAAGCCGTAAATTCAACAATCACGGCATATGGGGTGGGATTTTTTAACCATAAGGATTCTTTTATGATATGTTTCTAGAGCCCGTCGTGTCAATCATTAAAATGGCCCAGAATTTCGGCTGATAATTAACGACGTAAATTACGCGAGAAATAATAGAAAGGGAAATAAGACAATTTCCGCATCCGTTAGGAGACGTTCTTTTTCAGACCAATCATTCTCTTCAAAAGCACAGGCTTGATTATGATATAAGTACTAGATGCTTCATCGATTACGGAGGAAAAAAACAGTTTCCTCTCCTCATTAACCCATTTGCTCGCCCTTTTTTAAAATTCCTCGACAGCATTGATTTATTTCTTAAGATATTGGGATCTTCTTTTTTTCCATTGAAGAGGTTATTATTATTACTACTCAGCAGATTTTATTAGGACATTCATAGAAAAGATCTGGAATTTTTCGGTTTAGATGATGCAGGAAGTTCTCTCAGGTTGTCAGCCGGATTACTACAACGATGACAATCCACGCTTCGACTCCTTTATCTGATGCCAGAGCCGCGCCGTCCTATGGGTGCATCGCACCCGGGTGGCAGTATCTAAAGGGTAGCAACAGAAGCGTAACCAACCATCACTATTATTGTAATATAATATAATAATTTGTTTTCTGAGTGATCCACACGATTTATCCAAAGGTTATTATGTGAATTTAAGGATTGGCAAAAATGTAGAGGAAAGAACTGCGGACAACTCAAGACGAGAAAGGAATATTTACGCCGTGGATTTAATCGAAGAATTGGAATTAATAAAAGATATTCTGGTACCAATAATAAATCTTCTTCAGGAATGACTTAGTTCTTTCCCGGCGTATGGAATGTAGAAATTCTTCTCGGGTAATCAGCCGGGTGATAGGAATCTATCTATCCCTATCACCCGGCTGATTACCCGAGAAGAATTTCTACAATCTTCTTCAGGTTTTGCAAAATATATTTATTGGACATTTGATCGGAGTCTTTCCTAATTTGCAAACAGGAGTGCGTGTTATATTGACGGAGATTGTTCCTGCTAAAATACCTAAAAGTAATGTAAATTATTAGCTCCAATTATTAATTCAATAATTCTTAAAGTAATAATTAATGACTATTCACAATGTCAGCATACGGAACATGCATAATTACTTATTACTGATGTTTTGCGACCAATGTAATCCGTGAAACCAAGTCATAAAACAATGATTTTTCGAAGTCATGCAACATAATTTTTACCTGCAAATCAGGCAATGTATGGTTTTGGCACATGATTTTAAGGGGCGGCAAATTGTGTTCGCACCCAGGCGTCACATAGACTAGTCGTGGCTCTGTCTGGAGTCATCTTCAGGATGAAGTCATCCTGAGCCAGCTTCATCCTGAAGATAACACCTGAGAAAGCCGAAACGTCGATTGCCATGGAAGCAGTAACCCGGCTGAAAGCCCGAGAGAACTTCCTCCGCATTTCCGAGAGTTTACAGGAAACATACAATTATATTCGCAGATCACTATAGACGGAGAAGCGTCGACAGGGGCAATAAAACTCACCCCCGACGTCCTGGACGCCAGATATCATTATGCGGAAAGATTAAATACGTCATAAAGAAGATTTAGAGGGAAGCCACGAAGAGCCTTAACCTTCCTTCGTGGCGTCAGTAAAAGTGATAATTAAAACGCAAAAGAGTCGTAAAAGTTGGAGCCGCTAAAAACTCTGTTCGTCATCTCCATGCAAGGCGGGCGCTTCATTTAAACGTGCTCGTTACCGCATCGTTCTCACTTCCGGCTATTATCACTCCAAATTTGTAAAACTGAAAGCAGAGTATTCATGCGCGCGAGGCGCCGAATGAATCACGTTGGAGCGATTCGGAAATGTGTCTGAGGAAAGCTAGCAAAACCATCGGAATCGGAAATACAACGCTTTGGGGTACTCTCATTTCCTGAACTACTTACTGGGACGATTTAATGAGTAATTCGACCGCTGATGTAAAACTATAAGAACCAGGAAACATCCAAAAACAACAAAAGTAAGACTAGTTTGTAACGTTCTCAAAGTATTGGCTGTCCATTAAGCGAGTTGTTGCCAGGGTGAACGTTATTATAAGAAATATTACGATTAGGCTGTTTTGTAAGAGCATAGAACTTTTTGTATACTTTACGAAACTAATTAGAATATTTAATAAGTGTGAGTCATATTACTTGAAAAAACCAACTATTTAGAAAAACTGATATAATTCAAATCTTTAGTTATTTGTAAATGTAAATTGAATGCCACCATTTCCAGTTGAATCCGTCTGTATAAATACTTTTGATGGTTTTAGCATGTTTTCTTATTCTTACTTGCTGTGACGAGTTAATTAATTAAAAATTATTTCCCAAAATATAAATTTCTAGGGACTCTGATACAGAATTTTCTGGTAGATAACGCGCACTCTATCGATACAAAAATATGTTATTAAGAAAAAATTACGGTGCGCGATATGCAATGGATATTGGAAAACAGGCATGGACATACTATTGATAAGCCGAAGAAACCTCGGGTTGAATTGGCTTTATCATTCCCCAGAAAGATAAACGGTAGATGAAGGATACATTCTGAAGAGACATGGAACCGGATCTTCCAATTTCCGGGCGGATGCTCTAAATCAATTGAGCTACTTTGCTGACTCTCTCCATTTTCCTGGATGCTTATTCTAGTCAGACTCTCACGTCCGTTTATCCTATAGGAGTTTTCCGGGAACACACAATTATGGGCAAAATGTATATCCTTCCGTTTCTTTCCTCGTTCATTTATTGGGACCTTTTAGGTATTTTCCGTGGTGATTTTTTTACAGAAAGTGTAGCGAAATCTTTTATAAGCACGTACTATGAAATCTTCGCGATAAATTTTGAACCGCGGATTTGCGGAAAGTCGCACGTTGTTTGTAGAATAATATCAATGACGAAAAATTTTTTTAATGCGCGAGTTAAAATACGATGTAACTGAGTTCAAATAAGGTCGATTATATGCATTCGTAGGGTATTAATTCAGTGAATAATAAAGTGCTTTGTGTCTATGTATAGAAGGTTTAATAAGAATTAATTCAATATCTTAATTTCAACAGTTTCTTTCTTCATCTAAATTAAAAACTACCCTTTAATAAAAAAAACAAAAATTGCTATGGTACACACATAGCCACTACCGCCTCATACAAACATCCGATAATGAAAAGACGAAACACACATTTCTGAAACATTTCTTGTTTTCATTATTAACTTTTCCTTGAAGCGCGTGATATTTCGAGTTACAGCCTACATTTATCATTAAATATGAAAAATGTGTACCGTTAAAAGTACTTCGACAGCAAGCTAAGGCCGTTTCGCTCGTAGTCCCACACCGGAGATCAAACCCACCGAAGTCGAACGAGTTGCTCTCTTGGCTATCCCCGAAATTTGAAACATTTGAGATTGGAAAGATTTTAATACATTAAAAAAAGGACTTCTAATCTGAGCACAGGGTTTTTCTATAAAAATTTTCGGAGAAGTCAAACTGTAGTCAAACATCAAAACAGAGGAAATCGGTTAACACCAAATGTAACCAACCCATAAACATCGTAAATTCTTAATAACATTCATAGAAATAAATCCTCACCTGTCCAGCACGATGACAATGGATGAAAACCATCCTCACACATTGAAATCCAGAACAAGATAACCGGTACTTAATGGTAATGGTACGAAATGATCGTTAAAAAACACGAAACTGAAGGAAAGTGGGGGGAAGCCGCCGTCGAGTCTGTTGACTTTAGGAACGCGTAACAAATAATGAAAGCATTTCCTGTGATCGTAAAACGGTCGAGTAAACCAAATACGCCTCCCTTTTATGACGATTCCGACCTTCGTGATCTGCACAACCGTGTTATTTATGCAGGAATTTATTGTGCCGACTGCGGCTTTGCTCCGTGGTTCCTTAACCTTTCCGGTTACAACTCCATAAACATTTAGCTACAAGAATCAATATTTCCGAGATGACAGGGCATAGGAAATACTTAAACTTCACTGCACACTCATAATTGGGGTATCAAAGGGTTTCCCTTAAATGCTTTGGGAAAGACCGGTGATTATGATGCGATGGAACTAATTTAGACATTTTTATTTTCCGATATCGGGTCGAAAAAAAGAATCCACATCTAGAGTACCTACATCATTAAATCTCCTGGATAGCATGTTTGCTGAAAATTTAATTAAAAATACATATACTTACGGCAATAAGATTGCGTAAAACTCAGTGCATGAATAACCCATCCGTAATTAATTAAATGGTAATAGGAATATATTGCTTATATTTATCTTAAAATATTTCGCATAATTCGTACTCTTATTTCCAATATCCTTGCGTGTTCCATATCTACACCATTCTGCAAATAAAAATCTCCTCTAAACTAAACTAAAATACAAATTATAGTTTTCTAAAATGTTGGTGGGATGATCTCGACAATACATCTCCTTTCTTCAAAATACTCAAGTATTTCGAAACATGGCAAGGGTTTTCGTCGTAAGCTACCTCTTTTCTTCACAGTAATTCTCCAATCTTTCGTATCTTTGAATACCTTTTCATTCAAGGTTCAGTTCCCTTCTTCGAATTTCAGTTTTTCATAAGTACATTGTGCCCTTATTTATCAAACTTCAGACATTCCTTCTGACAAAAGACTCTCATCTATCACATTCAATCGGTCTTTTTGTCGCTTTACCTCTTCTTTAAGGTCACTATCAATCTTATCAATATTAGGAATATACTCGTATTTAAATTATAGGAATATTTATACATAATTATCCAGCAGATAAGTGGAAACATTTTGACAAACCTAAGGTCACGGTACGTGCCAAATGTCTTTGCCCTCTTTAAATTTTGATTGTCCCGAAGCAAAACTATTCTTTACGTTCCTGCAAGAGTGAAACCAACAAAACCCAACTTCTTAAGCGCATGGCTTTAACAGACGCATTATTTAACTCTATAATTCCATACGGCGGTAATCGGGGTAAACGTCTCCGATACGAAGTGGACTGGAAAGCGGCGGCGAAGTTCACGTGGAGGCCAACAAAAAACCGCATTTCCCGCGCCGATAATTGCGAGGCGTCCCGATTCCCGAGAACAGAATACGAATTTTCGAGGAAAAGAAATCGCGATGCCTTCTGGTCGAACGGATATCAAAGCGGTACTTGTGTCGGTCACATCGGGGGACGTGCCGGATGCACTTCCTCGTGCCACGTTTCCTGTTGAGCAATGGGCCCTTAAGAAATTCGCCACAATCGGAATTCCAAGGGGCTATCGCGATTGAGCTTCGAATGCGAAAAGAATGAGGTGGAGGACTTAAAGGGAACGAGACGAGGGAGTACTCAGACGATTCGCACAAGACGAAGCGGCAATCAATGAACCGGTGATGAACGACATCTGGGAGTTAGAATGTACCGGCGGCTTCCAACATACTTTATCGCAAACGTGTTTTCAAAGGCAAGAAGAAATAAGTGAGGATAGCTCGATAAGAATATTAATGACGTGAATCATAACTATTCCACGGGTAAGCTTAGGTTCAATGTGAACGAAAAAGTTTAAAAATCAACTTGAGAATTAATGACCTACAGTATTCTACCACCTACTTCTATAGATAACTGATATAGTAATGCTTTCTATAATCCTAAAACAAGCTTCTCTACAGGTTCCCACCCCAACACACGCCGAATGGCGGCTTGCAGGGTATTTATGTAGATGTAGGCTGTTTTATGAAATTCATTTTCTCTTTATTACTCTTGACAGAATCTACTGATTTGACATCGACTTTGTGGTAGTTCTCCATTATAAAGAATAAAGAAAAAGAACACTTCTACCGTTACCACAATACTTCTATGTTACCACATAATTTTTTATTACACGACCATGGTTTCGACCCTTCAGTTCATCATCAGGTGATGATATTATACTAACATTACCTGATGATATTACTATAACATTATTTATGGGGTCGATTGAAGCAATGATAACGATAAGAGAAGATTAATTTCGTTTGCGGTATTGATTTCATAGCCGAAAATCGTATTCATAACTGCCATTTCAATTATTTATAATCTGTGATTAACAAAAGTAATTGATATACATACATTAGTAAAATCCTACTACCAATCGGCTAGTGTGAACTAGTTTATAAACATAAAGCTGATTACCTTTTAACGGTCATTGATTAACCTTACTACTAAATTGGTAAATATAAGCGATTAATATTCAAAACTGAGAAATAGCGGTTGAATTCACTTGTGATTATAACTTCAATACTACTAAAACAAAAGTGTAAAAATTAAAACTAACATCACTAACTACCCGAATAAAGAAATAAATCTACGAAGGCAAAACATTTAAAGTACCATAGAATATATATCATACGCCTGCTATTCTTGCGCTTTACATCGATTTCATGTCCAAATATAGAAGTGTTAGGGAGGTTTACTAGAGAAGATTCTAAATAGTTCAGTAAGATAAATGAAGATCACTGACACATAAAAAGACCAGAACGCCCTGTTTTTGCTTCGACGTAATCATCACTTGCGATAATTCGTCGGATGACTCCTCACGATAATCTTCTCGAGCCATTAATCAACAGTTTCGCTGTAATGATTCTCCTAATTAGTTTGGAGTAGAAGAGGCGCTACTACATTTTGTATGCGCTCAAAACCTAGGAGACGAAGCACTTCGGGAAACTAACTAGGTTCTTAACAAGTGAACACGTAATTCATACGTATTTATGTATGTACACCGAGTCACTCACACCTGATTCCTCGCTAGAGCGATTTCTTAAATTTACTACTTCCTTACTTAGCGACATAGCGTTATATATATTAATCCTCCAACTAAAAACGATGAGAAAATAACATGGCGAATTGAAATTTGGATTTAGGAATAGTCATTTCATACTAATGCTTCCAACATTACTTTAGCATTTCCGGTTGAAGCCAACTATTGTGATTCAGGAAGAGATAATGACCTTAAGCGAAACGGTATTTCCATCTGTGGATTCCATTATTGGCATAAATTCCAGTGTAATTTCCTATCGTTTTTTCTTGAAACCAATACGTTTTCGGAAGAGACGCGGCCTCAATGGTAGACGAAGCTATTGGAGAATTGATATTATTAAAACTTCTTAAATAATAATAACTATAATGGATATAGGAAGCTAATCCCAATTACATCCATTTTATTAAACATTACAAATAATAACAAAGGAAGAGCACGCACGACCATTCCCAAACAGGAAAACTCCGACTAGCCGGGATTCGAACCCGGGACCTTGGGGTTGGGTTTTAAGTCATGGCCGGTTTAAAAGTGACCGGATGAAATATCGATGGCATAAAACGTACGCAGCGTACTGAAAATGAAATTTTCCATTGGAAACATTAAATTTTTTTAAAGAAAGACGAGAAAATCACTGGCCCAAATCGAATTTCCACGGCGTCTCTAACGATCTATAACTCCCTCTTAAGTTTACCTGATACACAAACAAGGTGTGTAACATGCACCTCATGGAACACTATTCTCAAAGATAGACATTTTTGCCAAAGCGATCGTAAAGACTTATTCTATAAATTGATACTTGGTTAATAAATGGGAATGGATCCCAAATAAATACATGACATAAATCAAAAAGCAATTACGACAGGGCAGACTCCAGATAATCCGCGTAAATTCCACAGATCCGATAAAAAATTGTATCAAAAGATAAAACAAATCAAAAAGTAGAGAGATATAGAGTTGAAGTATTTTCAATACAAGGACATGTCGTTTATTGTACACTTAATAATCTCGGGATATCGGGATAAAAAAATTGTCGATCTCGGGAACTTTCCGGGTTTAAAACTTTTAATCACACTGAAGGTGAAATTACGCAAATTCTTCTCATTTATAATTGATTTCTAATTAGATAAATTCATTTTTTGTTTAAACCTCTCTTATCACAAATGAAAACGAGTAAATTAATATCAAAAATAATTAAAATTCTAGGCTCCCGGATAGCCAAGTGGGCAACGCGTTCGACTTCAGTGAAAAACCTGGGTTCGATTCCCGGCGGGAGCTTACGTGCGAAATGACCTAAGCTGTCGAAGCACTTTAAACAATACTACTACTACTAATTAAAATTCTAGGTATAAAATCGAGGAAAATGTAATTGACAGTATTGTATCGTTATTATTATTATTGAAAGAAAGTTGACAGTATTTCTCATTTCCCTCACAATCAAAGAAACATACAAGACTACACTATTAAAATCACTACACTGTATTAGCTGATTTACAATAGCTCTTCAAAAAGCATAGTATTGACACATTGATCACCTACGGATGAGCGTACATTGGTAATGAAAAAGGGTATGCTCTTTCTGCTACTATGGATGTGAGAGGGATGCTCAGAAGAGAATTGAACTTACGTACTTATTGAACTTAGAAGAAAAACCCGGGATTTTCCGGGATATTATTTCAATTTCGCGGGAAACGGGAAGTTGAATTTACCTACGGGACCCCGGGACGACTAGCACTAATCAATACTAAATAACCACCTCTGAATCGCTACAAAGAAATAGATGACGCGTTTAAACCAGGTATCATTATTTCAAATGGAGCAAGAAAGGCGGCATGAATGTGATGAATTTAGATGCTTTATGCTCTAACAGCACATCCACCTCAAGAATATTTTATTAACAGCAAATGGCATCCGCTCAAGCCATTTCATCCATCCCCAGGATTATTCGAACTAGTTGAGTACATCAACTTTGATGAGATAGATGGAATGCAAAAGGAAAGTCTCGAGTTAATCTTTAAGTACCGAGCATAACAAATCGTTCTACTAGGCTGAGAACGTTAAAAGAACCAATTTCATTTTCATTTCAAGAGCAAGGAAACTTTAAGTAGCATGTCATGGGATAGGGTTATTAGGCGGGATTTCTAGCCTATGAAAGAAAGGCAATGTAATTATAAACTTGAATTCTGAGAGCACTGCATGGGATTCTTCTTCGTGCGAAATCGTAGGTTACGTCTTTAAAGAGGAATAACGATGCTTGTTAGTTAAAGAACGCATCGATGAGAATTTACCCTTCACCACGGTTTTGTACGTAGTAATTAGGGGTTAGATGTAAGAGGAGACTTTTTAGTCTCAATCTCGCTCTGAATAAAGACGTTTTCTATTCTATTTTAATTACAACGTTCATGAGAGCTGTAGTTTCCTCAGAAAATATTACCATTCACCTAGTATCAATCCATTAGAGCATTAAGAATCCATGTATTCCGAAAACCTAAAACGCTAAATTAATTTAATATCGGCAAAATTAAAAACAATGAGTAAAAGAACGCACAGAGCAAAGAAAATTAAAAGTACCAATTGTGACAATTCTCTTCACAAAGGTGATCTACGATATAAATTCTAAATTTTACGATATAAGTCGCCAAAAATTTGGCTTTTTTAAATCTAGCAATTCCTCAACTTCTACCATAATCAATAATTCCGATCGTAAACGAACCCCAAAACGAGCACAAAAGGAATGCAGGAAGTATTTAAGCAATTCACCAGTCTCTAAATCTGTTTTCATACATAAGTAGGTAGATACTGCTGTTTTTCACTTCAAGAACTCCCTATTAAAATTAAACCCGGAATTGACGAATTCATTGTTACGGAAATCTAAAAATACTTTGAAATACATAAATATTCATCTTTCTACACCCGATACACTGATAATTAAAAAACTTATGAAATTGAAACATATCACTAGGTAATCAGTAATCGTAATTTTTCGATTACTAGCCATTAAGACGTCGCTCCCTATCGAAGTCTGAGTTTAGTAGCCTTCAATTTAGCTTTCAAGCACAATGGTCAGACAATGGTAATGTACAAATATGTAGAACCGGTTCGGTGTCAGTTGGTCGACGAATTGTCTTTCGACCAAATGTCTCAGCGACGAAATGTCTAGCGACGGGTTGTCCCATCGACCAGTTGTCCTTCGACCAACTGCCCCTGAACCTGTAGAACCATCCAGCGAAAGAAGTTCGTGGGTCCTTCAGAAGAAAACCGTTTATGCTTTGTTTTACAGGGATCTTTTTCTTTGTCAACCTTAATTTGTTAAGATTTCTCCCAAAGTCTACTTCTACTTTTAACACATAAAAAGATTAAAACAACATTTTGTTGTTTTAATCTTTTTATGTGTTAAAAATTAGACGACATAAAACGTTACGTGGAGGAGAGGCCCGCATGGGTCTAACCTCGTCAATAAAGGGACAATCTATCTATCACTGATATATATTCAAAGCTACACTATTTACATTAGAACTTAAAAATCCCTAGGAAAACCGGGAATGAAAAAGGTCTGCTATTAGCAGGACTAAAACTTGGAATCTTTCACTAAAATGGAGATTCTAGTTGCGAGTCCTGGTCCCGTCAGACTTTTTTCAAGTCCGCATTACCTTGGGATTTTTCCTAGATGCACGGCTTTAAGTGTTAAGTTACCTATACCTTTTCTTTGCGTGGATTAAAACTTAATTTCATTCGCTAGGTAGTTATAAATTGAAAATTATACCGCTTCACAATCTCATTTTTAGAACCGATTCACAAAGATAAATACGATTGTATCAAGCAATAAAATCAGATACCAATAGGGGCATAGCCAGGATTTCTCCATGGTGGGGTTTAGAGCCATGAAGTAAAGACAATATTTCCTGCAATCCATGGGCAGTAATACTTTTCCCACAAAATCTAATGAAACTAGAAACTGATTTATATTAACATGGAGAGGATGGCCTCTCGCACGCTTTCGTTTACAGCTGGCTCTGTTCTCCTGGGGGGTTGAACCCCCAAAAACCACCCCCTTGTCTACGTCTCTGGATACGAACATTCTAAACTGAAAATCAAGAATCTAACAACGAAACTAAACTCTGAAACCTCTCGTTATACACAAAATTCATAAATATCGATAAAGTATTTGCAGCACTGACAATTCACGGCGCATCGGCGGAAACTAGAAAGAATCTACCGCAGATAATCACCTCCACCACCCAAAATTGACCATTCCCATAAAGTATGCATTTAGAGCTCTCTATAATGCGAGCCTTCAATTCAAATCTGCGTGAGAAATGGGCGGGAAGAGCAGTATTTAAATATATAGGACGCATTAAAGTTCTCAGTTTCGGAGCAGATGCAATTCTCATCGGCTCCCTGAGAACGCGAAGGCACAGAATTTTTTGGGGAAAAGATAAATAAGATCATCCGGATATTTTCAAATTTCCGCCGGATTTCGGCCGCCCTTTGTCTTCTTCTCAACAAAAGAAGCTTTCCCGCCGCCCGGAGGATCCCAGCGAACCACCTAAAATGAACCACTTTGAAGAGGTCCGCGCTCGTTCAGCCGCGAAAGAAAAAGGAAAGAGAAAACTCCCGAATTCACAACGAGATAGACAATCTCGTGAGATGAGAGAAAACTCGTTGAAGATAACCTATTCCGACATTCTTACCATACATCGACATCTGCGAGAACTTCTACGTTTAAGACTTCTCAGCAGGTAACTGAGTTTCATAAAAGAGTTTGTGAGCTACCGCCTTAAATTTTTGTGGACTTGACTCGTAAATACTTTGAAACTTCGCTGGACGTCTTGAATGGTAAATCACACAAGGCAAAGGCACTGGAAAACTTTCAAGGGCCTGTTCTTTTATAGTTGCTAAGGAAAAAATTTAATGGTAACAAAATTGAGAAAATTAAGGATTCCGATCCTCGACTTTCCTAAAACGGCGTTCGACAGAATTCAGAAAAGTCCGAGAAAGGATTCTTAAGGAAAACCGGAAATCCGTAGGAATGACCGCGGAAATTACACAAAATTTCACTGCCCAAATTGAACCTATACCTATAGGTATACCTACCACCCAAAATGCAGGATAACTGCCATTACCCCACGTATTTATAGATCGCTACTTGTAAACGTTAAAAGTTATCGCTTGTCTCGAAGATAAGCTCTATTAAAACGTCCAACAGAATGGAATAAAACTTCACATCTAAGTAATAAAAACAATAATCGATGTCATATGGTACCCCGCTGATATCACAAGACCTATATAATAGATGAATGAAGCCGTCACCGGGCGAAACTGCTTATCAGAAGAATGGTAAAAATCACTTCGTACAGTTTCACAAGAATAACTATTTTTGCGAATGGTAAATTAGCAGAGAAAATGTTCGCATGAAGCTTTACAGAGTGAAATCTCGGTCCAGAATATATCCACTGAGATACCTTAAAAAAGAAATACCAACATTCACAAGAGCTTCATATAAAAAAATGTAGCGATTTAATTTCCGCACGAATTTCCCGTTCATAATTCCCCAGACGCCAAGATTAATTTCCCCACAGAATTCACGGCTAATATAAACATTTTATAATCTCAAACAAAAAGCGACTATTTAGCGAAACCAGCGAGATAAACGCTCAAATTATTAACTCACGGAAGCAAACATTCAGACGCGAATCAAAATCCTAGTGGCCACATTCGCAACGTTTTACCTTCCGAGAACCATTCCGCCACTCGCGACCGCTACATAATACTACTCTCTTTGGCCTTAAAATAAACATCGCTAGATAAATATTAAAGGACTTGTTCCTCACCGCCGGAGCGAGCGAAAACAATGGGAATCCGGCAGATCCCTGCGGAGAGAGTCCTTCCCAGAACATCCGACTCTGAAACGTAGCAAACGAGACTGAAAGGAAGGATTCGCTCACCCAAGGCGGTTTTATTTTTTTCGGAGTGGGACGAGCTCGAGGCCTTAGAAAACGACCGTATCTACGCATCTAGATGCTGCCCACTGTCCGGTGGACACTCGCAGATGGACGAAGATACAAAAAACCGTGCCTCCGCGATTTGCCCGCTGCGGTCACGGGAAATGACCGAGCGTTGCGAAACTCTCGCCATTAGCGAAACATCCCTTGAATTAGAATCGAGAAACCGTCATCCGGAAGGGTGAACGCCAGCAGAGAAGTTCGGTCGACCGCGGAAGATCTGTCCCGAACTTTTTTACGAGACGCGACGGTGGAAAAACGCTCTAACGACATTCGATTGTTTACGTTCGGTGTTTATGGTAGGGTAAACGCGGCGAGAGCTCCTTCAAAGAAGAGATGTTTTTTTGCGATTAAATTTCTCCACTTTGCGAGCGATCTTTAACAGAAGTAAGCTGGTACCTAAATTGCTCTCCGTTGAGTTCCGATATAGCAAAGGATGGTAGTGGTAAGCAATAGAAATAAATGAAGTTAAAGAGAATAATAAATTGTAAAAAATAATAGGAATAGGGTACATAGAGAACTATCGAACGATAATGTATATATATATAT
>KZ308655.1:403973-416300 GCA_000376725.2 Ladona fulva
TATAATGTACATACATATTTTATTGGTGTTGTGCGGATGGTTTTTCTGATATATATATATATATATACATGTATAATGTACATACATATTTTATTGGTGTTGTGCGGATGGTTTTTCTGTGGTGGGAGGAAATGTGTGTCATTGAAATTAGCATTGTACATACAATTGTATAAAGTAGCATTGTAATTATTGTAGAATAGTAGTAAGTTAACTCTGGACTATTAATCCATCTGTAGCATATGTAATGATAACAATGATTCTCCAAACACTGACAAAAGGAAATTAAAACAAGATTAATGTTTGAAAACATATGATGATGGAACAGATACCTGTATACCTGAGAATTCAAAATTTCGAATAGAAATAAGATAAAAATTTCATCGGTATTTAGTGTAACACCGTCATTGCAGCTGATTTTGCAGTTATCGAAGTTAAATCTAAAAATTTACACGTATTTTTTGGACTAAACAGTAATCTATCAAACGACAATACATTATAATTTCCAATGAAGTCTTACAGGCCACAATTTTCACAAAATTTACCATGGAGTAATTTATTTTCCTGGTTAACTCCTCCTTTATCAACAGTTATCTTGGAACTTTACCGAGTACTTACGAAGTCCTACAAAAAGATCTCAAGCAGCAACAACAGCAAAGGCTTCTCCAAGCGCTTTCACAGATACCCCGTAACACTTCTGCAGCACATCCATCTTCATTTCACTGAGCCAAAACATGGGGAAGAGAACTTACTGTGTCGTAAAGTTTTCTTTGAAGCTTTTCGTTCGTTTACAGTTATAAACTTCTCTTAAAGTTCAAATATAGATTTGTATTTTTGGAGATCCTACAGATATCGTCCCTTGAACTTCTTATTACCATTACATTATGCATCATTAACTTGTTTATAATTAAACTTTTAAAGGGATTCTCCGACGAATTGAATCAAGATGTACCATCATTACAACAACTCGCAATTTAACTAAAAATCAATTATTCTGCAGGAGTAAGGTAAAATAAATCTAACAACTAAATACATAAGGAAAACACTGACACTATTTGAAAATAATTCCCTTGGCTATCCACTTGAGAAGCAGACCAGCAAGTTTGAAAAACGATACAAATTTTAGAATAGCAAATACGAAGTCCTACAAAAATATCTCAAGCAACAATAAGCTTTGCTTTCTCAAGCTTTGCCTCCTAGGATTGGCTGTAGGTGCCCTCTGATCATCATCATGTTACGAACACTTTGGCATAAATAAAAACAGTCGACATTGGAAAATACACCCGGGATATCCACATCAATCGTCATTTCCTACAAACATTTCCGTTCGATCCACAAGCATGCTCCGCCTGCCTTGATACACTCAATTTCCAGTCTATCCAAGTGACTTAGGGGGAACAGAGGTATCATTGCCGCCGAGGGAAAGAAGAATGAGTTGGAAATAAATGAGAAAGGAAAGAGAGAGAAAACGAAGAAATATATTCCGAGTGAGGCGAGGAGGGATGGGGAACCGTTTCAACCGCCTGCGCATAACTCCTTCCAATCTCCCCGAAAACCACTCCAGCAGCACTAACCTTCCTCCCGGTGAAGGCGTCGGCGCCATCCGAATACGTCACTAAGGGAACCATCGATCCCTCCTCTTGCCCCACCCACCGCACCTCCACAATCCCTCCCAAACTCACCTCCACGACCCCTCGTCACCTGCCTTTCTGCGCCTACTAACCCTTTGCCCAACTCTACGCCTTTCTCTATCCATCCCGGGACCCGAGCTTCCTTCCTAGCCACAGCGATGTCACGCACGTATTGTTACGTCTGATGGAACGCTACAGGAATTTCCTGTAGCGCAGAGGGACAGATACTACAAAAATTTCGGCAATAAAATGCGTTAGAACTGCGAGCGATTCCAAATATTACAAAGTGGCAACTCATAGGTGAAATATGAGCTACGTCATGAAAAGGGAATTGGTCCCATTACTGCATAAAAACCTGACATAAGATTATAAAATACGATTTTCTATAGTTTATCAACATATAGATCCACCTCGCTGAATAATGTTATTTTTATCGATGAAATATTGCGTATGAGGAGGGTTTAACGGCCAATAGCCGTCTTGTTTGATGATGAGAGGAAAAGCCTATGAATAAATATGAAGTAATTTTGTGTACGAAAACAATGTTGCTTTTTCATAAAAGAAATCTGGGAAAAGTAATTTACAGCATCGTTAACATTAACATGAATTTATATCTTCAAGCAAATCGAATTACTTTTTTTAATGACAGAAATATTTCAATCACAAGAAAATGCATAACATAGCATACAGTAGTAATTTTTTAAAGGAAAATATTAATCTTTTCTCCAGGATAGAATAAGGAAAAATGTATTCGGTATTTAATAACTAAACTAAAAAATAAAGGCACAAGTGGCACTATGCTATTACTATAGTTTTTATACGTAAAGTTTGTACATACATACAACTTTTTAATCGATTTAATGACAATAATAACGACAAAATGGATAAGAGAATTATCGATTTCTTTCATTTGTTATGGATTCCTAAAATATTTTATATATTTTAGGNAGAAGAATTGGCTCGGTCATTGTATGAGGAATGAGTGTTTAATGAAGACTGTAATGGAGGGCACGATAAAAGGGAAAAAAGGACGAGGAAGTAAGAGAATTATCGATTTCTTTCATTTGTTATGGATTCCTAAAATATTTTATATATTTTAGGAGAAATATATTGATAACTTTTTAAATAAACCAAAGAATATTCCTAAATTTTCATGTAAATCTTAAGTCATATGAAATTTGTGAGAAAACGCTGAAGCTAGCAAAACATAAATAAGGAATAACAAGCGTAAAAAATAGCGACACGACTGGGACTCGAACCAAGGTCTTCCACTTTCGGGCAGGTATTCTAATCACTGAACTACCATACCGCGTCTCTTACACACTGTTTGGGAAAGCTGTATTCCCAAACAGTATGAGACTATCTGGCGATAGTTCGTGCCAGTATGTGGAGGATGCCTGCTTTACTCACGAAAACCATTCCGGCTTTACCACGAAAAGCAATACGGCTTTACCGTGTGAAAGTTAAAACAGCTTTCCTCAAAACATGAATAACTTAGCGATAATGAAAATATTAATGGGAATCCAATCGAGACTGCAATACCGTCAATTTAAACTCAATAAACCCACTCTATCTTTCCTCCTACATATTTCAACGCTTTACCTTTTCATCAACTTTTCCCTCATATTTCTCGTCTCCCAACTGTTACCTTCGCTCAAGCGTTCTTCACATCTATTCCGTCAAAGTTTCCCAAAGATTTCAAAAGACGATCCGCACCCTTTTCCAGAGATGAAAAGGAAATCTATGCCCGACTTATGCTCAAAATATATCTGAATTTTCGAATGGAAACTTTGGAAAGAGGGGAGCAACCATTGCCTCTACGTGAAATAGATGTAACTTTTCGGCTTTAAGTCACCAGTCAAATTCCACTTTCGCGTAATTAGAACCCCTTTTTCCTTCCTTCTGACCACTTCCATTATAATGATGACTAAAACAAATTAGAGATCTTGGAAAAGCAATTCGTTTATCCGTTTTCTTCCTTTTTCTCAGATGCGGGGTGTGACCAACAGAAACTTTTTCCGATAATGGAATGCTAAAGGTTCATCTGCCTCCCGCCTCGCCTCCTTTTCGTTCCAAAGACTCCTTTGTGCTCTTCAGTACCAAGAAGTTTCGAAATCTACTTCGGAGTATTGGGCCCCGATTTACTTCGATTAAGAATACGTTTTACTGTCCCCCCTATCCTATTCACCCAAACGATTCAAAGGCGATAGGAGAGAGAATACTTAGGCCTTAAACTCTTTACTTAAAATTTCAAATATGGAAAATCAACACCAAGTGTAAGGAAAAAGTAATGTTTAATTGCACAGAAAGCCATGCGGCTGAAAACCCAAGGAAAAACAGATATTGATACGACTGGGACTCGAACCCAGGTCTCCCACTTTTCGGAAAGGTGTTCCAACCACTAAAAGCTAGTCAGCATGTTAGTTTAATAGTCATAACAAGTGGAGAATAAAAAATAATGTAATGGATTTATATAAAAGTAAAGTGAGGGACCTGGGTTCGAGTCTCAGTCATATCGACATTTTCCCCATATTTCTCCTTGAGCAAATACTAACTGTCCCCGCCCATTTCACCCCAGATCTATTCAAGCTAAGAGTCACAAAATCCTCCATTCCTGCTACTTGTACGAAATGATCGGCAAATCGTTAGATAATACGCATTAAGTTTACGATAAAAATAAAAAATGTCAGCATAATTACAAATCACTTGCTAAAAGATTGGCTGGAATGTAAGACGTTCTTTTCACATACTTTATAGCAGAAAAATTTTCTGCCCTTTACATTAATTTCTGCAAGCCCGTTCATCCGGATGTCGCTGTAGAATTAACTTCTCTTCGCTTCATTCACAATTGGAGTCTATATATTTCATTATTCCTAAAATAATTAGAAGGACATGTACGCTGCAGATTGAATAATAAAGCATGATGCAGAATCTAAATACCGAATGTCACCTCTTAATTATCACAGGACATATCTTGTATGAATAACAACAGATTCTAAAAATTATCTACGTGACAATTCTATACTTAAGTTTTACAGCATGTAAGCAACTTTTAGTAACGTTTTAAGGTCTCCTCCATCCCCAGAACATCGAGAGAAACGAGCGAATTTATCCCTGCCTTCAAAGCGAACTTCTTTCGTGACTCACTGCGCACATTTGGGAGATGACTACGAATCCACCAAAGGACGTTTACTTTATTTTTGTCTTTAGATCATCGGCTCTGGATGATTCTTTTTTGTTTTTTTGACATTCCTATTAAACCTGTATTCATTGATCACTTACAAGGCACAGAAACGGGTTTCTTGTAAGTTGTGTTTAATAAATTATCAATATTCAAGGATAGAGGTAAGGGTATTTACATCACACTTACAGGTGTACGCCTTAAAACCCTAGGCCAAACAGAAGTGAAAAATATCGACGTGACTGGGACTCGAACCCAAGTCCTCCACTCTCCATTAGTAGGTACTTCTTGCTTAGTGAGTCAAGTTTAGTTTCCCGAAACCTTATGCCACCATTATTATTATTGTAATTATTATACATAAACCTCACAAGTAGAACAATGTTCAGTTGGTAAAGATTTAACATAATTTCCTATTTAGAAATACGATGGTGAAACAGTTAGACAAACAGGTAAACTAAAACCATTGTCAATCGCCTAACTTAAATATAATCTTTCAATGTTCATTCCAACTACTGTGTGGACCATTGAACAAGGATTTAAGGAAAAGATTGGCAAAATGTTACATCTGGAGTCTGATGCTGTATGGAGCGGAGACTTGGACTTTGCGGAAGGTTGAGATAAAAAAAATAGAGGCCTTTGAAATGTGGATCTGGAGGAAGATGGAAGGGATCAAATGGGAAGATAGAGTGAAAAATGAGGAAGTGCTAAAAAGGTGTGGAGAAGAAAGACAACTGGTTGGGATAATTAAGAAAAGGAAGAAGAATTGGCTCGGTCATTGTATGAGGAATGAGTGTTTAATGAAGACTGTAATGGAGGGCACGATAAAAGGGAAAAAAGGACGAGGAAGGAAGAGACATACAATGTTAGATATAATTAAGATTAAAGGGAAATATAGTGAAACCAAAAGATTAGCAGAAGACAGGGAAGTATGGAGGTTACCATGAGAGAACCTGCCAGAAGGCAGAAGAACCAATGATGATGAATGTTCATTCTCAAGTCCGACACAAACTCTACAGCTCAACAAAACACAAGCCAGTAGTTTTAAGTTGAAAGGAAAACAGAACGTCTGTCATGAAATATACAAAACAGCCCATCAATTTCACAAACCTACCCAACCCCATGAATAAAAACACATAATCACCAAAAAAAGTAATTCTCCCTAAACAAGTACCAATAATGATTTCAAAACTCGAGAAAACTACTAAGGAAGGAAAGGAACAGAAAGGTATTCGATTATTACAGCTAGGTCCAACCAACCATCCAACTTATGCCAATCAATAAGACTTTTTCACTTCCTTCCACATCCAGCATCTTTTCCTCCTCAGACACCCCCTGCTCGTTCGTCGAAGAGCTTCGCAACCTGAAGCGATCTCCTATCTCCAACCGTTCACACTTTCCTACGGAAATATCTCCAGATGGCACTCGAGGTCCCGGGCAGGATGGAGATAAACCATGGATTGCCTCGGGACTTTCACGGATCCTATAGTAGTTTTCCTCTTGTCTCTCCCGCTATTCCATTTCCGAGGACGAAGGGATGAGGCCGCCGTAAAAAAAGGCCCACCTTCCATAATACATGTGACAGCGTTCGGAATCCGGCATTAACCCGCGCGATTTGGGACCCGTCGCCTAAGAATGCAAAATCATGTGGTTATTCTCGCGGGAATAAAACGGAATCCATCGGAATGGAGGAACATGTGTGGATCGTCACGAGTCGGTTCACTCCCTAAGCGGCGGATCTCGGACAATATCGGCGGAGACGAAAGCTATAATTCCGCAACTGCGATATGAGAATCTGCGGCTCGATGAAAAAATTCTTTACAACTGAGGCGAGCAACCTTTATTTCATTGGAGGGTTGCATGTGCACACAACGGGAGGCATGGTGGCTCCCTTGAACTGTTTGTCACACATGCAAATGGAGCGGATTCGGAGTATGCGAGGACCTGAAGCGCGTATAAAATTATCGGAGTGAAACAGTTTGAAAATATTTTTAGAAAAACCTTTATAAGAAATAAAGCGGATATAAATTCAACAAAAAATAAAATCCTTATAAAGGATAAAAAGGGAATTAAATAACATTAAGATGGTCATGCGTGAATTTGTGGAACTTCACAAGCATCTTAAAAGAATGAATGTCAACGGGTTGACGAAACTAGTCAATAAAAATCTGCTTCGGAAATTGGGAAATGCTCTTTCTTTTAAGAATTAAAAAGGAATATTATGAATAAATTATTGAACGGAGGTGTTCAAGGAGGAAACTTCACTTAAAATTACTTACTTATATATTTGAATGTAATTTTCCTCATTACTTTGAAAGCTGACGATATGCGAAAGTCTATCTGATAGGTATGCGCTTCTTCATTATTAATCTCATGATGATACTACTGCTACAAGATAATAAATAAACCCGCGACCTGATATATTTGATTCGAGTCAAAGAGGAAACATTATTAACTGAAATTTACTATCCTCAACGTCATGAGTATTCATGTATGAAGCGATATATCAATCAATATCAATAGTTATAGATTGACGTAATTTATAACACTTAAACAACATATTAGTTAATGCCACGTACCATCAATCTCACATATACAAATGTTTCGACTGTCAGAGGAATAAAGTCGGTAGGCATTATAAATTCATAATTGCCGACCTCAGCATCGGAGTAGTTAGCGGGCTTGACCTATTAACTCCAAGGTCCCGAGTTCTAGCCTCAACTAATCGGGTTTTTTTCCAGAAAATTTTGCTATTCGTTCCTTGTTTTCATATCCGTTCCTCGCTGCAATTGTACGAGCTTGTGTGTTTGAAGTGGGTATATGAAGCAGATAGAGATACATAACTCCCTACGATTCGAACCGATTCAAATAACAAACCTAGTCGGATCGGATATCAAATCGATACTCGAAACTGCGCTGTTATCGACACTTCGCTGCTATTCCTCAAGATCAGTCAAGAAATTTTTCACCATCGAAAAATAAGTACATAGAAGCTACTTATAATCTACTATCGTAATTTATTTTCGCTACAGGCTCCCAGAGAGCCAAGTGGGCAACGCGTTCGACTTCGATGAAAGCGGTCCCGGGTTTGATTCTCGGTGGGGGCCTACGTGCGAAATGACCTAAGCTGTCGAAGAACTTTTAACAATACTACTACTATTTTCGCAACATTCGCTTATAGTTTCCTTCAAATTGGTGGCACCTGACTTCACTTGGTAAAACAAAAAAAAACAAAAAAATCCAGACATTTCAAGCGTAGCAGTTTCCAGCAGTAACAAGTCGGTGATACCCTCAAAGTCACCCTCAAGCATCTCACACACATTTCCCCTTTAATTATAACCTTTACGACGCTTTCCCAGACACCATCTCCTTCCCAACTCGGGAACGACACCTTTTTCCCGGCGGCGAAATCATCTTTTCATGGATGGAAACCATTCGCCAGGAGGGGTCGATCCCCTCAAAAGAAACCCTTCCTGAATAAAAAAGGGCGAAGGAAGATGAGCGGATGATAGCCGAGGAAGTGGCGATATGATTACACGGGAGGAAACAGACTTCAGAACACGTACGGGCGCGCTTTTCTCCATAGGATAAAAGATGAGCATATGACGATAAGGGAGGAATTAGTTGGTCAGGGATGAACTAAGATGCACTCATAGTGAGGTCAAATGGTGAGATAAGATCCCGGTTCGATAAGCATCGCGGAATAATGCGATGTGGGCGAGTGCATGAAGGTGAGCGGGAACTCCGTACGATAAACTTCACGGATGGAGATGAAGAAAATATAAACGAAGATAGAAATTCGGATTACCTGCGAGATTGAGTGTGTCTGACGAGAAATAGCGGGTTTCGACGTCCGGGATTGGAATGAGTAATCTTCGTCATTATTGCGGAACGGAGCTCAACTTTAAGACGTCATAGAACTCACATTCTCTTTGGGTCCAATTTGGCAACGAGATCATGAATAACGAGCTCGAAGATTTCGAAACATACATCTTGGTGGTTGAGGTTCGGTAAGAATGTCACAATTACGTGACAGGCCTACATCTACATGAATACCCTGCAAGCCGTCTTTCGGCGTGTGACAAGGGACGTAAACACCAAGCGTTCGAGTTACCTCTTCAGCTTACTGTTGTCGCGTATCGTTCGCGGAAAGAATGAGTCCCAAAAACGAGTTACCTTCGCATCTATTTCTCCTATGTTACGCTAGCAATCGCAGCCTAGCTTCTTATCACCTTTCTTTGAAGGATTCCCAACCTGCGACTGAGTGCATTTGCCTAACGCTTGCTTTTTTATCTTAGCCATGCGCTGCACTTTCTCGAGTTAACGAGTGTACGTTTCATCCACTGGATTTCATTCACTAAACGCATATTCAAGATGGGACCTAAGGTGAAATAACATCGCTCTCTAACCTTTTCATTGATTTCTAATTAACTCTAACTCTTTAATTGCCAACAGGTAAAATTATATTCGTGGATATATTATCTTATAATGTGGACATTTTTGTAAAAAACGTCCAGAGAAAGAACTCGAAAAATGAAGATCTAGTAAGGATGTAACATCTGCGTGACAGGTAAATTCGGAAAACATCATGAAAATATTACACTTCCAAAGGGAAAAATCTTACTTTGTCAAATAATATCTTAAACTTTGAGGGAATATTCTAAAGGCTACTTCACGAAACCTCGAATTAAATTTACGAAAAACTCCCTCGTCGCACTTCCTTTCTCTACCATAGTGCCGAACTTTAAAGCACATGCATCCTCGAGCAATTTTAAACCTTTCTTTCTTCCTAATTCCGAACTCTTTATTTTTATGTTTCATACACGTTGACAAATGATTTTCCGCATTTTTACAACCATATGAAGATGATAACGATAAAATATGTTATGAAATATTTAAGTGTAACTATAATGATTGACACTCGCAGGGAAAAATCATTGCTTAGATTGGCGTAAAATTACGTAGAATTAAACTTCTGGCGAAACAAACTTTTCTAGTCTTAGAACGTATGTAACTGAATAACTTACAAGCAGTTATATATATAACCAATTAAGACAGCTTTTCAACGGAAAATATGTCTTTAAACCATCTTTCGCGAGTCATGCACAATCAGAATCCGCAACTGAAATTGCTGCCTCCACTGTTTTCCACGCCACGATATTCCAGCTCTTTGAAAAGCTAATTTCATAACCTCCTATAAAAATATTACATTTTTAATTAAAGCACAAATTTTGAGTTTGCTGTTGCGTAAGTCGTTGACGTAAGTAAAACTTACGATACATACAGGTATATCTCGACTTACGAACCGCTCTACGTAGAACATTTCGACTACCGAGCTTTTATCCTTACTCTATTTCGGCATATAGATCATCATAATTGTTCTACCATTCACTAAGTTCATATACCCTAATATTCTCCACTAATCACCAATTCCTTCATCTCCCGGTAACCCACCCCACCCTTTATGCCATCTAACAGCTTTTGTCTCTGCCTTCCCATCTGCTTTTTCCCTTGTATTCTTCCCTCAATAACATTCTTTAGCAATCCCTATCCCCTCAATATTTGGCCCACCAGTTTCCTCTGTCGACGTTTAATTACTTGGATTAAAACCCTCTCTTCTCCAACCATCTCCATTACCTCTGTGTTTGTTGACATATAGAAACGAACTTAATTCTGAGATGCGAACCTAAAAAACCGGAAAGATATAACGGAAAACTGTTTCGAGATACAAACTTTTCGAGTCGCAAACTGAAATCGCAAATTTAAAACGAGTTAATTTTCTCACCAAGCACAATCATCTCTGAGAAAATAGTTTAAATTCTACACTCTATAGGTAAACAAACGAAGTCATCAATCTTATTGATCACATCGACACAATGGTTGAATTTCCGACGAATATCCCGAACCCCTTTAACGAAGTCAGGCAATTAAAAGAAACATCCCGAATACGGGACCCCTGGGGAACGAATCGCATTAGCCCGACCTTTCCCTAGTAAATCTGATTGCCATTCTGCCTTACCCAGGTTTCCTTTGTAGAATATACCTTTCCGCTCGTTTATTTATGCAATCCATCCTCCTTTCAGACGTTGGTTCCGGGCATGCGAATTTCTCGCGCAAAGTTTGAACGCGTTGATTACTAGGAAGCCTCTCACTGGAAGTCCTTTTTGCTCCTCAACAAAAACGGTCTTGGCGGTAACAAGGGTTCTTTACGCTTCCCATCCTCTATCCAAGAGTGTTTCTTAGCCTTAGTTGGCCTAGCAGACCTCATCACAAACTAACCTTTCACTTTCTATCGCCTCTACTTACTCCATCATCATCAATAATATTCAAGAACATATTTAATATTCGAAAATCGAATGTAAGTACGCACTAACATCAACGTCTTAGCAGAATTTAGTTTTAAAATATTAAATTATGAAGCAAGATACCTCACAATTCGCTGTGAAGTTAAATACGTTACATTCATACTTTCAGAAAAGGATTAGGAACCATAACGGTGTGTGTTTAAAGAGTTCCTGTTATAATAACAGCACCTGCAGTATGATTCTAGGTAATTATTTTTCGTCTTTTGCCGGAAAGAAAATTGCTGTGTAGGATTAGAATTTGAATCTGCGGGATAATTAGAAAGGAAGAGTTGTTACAAAGCGACAAAAGAAATTGTGTAATCCCATAGTAGTATTCACAACGAGCGAACTCATGTAGAAATAAATTAAAACTTGAGATGAAGGTTTTAAAATTTCTAACAACCGGAGGGCTTTAGAAACCTTGGGTGAGGAAATTTTCACAGCGAAAGTACATACAAACAATTTACGGATTTACGCTTTTCCCTTAAGCCTCAAATCTCTAACTTTTCTGAATGTCAAAAACCGTTGTAGAAAAATTGACGATCGGGATCCTTAATTTTCTCACTTCGATTCTATTAATTTTTTCCTAGGCAACGAAATCTGATATTATTCCCTCTATATATTCCAAAATTTTCCTTCAAACCCTCACTTCCGCAGTTTTCCTGGTTGTTTTCCTTGCTTTATCACGAAAATTAACCGAAAAAGGTGTCCATTTCGTTAAGAAACATGAGCAAAGGTCCATCTTTGAGCGAAAAAATCGCAAGGAATCAAAATAACAGGAGCCATACTAAAAAGTACTTCCAAAAGTTTCCTCCAACAGCGTCTTCATCACCGCGAACTTGAAAGTATTTCCGAAAAATCCGAGAATATCCTTTTCTGAGAAAGTCTGACACCCTGAATCCTTTCAACGCGTACAAATAACGAAGGTTTAAAATTGGTATGACAAAATTCAATGTTTACCAAATAATTAAGATTTAAGCGAAGACTTAAGTAAATCACTCTTAAAAAAAACTATCCTTGGCCTCTTGGCCAGCTTTTTACGATTCTAGCCCAATATGCGTCGTTAGTTCTGTTATTTATTTAACCCCTTTTTGCAAGGTTGGGCTCTTACACCTAACCTCTTCATTTTTAATATAAAACTCGTAATTACAAAAACAACTTACAACTAAAATAATAC
>KZ308655.1:416311-435029 GCA_000376725.2 Ladona fulva
TATATAAAAATAAAATAAAAATAGAATTTAAATTAATTATTATATATAAGAAAGATTTAGGTTGTGGGAAAAAACTCCTGGGCTGAAGGCTTACGGAGAAAAACCCACGATATAGATAGGCGTGAAAAAATAAACGCACCCTGATATCCCCATGTTCTCCATACCCTCGGTAAAAACCTTTAATGGACTGGTATTCGAGTTTTAGAGAGAAATAGCAGCAATTTCTGCTGTTGCAGCAACACGCGGACCACGGTTGAGAATGACCGCCCTGCAAATTCCACCGAAATAGGGCCCCTTTTAGGCGCGTGACCTCTGCACAATAAAGGATCAATCGAATCTTTCCCGGTCCGATGTCGCACCTCCTCCTCCCCAATCCCACAGCCCCTCCTACATTTTCCCCTCTTCGTCCCGCACCAGCCATCGCTCCTTTCTTGGACCTCTACGCCTGGACGATGCAACCCACAATGGCAGATGGGTCTCCTATCAACCTCTCCATAACGATCGTACAAATACATCCACGTCTCTACGATAGAGATACGCCTTTCGTTTATGAAAAGCGATGACGTGACTGGAGGACGTCGAATAAATAAGTCCGACCTCTTACGGATTTGGTGTAGGTTAACTTGCATATTAACGCGGCGAAAGTTTTAGATCACCATTTCGATACGGAATGGATATAATAGACGGTTTCCTGCTGATAAATTGGGATTGCAAGTGCTGTAATTAAAATGGAAACTCGTCCAATACGCACCGAAATCGCTCCTCAGTCTTTTCTAAAAACAATAGAAAATAGCTAAATGTTTGTAAAAAGTAAAAAAGTGGACCTATAAAACAAAGAGCACAGCTAAAAAAATTCGCTCCAAATAAATATAGCATTTACATTTAAACCCCGCAAACCGCCAATGGCGCGTGGCAGAGGATGTAAAAACACCGATAAACTCCTCAAACCCTAACTACTATTAGCTTCTTTAATACTACGAGGGGAAAACGACCAGAAGTAACTCTCAGTCCTGGCAATCACTTCCCCGAATCGCCTCTTAGTTTTCTCTCGGAGTTCGCAGCTAATTGGGATAACAATATCAGCTATCTCGTCGATGAGATTTGTAGGGACAAACTATTCGAAAAGCTTACGTCGGTAATCAAGTCTTCTATCCCTAAGCGAAGTCCACCGGAGGGATTTTATCATAGCCGAATCACTACTGTCGAATCTAAACTCTCCTTTGACAAACCTAGCCGCTCTACGTTGAATCACCTCAAGATTGGAGACTAATCCTACTTCCTGAGGATCCCAAATTGCACAATCATAAGTACTGGATGAAAATATAAACATAGAACGAGATATTTTGGGTACAAATATTCAAGACTAGTAAAAGAATTTTTCGAAACGAAGTACTAAGGACTTAGTTAAGGAGTGGATCGAAGGAGAGATTATTTACTAACAATGAAAATTAAACAAGTTCTACCCAATAGTTCATAACTTCCTCTAAACTAATGCAAATTTACCACAAGGACGTGGAAACACAGTACGTAAAAGAGCTACTTTTAACTGATTACTTATGTTGAGCAAATAGAATGATGGATTTGACTCAAAATAAACTAAATGAGTAAAAGTGTTAAGTTTTTACGCATAAGTATGATTATCAATTCATTCCTATCCCAACATAGACCAGTTTACAAATAAAAGAGATGATCGGTACGGAAAAATAGAGCATAGGAAAGCAATTTTCTCTCAGAGATTCCAAATTTATACGAACAAGCTCAGACATACAAAATTCCATAAAATAAAATCCAATGTTTTCAAAGGCGAGATAAGAAGATAAAGGCGAATATTTTCTGACGATTAATGCTTTTTCATTATTTTACTTACAAACTGACTTAATTCTATTCTAGTTTCAAATGTCTATTTTTGTGTATTTTTAATATTAAATATGTGTATTTGATATCTTTTAGTTTTTATATAAGCCTTCCGTACAGGATTATGTCTTTTTACTGATCTCTTGAGGTCTTCATTCACCATCCCACTCAGTTGTTTCCCGCAACCTTTCTTTTCCTTCATAAGCCTGGACCTGCGAAGATACGAACATACCCTTTCCTTCAGTCTTTCTAGTAAAATAAAAACGACACAGGAGGGAAGGTAGAAGAGAGGTTTACTCTCGTCTAACATCGACAGATATATGGTCCATTTATCTACAGTTACTTCGGATAACAGCGTATTTACAAGACACAATCCTTCCTACAGAACTCTGGAGGCCCAATGTTTACCCTGGTCCGCCTCTTGTTAAAACCTGAACCTACATCACGTGCGTCACACATGGAAGGCAACCTCGGTCGCCTCACGAACAGAGGAAACGCGAATCAATCAAAGTCTAAAAAATATTCGCTGAAATCGTAAAAAAATGAGAAGATTTGTCATCTCCTGTCAGCAGTACTTTTAGGTAGCTTAAAGCGAAGAGGGAATTTCACGAATGGGAGCACTCTATTTCCGATATAAATATTCAAGAGAGTAGAGAGCACTATTAACTATTAGACGCGCTTTTACAAACGTACAGTCAGGTTGATGTATAATTGACTCTAATTGACAAAATGAGGAGTTATTTATGGAACCTCGCAGAGTAGAAATTAGTCTCATTCCCTTCGATTCCTGTCATTATTTACTTCGTTTGCTAATTAAAGTACCAAAGAAATAAACACATTTAAAAGCGACAAAGATTTACATTAAAACGCAAATTTGACGCCACCGTCTTTCGACAACATTAGCTTCTCATTCGGTTTCAGTAACAGTATTTTTACAATGGCTGAGGTAATTTCGCATGTATTGGCTGAAATCGAGTCCGGTACCGCCTATCCCAAAGGCGCACGCGCTACCCAGGGAAGGCTTTCTGTCAGACATCCCTCCCTTTTTGGTGAAGAATCAACATATTATTTCACTTTGTGAGAAAGGTGCTCAATGAATACTTAATGCAGTCCATTGTAAGTTTGGAAACCTGAATTTTTGTGGAGGTTTAAAAACAGGACAAATATATTTATTGGCGAATACGACAAGACGAAAGGTATAAAAACAGAAGGCACGGTCAGTCTACCAACAAATAGCTACTTCGTTAACTAATTTATCAAGTGGAAGAGGTAAAACTATTCAAGGCGTTCGTTAAATAGAATTAGACGGGTTATACAGCAAAAAACCAGAACCATCAAAAATCGGTCGATTCGATACGTATTTCGCTCTCGGAGAAAGCATCTTCGGTGAATCTTGCTCGTTAGCTGCATGTCGCTCTTAACATAAAGATAAAATAAAATGAAACGTCAAAAGATAAAAATGAAGCAACCCTGTTTCACTCTGTATCCCTGAAGATGCTCTCTTTGAGAGGGAAATACGTTTTGGGCCGAATCACCCGATTTTTGATGACTGGTATGGTATTTTGCTGAATGTATTCTGCCATTAATGGCCTCTCTCAACTTAACTTTGAGGTTTATCCAACATTGGACCTTTTGCACTTTCTAGTTAGTACTGCTTCTCCTCGGCAACAACTTTCTTTGGCACAACTATCAGCCATTTGTTTCCGAGGGTTGGTTCATTTATCTATCTTTTGACATTTATTCTGTGCCCCTGAAGATAAGAGCAAAATACGTATTGGGTCGAATCAATCGGTTTTTGACGGTTATGGTGTGGTATTTTGATGTATATATTCTTTCATCATTGGTCGCTCTCAACTTAGACATAGATTACATGGCCCCTTTTCATAATTAGATAACGACACGGACTTTAGTAAGGAGAAAACCTAAGTATTAAAAAATTCAGATTCATGCAAAACGTCGGGGAAAAAATTTGGCAACCTTGTATCAGGGCATTGGCCGCCTCCACTTCAAATGCCATCGGCGTCCTCAAAAAGGAGTTGCGGAGAGTAACAAAGGCTATTGATGCCACCAATTGCACTTCCTTTTAAGGCGGCCTCGATTTTCCTGCCACGCGATTCAAAAGAAAAGACTACGGCCAGACTGCGAAACATTGAGCGCACGCCCTGGTAGTAAAACTGACTCAAGACATGTTTACGAGAGTATCGTCTAGCTATTTTAGGGATGTTATTGGTCTTCGAGAATCATTCACGAATCTAGGTTTCTCTGATCGATATCTTTATGGATATTAATCGATAACAGGTCCTGGCGACAAATCCTACTTTACAATGAAATAGAGCGCATTTCCAATGCTTTTCTATACTCTATCACAAAAGGGCCACCACATCTCCGTAGATTGTTGGTTGAACGACTGAAGTATGTGAACGTTAATTAATGTATACATTAACGTAGTCAAAGGAAATGATATGGAACAAATTTACATAACAATTGTGCTTACCAATCTTTTATATTACAGGAAAACACATTAACTCGCACGCTTTTATACACTAAACCACACTTTTGCTAGATTTAGTCAGAATTTATGTCTGAAGAAGAAAAATCAAACTGTGAAATAGAGCATTTACGCATATTTATCATAAACTTCCACTAAAAGACAAAATATCTCGCAAAATAAACTGCGTACTGGATGTGAAACGTAAAGAGTATATTACTTTTATAATATAATACTTTAAAAGCGATTATTCACGATGCAAAAATCACTGAGAAGCACTGCGTTAAAACTGCTTATTTCAACGTGATTTACGATTCGTGAATAAGTTCCCGACTTACGTAACCTCGACACCACTGAGACAGACTTACTCAAACAAACGACCGTCTATCTAGAAAACTTTGGCAAGGAGAGTATCTTACGTAAAATACGTCTTTACGTCCAACTTAAGTACGAGTAAACTACGAGTATTGTAGTTAGTCTAGTAAGGTGAGAAATGTCTGTATTCTAAACAACAAAGCGGCAACAACACTTATGGTAATTAAGCAGAGACAAATACGAATGAATAAATAAAAGCACTCGCATTTAAATGATATAGCCAGCCTTAATCGGGAATTGACGATGAAATTTTAAAAATAAGTTCAGTTTCCTTTTTCATAAATGGAAATTCTGGCAAACCGAAACAAGCATCGTCCAGCGTGCCAAGCCGATAACTGAGCTAATACCAGGTTTATCATGAAGGAAAAAGAGAAGCATCAATTTTACCATCTTCTGTGTTGTTTCGGGGTTAACTCTTCGTCTATGATACATCGATCAGTAAGTTTCTGTTATAGATATGAATAAAGAAGAAGACGTTGTTATCAGTATTCTGGTGGAACCAGAAATCATATCATACCTTATTACTAATTACGAAAGCATAAATTATTACCACGAAAAACGCATGCGCGTTGTGATAATTGGTAACGATAACCTTCCGTGGAGTGAGAAATCATCTTTTGGTTACAGGCCTGGCTTTATTTAGGTCACAAAATTCTGAGTCATATGAAAATCTGAGCGTGTGAAACACGAGGTTCTCCGCCATGGATGTTCCGATTTTTACACTCTCCAACGTTTGAGAATAATGAAAAAGGATGACGAATAATGAAGTCGAAATCAGTTTTGACGAATACTTCTTCTTTAAAATATATTTTCCCAAAAAAACTTTCGAACAACATACGTTTAGGACAGGCCGATCTTACTCAACCTTGAGTAAGGAAGGTCACCAAAATTAGGAATATTCAGAATCACGTTATCCAATGTACAGTAGCGTAGGGAACCTAAAATTCATCCCGTTTATTTATTGCTTTGATACTTGAACGCGATATATCACAGCTTCCCTTCTGGTATGCCACGGCACCACGAGTAACCGCAGGTAAGCTCTTGGAATGCCGCTTTATCTACGAGGGTTGCCTAGACTACAAATTTCGCTCTGCATATGGGTTTAACTTTGTGCAATATCTCGCCACTTAGAGTCCGCAAGGATGATATTGAATATAATACTCGAAACTTCTTAATTTCTTCCTTACGGGGGTGGAGAAACGTTTTCAATCGGAAGGCTGCACGTATCATATGGTCTCATAGGAGCCTGTTAAGCCGCGTATGAAACCACCAGGCCGCACTCGAGTAGCGTGTTGCTTACATTCAATTAAGTCAACGTCGAAATTGTACGAAGGAAAACGGGTTCAACAGCTAAATAAACGTAAGTAGAATAGTAGTAGTAGTAGTAGTATTGTTGAAAGTGCTTCGACA
Source organism: Ladona fulva (assembly GCA_000376725.2). Taxonomy (NCBI): domain Eukaryota; kingdom Metazoa; phylum Arthropoda; class Insecta; order Odonata; family Libellulidae; genus Ladona; species Ladona fulva. The sequence continues at coordinate 422,439 of KZ308655.1, forward strand.
ACTTAGGTCATTTCGCACGTAGGCCCCCACCGGGAATCGAACCCGGGACCGCTTTCGTCGAAGGCGAACGCGTTGCCCACTTGGCTATCTGGAAGCCCGTAAGTAGAATATTTTCCATTTGCTTTTCATTTGACGCAATAAACAAGAGCGGATTTAATCTATCAGAGGCCCGAGGCGCAAACATCAGATTGAGATCCCCACTAGGTATTATAAAAGTAAAAATTCGAATTCTTTCTTAAAAGACTCAAATATATATCTGATAGAAATATCAGTCGCTACTATACAGCAAGAATAAACAAACTAGTTTTGATACATAATGCGCAGTATTTCTATAAATTACAATGAATTATACCTAGATAAACTTTACATGATATAGTGACATAAGCAATGCCATATAAGCATATACATTATATACCTATATAACAAGTCAACTCAACAAATATGAAAGTCTTTCTTGAGGCGAAAAACCAGAGGAATTTGTTATTGAGAATTTATTAGCAGCATAATTGAGGCCCCCACGTGGATAAGGCCCTCAGCTAGCGCCTAATTATAAATCCACTGCTTGTAATAAACGAGTCAAAGAATATTTAAAGACGTGTACCTGCAACAGGAAAGAGGGAAAAAAGGTGGCTCGGGACCCACCCACGTACAATGTTGCGCACCACTCCCCTTACTTTTCCTCCACTCAAAAATGGATCACGAAACTGAAATGTATCAGAAGCTTCCCCGCCATAACACGGAGGAATGAAATCATCGACGTTTCCCACTATTATTAAAATTGCCCACGCGTTTGTGGGCGATATCGTTGCCTTGCTCTATGGTCAACGTCTGCGACGCACGCAGCGGTAACACCTCCACAAACCACCCATCCTTTCATCACATTTGCTTCTCCTTAAACCCCTTCCACGCCCCAAGGCTTAAATTAGATTTTCAGAGAAAATATCCAGTCATTAGCGAGTTTCTCAACTTGTTTCTCGCCACCCCAAATTCTCGGTCGGGTCAAAGCTTTAGAAAAAACCAAAATTGCCGCAATGATTGACTGTTTAAACGTTCCTAATTGATGGATTGCCGCTGCCTGATTTTCGGAAAACATCGGATGTAGGGAAAAGAGAGACGAACGAGAGTGAGAAGCTACCTACTGCGGTTTCTTGACTAACAAATCTCTTTAATCATATATTTCACAAAGTATTCTTATCTACTAATTAGGTACTTTTTTTACTATTGACTATGTATTTTTACTTTATTAACTGCAGTGAGTAGCAAACTACTGTGGTTCCTTGACTAACAAATATCTTTAGTCAATCATTTCATTAAGAATTCTTATTCATCAATAAATTGGTACTTTTATGTCTATATTAAATACGTATTTTATTCCACTTAATTACCTTGGTATTGGTAGCAGTGATGTTAAAGTACTTCGACAGCCGAGGTCTCTTCGCACATGTAGACAACCACTGGGAATCGAACCCAAGAAACCATCAAAGTCGAACGCGCAGTCCACAAAGCTATCCGGAAGCACTAACTTGGTGTTTAACACATATTTTTACTGTACTTTCGATTAGATTCTACCGATAATTACGAATAGTTTCAATATTAATACGCCTTGATGGCATTGAATAGAACGCGTAACTCTCTCTTATACTTTTCTTAAACTTTTCCGTCGTATTTTTTCAAATAATAATGCCTTGCCTTCCATGGTTTGCTATTGGGTGCATCTATGTTAAGTTTCTGCTTCAATGTTTTCAACTTAAGGAATGATAAGAAATAAATGGCTCTATGCTGGACAAACTTAATCAATTATAAGTTTATATTTCAAGATTAAGATTTCTAAAACACTCTTTGAGCATTTACGTTCTAAAATATTGGTATTAATATCATACGTGGATGAGTCGAGTATTGTCTTTTAGTACAAGACTGAGAAACACCTATCTTTCATATACTTTTGTTTCAGAATTGTTTATAGATGTGACAATATTTAAGCTATTGTGGTAAGGAAGAGCAAAATAATAGCATTCAACGTGGTCAGATAACAATAACAAACTAAATTATTTAACTAACTAGAAATATAGTCCTCTATACCACAGAAATTCTTAACTGATACAATCAATTTATATGAACCAAGTACGTACAACTACAGCAGTAGTATTGTTAAAATTGCTTCGACAGCCGAGGTAATTTCGCTCGTAGGCCCCCACCGGGAATCGAACCCGGGACCGCTTTCACCGAAGTTGAATGCGTTGCCCCCCTGGCTATCTGGGAGCCAGTTAACAATGAATTCTATGGAAGAATGTATCTATTGGATCCAACGGAATGTTTCCACTTACAGCATTCTGATTTAGTGAGGAAAGCATAGGCTAACTACCAAACTTCTGTAATATAATCCCTGTGTCACAGCTTAACTTGGTGGAACGCCATGGATAAAAAAAATATTTTATACCTAACACAAGAATTTTACTTTTTATTTCTACATCAATGATGACTCGCGAAAGTCGAAACAGTTTTTAAATAAAATTCTTGTGGAAACTAGAGTATTTTTTCTTTCTCTAGCTCACTCCTCACCAAGTAAATCCCATTTTCTCTGCAGGGCTTTAAACTATTGGTTAAGGGATGAAGTTCAAACCGGGCTTCTTGCAGAATACATGAAAAGTTCAATCCAAATCTGCGTTAAGAGAGCGCTTACGCGATAGAAACAACACTTTTCTATTTTATTTCTTTCGCTGGAAATAGCTTCTTTTATTCCTACTTCTAGACTTTGATACTTCGGGCCCTGGAACTAATTAGAAATCGCCTTCGGGATAGTGGTAAATTGGATTCCGAGATACGAATCGCCAATAGGAACCAATTAAGCTTGAACGTCGGTCTGAGACCCTATTCCGTGAATCCTATCGACCTATTTCTGCCCGAGAACGACTCCTTAAGGTATGAAACCTGTGCGACGAGGTTGTTATTTTGAGACGTCGCAAGGTCTCCGCTCGTATAGCGGAGAAAGTGACCGCCGAAAGTTGTGTGCATATAGTTTAGACGACCGAAATCCTCCAGAATATTCTAAATAAAGAATGAGTTCTTCCTCGGATATCCGATGCTCTTTTAGTATCTCGTAAAGATTAGAACGATGTTTTTATATCTTCGAGTCCACCAGAAGAAATTGATTCGACGCTTGAATACCGATGAACTAATTTCAAACCGATAGGAGGATACGAGACTGGTTTTGATGGGTTCATTGCCACCACGCACTGCTCACGACTCTGGATAGGACAACGACACATAACGTAGGATATCTCCTACCTACTAATTTCCGCTAACCCAAATATTAAGAGAATGTATATAGCTCTCAATTTTCCCCTCCCTACAGTAAATAACATACTCGTACTACACCGTACGCTGACTTCTTTCCCACAGCAAATCAACCGAGATGAATTTTATCAGTTTTTCGGAAAAGAATTCTTCATTTATAATGAAATATTCTCGATTTAATCACACACGTATTCTGTCACATGAAATACGTACACTGAAGTAATATAAATCATTCTTAAATCATTCCAGAATTCCTTTCTTATGGGAGAATTTTGTATTGGCCGGGCTTCGAACCCAATATTGGAATAAATATTTCCCAAATGCGTTACAAAATCGAAATCGACTCAAACGAAAATCCGCACAATGCATTTCTATGGGAAAAATTAGGAATTCTTCTAGGATCGAACCCAAGATATATACAGATATATCTCACTATATATAAGACATATCTCACTATTCCTCGGTTTTTCCCGTAAGGGGTCACACGAGATTGAAGGTCAAAGTCAGTGACACTATGGTTTACGAGAGCCCGTAACCTATCCGTAGCAACATAACAGATTATGCAATATCTAACTAACATAGCTATTTTTAAATATTTTTGACAAGAAAAGTAAATAATGTCTGAAAGAAAAGAAGATGATACTTAATGGCCAGTTGTTGGTGAAAAAATTGGGGGAAAATATTTTCTTACGAGGAAAATTTCGCTATTTTTAGTAATAATGCAAATATGTGACGGGTTGCCTGACCCAGATTTTCAAATTTTCGCATAAACAAAGGCCTGGTGGTCTCAAATTTCAGAGAAGTACCTATTAATTTTGACTCAGAAAGTTTCAAGCGAATCCGTGTAACACTAAGGTGATTCCTTGTGGGATGATTTTGAATTATCTCGACGGGAACTAGCGATTGATCAATGATCGACTGATATAGAATGACTGAGTAATCAATTTTTCTTGCCAGGGTCATGCACTCAATCGATCTCTTTTCATTCACATTCATCTTCATTTAAAACGAACATGAAATTTGGAATGAATTGGACAACGAACTTTATTGCGATAACAGTCAACAGAGTATTGGAGAAATTAACAAGCACGAAAATATTTATTCAATTTACTTAATTTAGTATTAAGCGGGACCATGACATGATTTTTCATGAACGGAGAAAATCAAAATCGATGAAACTCAAATCCCGATGACGTCATTTAACAGATACTGGCGATAAACTAACTGCTACAATTTCAACGCTAACGCTAACCACCGTGTAAAACTGGTAATTAAACTCGTAACCTGGTAACTGGAGAGGCTAGCGTGCTAGCGTTCTAAACCCAAGATACCGGGTTTGAGTCCCGATTAATCGGATTTTTCCTGTTAGGGAATGACTGTTCACATGACCGTTCGTGTGTGTTCGTCAATAATAATAATAACAATAACTATAGTAATGGATGTTATTGGGATCATTTTCCTAATTCCATCACAGAAGTTATTATTATTATTTTAAATTTTTCTAAGTATGGCCGTGGCCAAATACATCCTCATTAAACTGCGATTTACGGGGCTAAATTAGAAATACCGGGATAACCCGAAAGGTTTAAACCTACTTCGAACGATGTCAGCTTTTTTCTACCGTGAAAGGGTGTCGAAAGTAGATGTAAAATAGTTATATTGGCTCTTAGGAAATGGGAAATAAACAAGGCCGATCAATATTTTCCCTTTAATTGCGGCAACTAAAGTTGGTCTCGGAAGAATTAATCGCGAAATGGTATTAAAAAAGCGGTGATGGTATTAAAAGAACCTACCCCATAAGAAATTAAAAGATGGAAAGCCTGAAGTAGGAAATTACCATCGGAGCACGAGAGTGAGAAATTGCCGCACAAAAAAGCCTACATCTTAACTGTTACAGAAAGAGCTTTTTACGTTGCAATCAAACGGGATGCTCCAATTCCACCGAATTAAAAGCTCGCATCAGAGAATGGAAAAAAGTAAGAAAGAAGGAAATGCGCTGAGTGGAGCGCGCAGTTGAGGAAAACATTGAGCTCGAATGAAAGAAATGGCACATCGGTGCACGAAAAACGGCGAACGGTAATCTCCTTTCCACCTGTAATGGAAAATCTGTTAAACATTCTCGCAAACATGCGGATACAAAATTTGAATACCTCTGGAACCTTAGTCGCACGTATTCAGATGTACGGGTAATTCGACTCTAGGATGGAAGCATCAACCTGCAGAAAAGGCTCCGAGTACGCGTTGGCATGCGAAATTCTTGCAGATACCATCTTTCATTGGAAATCTTACGCTCGAACACCTGCTGGGGCAGATCTACATTTGGCCTGACCTTCACCGCACCGCGGTCGAAAGAAATTCTCAGTAAGCTTCTACGCTTTGGTACTTATTGTAGATTCCTTTATTGCATTGACCGGTCACTTCTGTGGCTCAACTAAACCAAAATCTTTCTATGAATTATTCAACAGAATTTATTGATATTTAAAATATAAAATGTTTGCAATGTGGCATAAGAAATACGAAGATTCAATTACAGTTAACTACAGTGGTACGTCAACTTACGAACTTTATTCGTTCCAGTACGAAGTTCATAATTCGAAAAGTTCGATTCTCGTATCCCATTTTTCCATTATATCTTTTCGGTTCGTATCTCAAAATAGTTATTTATATTTTATTAAGAGATTATTATCAAAAAGAGTAGGTACTTAAATTCGAAACTAGATGTCAAATTGTGGTAAGAAAAAGCTCGCAAATCGAAAAAAAACAGCAANCTAAAGTATAGCATAAGCAAGAAAAGATGGAGCATACCCGAAAAATGTATTGACCATAGCCACTCGACGTTAAGCAAGAAGGTCGTAAACTAAGGCCGTCGTTTATTAAGGTCTCACTGTATTGTTAAATTAAATTGTAATTAAATACATGTCAATAGAAATAAAGGGAAAAGAATAAATTTTGATACAACTGTAGTATTAGCATGGAAATAATAATAATTTTTAATTTGCTCTCGGATCTTCCCATGGAGCAGAAAAAGTACAAAAGAAGCAAAAATAATACAAAAAGATACGAATATTGCCCAGCAGCAATAGACATCAATATAAAATACATCCATCTATGCATCTATAAGTAGAAAAATAGAAAAACATCTATAAATATAAGTGGAATATGAAAAGCAAGGTGAGAAAATGGGAAAGCAAACAAAGATGCAAGTTTACGCAAAATATTTTATACATAAGACAAAGTTGATGGCAGTAAATATACCCTCTGCAATTTCGGAGTATTTATGTTGGAATATGACGCTAATTATAAAAAGATAACCGGAGAAAAGGCAACAGAAAAGAGGTGACAGCAGGGGAGGGAAATGGAAATATTCTCCTTTTTTGAAAACTTACGGCCAAGAAGTTTGGTCTTGAGATGAAAAAGATAAGAGGGAGAAAGGAGAAAGAGGTGCTTGAGGAGTGGGCGGGAAGAAAGACAGGGAGGCCTGAAGGAGTTGGTAAATGAGAACGAGGGACAGCGACATGGAGAGAGAGAGAGTGGTGAGGGAAGAAAGGGTGACACAAAGGTCAGCGTTGGATGTGGGAGATCCTTCCATTCTCCCGGGGGACTCCTTCGGAAAACCGAGGGGCGAGCCCCGGGAAATTGCGCCTTCCCAGACGGCACTCCGCCCCAAGCAAAACCCGTGACGTTTCACTAAATTATGTCGATGCTGAACTCTTGTTATATTAAACTACGGCGCGAAAATTCGGGGTCTTTAAGTTCATGGGACCTCTATAAATTTCCTCGAGTTCCTAATGCAAGACCGAAAATACGAGAAATGCAAGCGCGTGGGAGCGGAATTCATGAGTCACAAACCATTTGAGGAGAAAATATTTCCGGAACGAGCGAAGTTAGGAAAGGAGGAGGAAATAAAACGTTCCATCGGAGGAAGGCGTCAACTTTGTTAGTGTATATATTCGTTGGAATAAAACCCTTTCATAAAACCTTTTTAGGCATATTCAACCTCATTTTCAGAGACCTTTTGAAGCGATGCTGCGCGAAGAAATCACAGGGAAAGAAAGGTTAAGAATATGGAATTCTGACGAAATCTCCTTTGTCTCTAAGCCTACAGATGGCACTCGAGGAAAATAACAAGGAGCGTAAACAGAGGAAACGTACGAGTACTTTCAAAATCTTAATCTTTCAAGAAAATTGTAAATATTTTACCTATGACGTTTGAATTAGTATTGAAGTCAGTAGTAACTTGACTAGTTCTGCTACCATATCTTGATAAATGAAATATTTATCATTTGTTTTATGGTACGGGATAGAGAACAATGTATCTTTTATCAACTTTTGTCTCAGTCTTGCTCATCGCTGTGATGATATGAAAGCTACTGAGGTATATGTCATGCGGAATAATAGCATTAATTAAGGTTTCTCCTTATGAAATGTTACGAAAGGTGTTACTCATTATTGTGCTTCTAATAAGCTAAGGTAAGACCTACCTGGGAAATACGTAGTTGTTACTAATAAGCTAAGGAAAGACAACGTATTTCCTCGGGCAAGATTATAATAATATAATAATAAAATTAAAATAATACTAATGCGACTGTATTCGGGCGAGATCGGGACAACCAGATCTTTTCTTACATCTAACCCTTCGTCATATGAAATTTAAAAGAGATAGCTTAAAAAGTGCACAGACAAAACTACTTTGGGAGTTTCAAAACCAAGTTTGCACTAAAGAAAAAATACACCACAACAGAAAAATGTCGAAAAACCTACGAAACCTACCTATAGTTAACTAAGTTCTAAGGAAAAGGCAGGTTTAATCACATCTGAGAAGCAAAAGAATGGTACAGATACATTTCATAGACATAACAACTAGAAATAAATAGAAATATAAATAAATATAAAGACTGAGATATAACTCTCCTATTCCAGCACATAGTAATAGTTAACATACTCCAAGAAAAAGGTTAATTTTTAGGTATCATAAATTTTTTTATAGCTTATGAAAATATTAAACAATATATTGTTGCAGAAAGAGTTCTTGGGTTTGCAGCCGAGAGAAGTCGTCAATGACGTTTTGCTTTCTTTCGCAGTTCCCATCCTCAGAACGAAGTGATAATTAATATGTTATTATTTACTTGGTTTAGGGTTGTCCTCGGGTTAAAGAATGCACCACTCATACATGACATATCTGCCGGTTAGGCTATTTCATGAAGTTACACCTACACAGAAATTTTTACTGTCCAGTCTACTATCGAAAGTAATGCAAAGAATTCAAGAGAGAGAAATGAAGCAGGAAAAGGATTGGTCAGGAGAACACGAGATGGAATACAAATGAGAATAGAAAAAGGTGTAGAGTGCGGACGTGCAACCTCTAGCACTGACCTTGCAAGTAGCGTGAGTAGAAACAGAAGTGGATTCAAAGAAAGTGTGGGAGTGGTCGTAATAAATAAGCGACGGGAAAGAATAAGAAAACGCGAAATAAAAAGAATGAGAGAAGACAGAATCGTAAAAAAATTGTTATAAGGATGAAGCGGTGGAGTGGAAAACGCTTGTCGAATCTGCAGGCAATCAGTCGATAGTGTTTTGTTCAATAGCTTCAAAGTCCAACGGGTTCAAAGCTTTCCTTCATTTTTATCTTAAAACTTGAAAACTGCAATGGAACAATGAAATGAAAAAAAAAAAAACAAAAAATCACGGTATCTAGCCTAAAATGAGTATCACTATACCCATTATAAATATAACTGCCATATCCTATCAAAGAAAAAGATTATCGATTGAAAATTATCGTTTGAATACACTGATGAGTTCGTTAACTGTGATCCTCTAAGACTTGACACTTTCACTGCGGATACCTTCATTTCCAATGCATTTATCACTCCAACGGTGGAGTGATCCGCAGTGAACGTGATAGGGGCCCATTCCTAAAGTATAGCATAAGCAGGAAAAGATGGAGCATACCCGAAAAATGTATTGACCATAGCCACTCGACGTTAAGCAAGAAGGTCGTAAACTAAGGCCGTCGTTTATTAAGGTCTCACTGTATTGTTAAATTAAATTGTAATTAAATACATGTCAATAGAAATAAAGGGAAAAGAATAAATTTTGATACAACTGTAGTATTAGCATGGAAATAATAATAATTTTTAATTTGCTCTCGGATCTTCCCATGGAGCAGAAAAAGTACAAAAGAAGCAAAAATAATACAAAAAGATACGAATATTGCCCAGCAGCAATAGACATCAATATAAAATACATCCATCTATGCATCTATAAGTAGAAAAATAGAAAAACATCTATAAATATAAGTGGAATATGAAAAGCAAGGTGAGAAAATGGGAAAGCAAACAAAGATGCAAGTTTACGCAAAATATTTTATACATAAGACAAAGTTGATGGCAGTAAATATACCCTCTGCAATTTCGGAGTATTTATGTTGGAATATGACGCTAATTATAAAAAGATAACCGGAGAAAAGGCAACAGAAAAGAGGTGACAGCAGGGGAGGGAAATGGAAATATTCTCCTTTTTTGAAAACTTACAGCCAAGAAGTTTGGTCTTGAGATGAAAAAGATAAGAGGGAGAAAGGAGAAAGAGGTGCTTGAGGAGTGGGCGGGAAGAAAGACAGGGAGGCCTGAAGGAGTTGGTAAATGAGAACGAGGGACAGCGACATGGAGAGAGAGAGAGTGGTGAGGGAAGAAAGGGTGACACAAAGGTCAGCGTTGGATGTGGGAGATCCTTCCATTCTCCCGGGGGACTCCTTCGGAAAACCGAGGGGCGAGCCCCGGGAAATTGCGCCTTCCCAGACGGCACTCCGCCCCAAGCAAAACCCGTGACGTTTCACTAAATTATGTCGATGCTGAACTCTTGTTATATTAAACTACGGCGCGAAAATTCGGGGTCTTTAAGTTCATGGGACCTCTATAAATTTCCTCGAGTTCCTAATGCAAGACCGAAAATACGAGAAATGCAAGCGCGTGGGAGCGGAATTCATGAGTCACAAACCATTTGAGGAGAAAATATTTCCGGAACGAGCGAAGTTAGGAAAGGAGGAGGAAATAAAACGTTCCATCGGAGGAAGGCGTCAACTTTGTTAGTGTATATATTCGTTGGAATAAAACCCTTTCATAAAACCTTTTTAGGCATATTCAACCTCATTTTCAGAGACCTTTTGAAGCGATGCTGCGCGAAGAAATCACAGGGAAAGAAAGGTTAAGAATATGGAATTCTGACGAAATCTCCTTTGTCTCTAAGCCTACAGATGGCACTCGAGGAAAATAACAAGGAGCGTAAACAGAGGAAACGTACGAGTACTTTCAAAATCTTAATCTTTCAAGAAAATTGTAAATATTTTACCTATGACGTTTGAATTAGTATTGAAGTCAGTAGTAACTTGACTAGTTCTGCTACCATATCTTGATAAATGAAATATTTATCATTTGTTTTATGGTACGGGATAGAGAACAATGTATCTTTTATCAACTTTTGTCTCAGTCTTGCTCATCGCTGTGATGATATGAAAGCTACTGAGGTATATGTCATGCGGAATAATAGCATTAATTAAGGTTTCTCCTTATGAAATGTTACGAAAGGTGTTACTCATTATTGTGCTTCACTAACGTGGGCTTGTGCTACTTACGGCATTCTGGCTCACTGAGGAAAGCAAGAGAAAACTACCTCACTCCTCACTAGCAGGTTAAGACTTATTTCCCTCTTCTAGCTCTTCGTAGTTGATGTTAGAGTGGATGAGGTTCCAATACTTTACAGACAGTAACTTTACTTGCAACACTATTTCACTCACTTTAATAACATCATTACACCTTTAATTTAAATTAGCTCCATCTTCTTCTGATTCCTAACGACTTATTTCTTCAACTCATTGAATAGTTACGCTATGGTTCGGGAAATACGCGGTATAATTTGGGTTTTTAACCCAGTAAATCCAAAGTAAAAATGCAATAATGGCAAATGATGAAAGACCATTATCATTGGGTTAGAGTCTAACCAGGGCATCGATATCCAATTTCGCTGATAAATAAATAATTAAATAACGCTATATCCCCCAATACCCAATTCATGACGCTACAAAGACAGCGAAACCTGTCGTAAAATAAATTGGAGCGGATAATACAAGGATATTCACTATATAGTTAATCACGACTATCATTGAACTATATCCGTTAAAAAATTCGACTCCCAAGTATGAGACAATTATATAAGTAATAGTAACAACAACAATAAAAACAAAAATAATAATACTAATAATAATCTTCTATAATGGAAACAGGAAGCTAATCCCAATTACGCCCATTTTAATAATAATTAACAATAACAAAGGACGAACATACAATTCCCTAACCGGAAAAATCCGACTATCCGGGATTCCAACCGGGGACCTTGGGATGGAACGCTAACAACTCCGCTAACGCCACCGCAGCCGATAAAATTATTAATATTTAACACAATTATTATCATAATAATTAGTGTTAAATTACTCAGTCAAAAATAACCGACATTCACCATATTCACCACGACTACATCACATACCTCATTCATCACCTTCTCAACATGCCAACGATAACAACAAACCGATCTGAATGGTGTACCAAGTTTAGCCCCCAATGTTCAACAGCGAATAGGCCACCCTTGAAATATGCGTTTCGACGACGGCCACCGCCATTACTTCAACCATGCCTCTCATTATCTTAATTGCCGCCGCATATTTTCGCCTCCGCCCACTCAGTGGATTAATCAGACGTTCAAGAGTGACAATGACGCACGCCCACGCTGTACCCTTCACCGACAGAGATCATTCATCACCTACGAGCGACCATATGCGACTACGGCTTCGCCTTCCGACTAAGATTCATTTTCAAGTGAATGACTACTACTTGAATGCGAATGGCATTTATGGAGCCTGGGACTCGAATCTTGAAAACTGCTTCAAAATATTACGACGCCAACAAGAAGGTCTCAATGAAACAAGCCTGTGTTCTTGGCAGTAAGCACTTCAAAAATGAAACATTAAGTGACAATTTAAAGGGACACAAAAAAGCTAATTGTCAACTGAACTCCTCATAGGGTCTTCGACCCGTAATTGTATGTGTCCCGGTTTTCGCTCCGGTTCAGAGAGTTCGCCAAATGTCGATTCGGTTCCATCTTCGCTCAGTTAGCAATCGACGAACCGGTTACTTTCGCTCCAATAAAATAATTCCTGTGCAATATTTATAATATACGTAACCCTTGCATAAACTTATTTCAGTTAAACTTGAGAAGAAAGAAGATGATGTATTTTAATTTTCTTATACT